>CACRXP010000239.1:432979-535022 GCA_902702965.1 Spirometra erinaceieuropaei | reverse complement strand
AGCACCTTCCAGCATGGCTGGCAAAGGGTGAAACTAGGAGAATAGACAGCGCCATCCTTGCGCATGCAGTGGACTCAGGGCATCGTGTGGACCCCACTGAAGCATTTCGTGTGATTTACAAGGTCCCCTCGAGCTACCCTAAACTACTGGGCCAGCGCCTGCTAGCAACAGCAGAAGCGGCCGCCATAAGGTTACGAAAACCGACCCTATGCGCCCAAAAAGAACCTTGTTCAGGCTCCGCGCTTACCGTGGTCAAAGGTTGACTAACCACATGCAACTTTCGGCGCCCTTCCGCTCTTGCCGAGCCTATAATTTAAAAACCTAACTTTTATCGATTTTTGTTTCACTCACTCTACCCCGCCCTATGTAATTGTATTGGCCTGATGAGAATTTACCGAAAGGAACGTTCACTCGCCAATCTCTCTTCTGAATATAGTGATGGGGATTTTCACACATTTAAAACCATAAAACCTTGAAATACCTCTTTGTATTTATTTACGCGGGGCTATTTCTCTTTAATACAAGATTTGAACTGATGCAAGTATTCTATTTTTTGTCACTTACCAGCAACTTCTCGAGAATCCAGGGGAGATTTCTCGGTTTTAGTGAACATTGTCAAAAATTAATTGCTTAGAGCGATCAACAACTGTTCTTCCGCGGAATGCACTCGTTACCCGAGAGATGGAAAAAATTATGGCTACAAGCTGACAATACTTTAAAGAAAACACGGTAGATACAGTCTCATGAAAAATTTATCAAAAATCTAAAACAAGGTTTCCAGTTCAAAAAGATCATTAAAGTAGGTTTTTCCTGTAGCATAATGCCAAAATATTCCTGTCACGCCAAGATGCCGGCTTTCGTACGACCTCCTTATCGGCCGCTTGCGTAAACTGTATTCCATAACATATGATTAATCAATTCGTACAAATTTCCCCGTTAATCTTTTAGAGAGCACGCACAAAAACGTTGTTTTTATACTCAACTGGAGAAACGTTATGCTTTCTTCAAAGTTAATGATTAAAGAAACAATATTGTTTGATTTTAAAATCTTCCAACTCTGAGATTTTTCCAGACTGTGAGATGCCCAGTCATACCGTATCGCATTAATACGTTTATTAATGGTGCTTGTAGAACGGACAATTTGGTTTAAATCCATTGCACATTTTCATGAGCTCCATATGTCTGCTTCACAACACCATATAGAAATTCAAGACTGTCAACATTGCTAGCTACCATATTTGCGAAGGTTTTTTCTATACACTGCTTCGGTAACACAGCATTCAAACGGAATTTTAACACTTGTGGACGTCTGTAAAATAGCTCAGTATACATAGTTGATCGTATTTTAAACAAAGTGTTTGCTCCTTTGCGCTTAAATGTTTTGAAGCGAATGCTTTATTAATCTATGATTAGAAGCAAGACTATTAAAACGTGATGACTAAAGTCCTGATGGTTTGTAGAGTACCCTAACCGTTGCCTACTTTATTTGTCAACTCACTCGTTGATTATTAAGTCAGTACCACATGCAAATAAGTTTCATATCGATTTGCTACAAAGAAACGAGTAGCGTAGGTGCTATGAACCCGGACATGGCTATGCAGATTATCCTTGAATTTCTTGGCGCGTTTCCCTGAATGAGGACGTTAAACTAGACGAGGTGTTTTAAACCGCAAACATAAGAAGGGACAAGATGTAAAGGAAGGAGAGTCTTCATGGTCACAGTACTAATGCCACCAGAAAACCGTACATGCTACCGAGCGTATGCTTTCTGCACATATATTAACATAGCAGAAGTAATCGTCAAGAGTATTATCGCCACCGTTAACTGAACTAACAGATGTTCAAGTAGGTCCTTCCTGTAAAATTTTTGATAATACCTGGCATAGAAACGGAATGCCTGCAATCCCAGAGGTTTGAGAAATATTTCGGTGTGTAGAGTAGCACATTTAAATATATTGGTGACAGTCAGGCCTGGATGAAAGTAAAATAAAAAATTATATCCCAAGATAAACGGATCAACAGCATTTTCTGTCTATTATGTGTGAGCATTTAATGACAGTCAGGCGGTCGCTTGTACGGCGAAAGGTTTCGAATCGCTTTTTGACACTACTTTGAAAACGCAAGAGGTACACGGAGTACCGTTGTTCGTTTAACCAGTACTTTCTTAATTGCATACTTCCACCGTTAAAGTCCACTGCTACAGTGATTGGGTGGTGCACTTATCTTGGCTAACAGATATTGCATAAATAACTATATGCAGACAAGGCTTTTAATATTGACTGTAGACTGGCATTTTGACAATAAGGAAATGCAGAAATCCTCCTATCTGCCAATAGAAGAAAAAAGCAGCAGATGGGTTGCGAACATTTCAAGGTCGCGTCGTGCTTCAAGGTCCCTTAGACCGTCGCCAGAAAAAAGCAGGTAATGTACGAGAAAAAAGTCTCTCTCCTACAAGTAAAAGTCTAATGGTTATGGACAAAGTTTCTGAATTCGTTGCTAGCTATCACTCAGTGGCCCAGCAGGTATTTAGAGGCATGACAAAACTGATATTCCTTTGACTTCCCCAACGAAGTCGAACATAGGAAAAAAATTTTTTTCTTCCATCAGCTACCTTATAAACATGACAAACAGTTTAAAATTCCGACTTGCGATTCTGCGCATTGCTTTAAAAACCTGATTCATGATCGGGTACCTGATTGGCCGCCATATTACGTGCTGCACTCCTCACCGTTGATATTAAGCCTACGGGTTACCCTAAGTGTTCCCCCTAGACCATGCCGTCTATGCGTTATATCAGTCGTTTGTTTGCTTAGATAAATATGTATCGTATGCCATAAAAAGTCAGTTAGTCTATGTTGCAGTAATCTTTGCTTTTTCTTAGTTTCTTATTTTCCTAAAATAAATAACATTAGCAGAAAACCCTGATTTGCCTTTAAACCCCATTTCGTACTGGCCACTCTGGTTCGCTAATTGTTCATACATTCGTATGAATTATCGATTATTGCACATTTATACCTGTTTGGCCAGGTTTTACAAAAAAACAGAAATCCTTGGTTGAAATAAAACGTATTTTCATATTTTAACATATCAATTGAGAAAAGGTTTTAGAAAATTAATCGATATATTGACTTAATGCAAGTTAGCGCACCGCTACAAATTTTGGAGACAGTTAAAGTGCTACCCACGCAAGTAATAAATGGAGCTGGACTTGTTATTTATGGCCTATTTGATCAATTCTCAACCTTGACTGGGAAGAGCTGTGACTTAAATTATGATAAAGTTGGTCACTGAGTCAGGCGTCTGGTATTTTGCGTCAGGTACTCGGGGTCTCATCGGGCACAACGATAATTTTAGAAAATCGCACGTCGATAACTCACGTCAGAACCCATTATTCCAGTCTGTTCAAAACTTTCATCTATATTAGGTGGGCTTACTCATGAAATGCCAACTAAAATTTCGAAATTCTTTTTCGTTTCAAAAACGTCAATTAAGTTGGGTTGTAAAACTAATCAGCCTGCAACATAAGTCTATAATAATTCGGCTACATCAAAATGTCGGTTCTCGAACTAACTTTATTCCGGCTGCATGCAAAAGCTATACTCTGTAAAAATGACTACTTAATTAGCATGCATTTTTCTTGTTGATTTTTGATGCTCTCAAAAACTTTTTTATATTTCGTAGAAAGCATGCTTAAAAATACTAATTTTCCGCCCGCTCGGTAGAAATTAACGTCTTCTTCCAATTTCATACTCGATGAAAGGGTATAAATTGGTTTCAAAAGAGTTTCCGATTGTGAGATTTTTTCATACCGTGAAATGACTGTTCACAAAACTCCATGTCTACGCATTTATCCATATAGCTTTGAACTTAACGATATAGCTCAAATCCACTGTTAAATCTTATGAATCCCATATGGTCTTCTCATCATTTATGACCGGCCTTACGCGGAAATTACGCGGCATGCTGGCGGGAACCCTGAGCCCAGAGGTCGGATGCAAAACTATTCGAAAATGGAAAGAAACTCTAAAATATAACGATGTCCAGTCTTTGTGCGGACACTTAGAAATAGGCGTTATTTGCTGTCAAATGAATATAAACGACATTTTGTATTTGTTCTACAAGGTGTATTTTAATTTACTGATGTATCTTAGCTAGACAGAAATACCTCATACTGTATAAACAGTCGTTTTTGTTTAATATGCTCTCGATAGTCATCCGGCAAGAACCGCATTTAAATCCGGCATTCTGGCGCAACCGAAATATCTTAGAAATATGCTGCGTGTCGAAAAATATTACAACTCCGCCCATGTAACTCTTCCTAATCAAAAACACCTCAAAATTTCAGTTAGCATTTCAGGCAATATACCAGCCACTGTATATGTATGGTAAATTACGTAGCCTAAAAATTAGGAACTCATATTCTGCATCACGATTACAGCCAGAGGGCATTGCAAATATTTGTTTTAATTTTGCTTGTCAGTGAGCCGAATTTCAAGTTGTTTCAGTGACACCAAGATGCTAGTTTCTGAATCTCCATCCCTTTGGCGACCCACTGAAATTTGATATATATTTAGTATGATGTTTCTTGCTGACTTTTAATGCTATTCTTTATCCAAACCATTTTTAAGAGGCATACTATAAAAATCATCTACTGACTTCATTTCGTATTAAATTACACTGCTTCTTCAAGTTTTTTGCTTAAGTAATAATTACCGTTCGACGTCAAATATGTTGAAGATATTTAAGACAGTCTAATGTTTATTCACGAAATGCCGTGCGTGTTTTTATTGGCTTATATGAATTTTGCTTTTGTTGAAAAAGGTATGCTGTCAAAAGTCGACGTTTCGGCGTGAACGGAATATGCATGGTATTTTGTGCTACATTTTCGCCAAAGCGGTACTTTCTGCCGGAGATCACATTGCAGAATGTCAATTAATGTTTTTTTTAGATACGTCTGCTACTGTGTTTGATGACAAGAGGGGTTTCTGTGTATTTACAACACCAGTAAGAGATTGCCAGTAGTGCCCTCTTTTGGCCCAACTTCTCTAAGCATGGAAAATCTTTAGCTGTGCAGCGTTATGATAAAATTTATAAAAGTCTCTGCCAAGAAAATAACCCTTTTCCCCTGAGAGTTGAGACTGCTTTAGAGACTGTCATGTGGTGTCTAAGGAGTGACAGTAATTTATCTTGTTTCCAGAAGAGAAAAGACTTAAGCGAGAGGATGAGGACGTTTGACACTTCCTCCTTCCGCCTAAAATGACGAGATTTCAATCAAACAAACTTACCGTTTGAGCTGCTTGGCTGACCCGCTGTCGTTTACAGTTGGAAATGAAGTCTGCTGATGCGTTACGCCATGCTTCGAGGTACGAAGACAGTAAGGAAAGGACTTTACTTACGAAGATTACAGACAGTGTAGTGACATGTTCTAGCTTATTTGGCGTCATCAGCCACTGATACCCCCATTGTATGTCTAAACTCAGACCCATTGGATGATTTGGAGTGTAAAAATACTGCTAGTGCCTCTTGAGAGGCCAATTCTAAACCTGGAATGCGTTAACATCGGATATTCCTGCGCAACTGGATAATGGGACCAGAAGAACCGGAAATGCATTTAACTTGATATAACCTTTGCTAGCGTCATTAGTAGATATCGTGGCAACGCTGGGATTGAACAACGGCCCGCACTTCACGCACTCAGGCCACCCGTGAAAAAACTGGAACGAGGTATAGTGATCTGACGATATGATGAAGATTTATTTTGCCTTCTCATGGTTGACATGGCGAGGAAAAAATTGACACGGTGCAATTCCCAATGATGGCGCCCTGGCAAGCGAGACAACGCTTTATGCGGTAGGCCCCATCCTTCAGCCTGTGGACAAATGCAAATGTCCTGTCCCAATCGTCGGTGTAAAAGCCAGCATTGTATTTTTTAAACGTACAACAGAGGTGCTATCTCATGAATGTTTAAACGAAATCCTGAAACGCGGTTTCGTCCCGAAAGTACTATTTAATATGGCTATGACGATAATTTTCGTGTCGTATTATTCCAAAACATTCCAAACTGGCTTTCAAACGCGCCTCTTATAAACCGCTTGCGTAATCTACAATCCACAATAAATGATTGCTTATGTAGTATTAATTTGTTACATTGGTTTCTATGCCTTTGTAAATTCAAATATATTTTATAGGAAACGTGAGCAAAAATATTATTTCTTTTATTAAGTTTGTTGCAAACTGGGTTTTCTTTAAACTTCACAGTTGGGCAAATAGTATGCATAGGTTTTAAAATAAGTTTACAATTATGAGATTCTTCAAGGCCATAAACGCCCAATTGCAGGGCATAGTACTAACATATTTATTTATTATACTTATTTTAGACCTTTTACACAATTGCATAAGTTCTACATACCCTCTTCTCAACAGCATACAGAAATATGGGAGTTTCTGTACACGGAGAGTTTTCAGCTCGTATTTTGGAAGTCCAGCATGCAAGTGTGACATCCGATCGAGTTCGAAATTATAGGCTCGTTGGGAAAATCGTTTAGGAATGCAAGGTACTGTTTTCTTAAGTAAAAGTCTTACGAGGACGTAATTGACTATCAACTGAGTAAAAGAAAAATATATTTTATGCATTTTTTAATGCAAACTGCAGTTGAGCGCATATGGCTATCAAAAATAAATGGGAATAATTCGTGTCAACTAAGAAGTCACCCTTTATGAAATACATTTTGCGAAGGCAGTAGATAACCAGGTCGTTCGGAATCCGGCAATCTGACGTGACTTGACTATTTTGACATTGTAGGATGTGATGATTGATGTGACAATCCTACTTGTGTAATCTTATCGAGTTATACGATTTTGGAAATTTCAGTCAATGTTTCAAGAAATAGCATATCTACCGTACATAAGGATAAAAGGCACTTATAAGACGCGATTTAAACACGGTTCACAATTTGAAGCTGACTGGCATGCCCCAGTCAGCTATATTTTAGGTTAGGATTATTTCCAACGGGCTTAAATTTGCCCATACCTTTTCATTGGTTTTCTTGTTTTCTAATTGTGCCCGACTTGTGTTTTTGATGTTCGCCTCATATCCTTCGTCTTCTTGACATAAAAAGCATTTTTGTGCAAAAAATCGATGAGAAATCCTGAGTAGATCAAACAAATCCGGCATTATTTTCAAATGGGATCCTGCGTGTTTTTAAAGTTAGTTGGCATACCACTTCATGCTACTGTGAAAAGGCACAATAGAGCATAGAAAATGCCTCAGTTAAACGCAGCAAATGGCATATCTGTTCAGCAGAATTAATTAGCCAGTGAATGGCCAACCGGCGATTAGTCATTGGGACATCTAAAGAGCTCGCAAAAGCACTCCCTTTGAGCATGCAGTATGAAACAGAAGCAATTTTGTACAGAATGCGCAAGAGGGATGTGATTTTTTTAATTCGTTCGAGACAGATGGCTATTAAAGCATGCTTACCACGCATGTGAGATGCGCAGTAAGTTGACAGTACTTCAAAACAAAAAGACAACACAGTTGGCCATTTGCAAAGCTTCCGGTTTTCCCTGTTATCTGCATTTCGACCAGTTCCTCGTTAATTTGGATGCATAAGATTAATGTAATAAACTGAGATTTATATCGAAAGTAAGAGGGCCCTACGTTAACTTCGAAGACAGGACCGTCGATTTTGATTAAGCAGGGCTATAAGAGGACTCTACAATTGGGGACCAAATGGGTTCCGATTCCAACTATGCAAGGAGACATGGTCAAAGCGGCCTGCGTATTAAGTGTAGTAATGCCAACCTACACGCAAGAATGTAGACAAACGCTTGGACAAATTTTGTTATCACTGATCGATACAGGACGTCTTCCAGGATACATAATATATTCCCAACATCCCGTTCCAAACATTAAAGCTAGGACTTATTTTACAGTCAGGTTCCTGCTTTTGCCTATCGCCGGCCTCGTCAGTACCCCGCTCCGCGGATTTCGCTGATGTCCCACAATTAAAGGACTTTTGAAAATCCTGCTGTCGCTCTACTGATAGCCTGAAAAATTTCAAGGAATGTTTATTAAAGTGGTAGGATCTCGCCGCACAACTTGTCAGCGTCTCAAGTTACTTCTAACGCACGCATCACAAGATATTGTGTATTCACCCCATGCATTCAGAAAGTACTTGACGGGTACTGACCTGACCAACAAGTCGACTAGCTTTGACATTTTACCAGAAATATCTGGTTATCTAGTTTAGAGACAGATGCAGGGAAAGGCGGGTGGGGGTCGGTTAGGATGTTCGCGTCCTTAGCGTAAGCGCAATGTGAGCATTGCAAGTGAAGTCATTAGCAAATTTGCGGATCAAACGTTTGCGTCTGCCGAGGTCGTGGTAAGCAGCCTTAGTTGGCCGCGACAGCAACTGTCTTCGACTGCTAATTCGGAGAGGGGGGAGATGGGTCGGTAAGGTGGTGGAGGGTGGCGTTCGTGTAAGCCAGAGAGTGATAGTCGGCTCCCCTTCAAGTCACCCCACTGGCCAATTCAAGTGCGACCTAATAGCTCGAGGTTTTCCAAATCGGGGTTTCGCGGGGGTGATGGGAGGTGACGGCTGTATGAGCGGCATACGGTTAGGGTAAACACGTTTTTCTCCCACATGCACACATGTCTGCTCCCCCGCCTGAGACACGCGTGCACCTACGGGGGGCAGAAGTTTAATCGAAGTAGTTTTTGGTTTGATATATAGCGTGTTATGGGTGTCTGCTGTACGCACGCATAGGGGTTAATCCGTTCATTTTAAGCTGAGACATGTTAGACGGATTTGGCTACTGCTGCGAGAGTTGGAATTGTATAAATTGGCTAAGGCATGAATAGACGTTAAATATCATGCCAGGTGTTCCCCTGAGGATCTACATCTTTCAGACATTGTCTGCTTGCTTCGTGTTTTGTCTATCTTTTGTCTCCTAGTATTTTCTCCTCCGGTGGTGTTGGGCTGTTTGTTGCAACTCCGGTTTAAAAGGACGATGTTGAGATCTAACGTTAGCTCTTTCTTCGTCATCATAGTCGTGTGCGGGGGAGTGATGTAGACTGCTGATCAGATCAGTTACCTTCGACTGCGACTGGATTTTCGATCGGCCTACCCTCCCAAGCTCTCGCGGCCAACCAATCAGTGTGACTGGAGGCGTAGCCGCCGCTCCAGTCCCTGGTCGATACAGGAGGTCTTCCAGGATACATAATATATTCCCAACATCCCGTTCCAAACAATAAAGCTAGGACTTACTTTACAGTCACTTTCCTGCTTTTCCATATCGCCGGCCTCATCAGTACCCCGCTCCGCGGATTTCGCTGATGTCCAACAATTAAAGGACTTTGGAGAGTCTTGCTGGCGCCTGAAAACTTTCAGTGAATGTTTATTATAGTGGTGGGAGCTCGCCGCACAACTCGTTAGCGTCCCAATTTTCTCCCAATGCACAGATGACAAGGTATTGTGCATTTACCCATGCATTCAGAAAGTACTTGACGGGGTCTGACCTAACTGAAATAACGACTAGCTTTGACATTTTACCAGAAATATTTGGCCATCTAGTTTCAAGACAGATGCAGGGAAAGGCGGCTGGGGGTCGGTTAGGCTCTTTGAGTCCTAAGCGTAAGCGCAATGTGAGCATTGCAAGTGAAGTAAGCCGAAGGAGGATGCTGAAATCGTTAGTGGGGAAAGTAGCCAGAGCCAAAACGCGAAAGGGCAACCTAGTGTTTTGGTTTAGAGGTAGGGTTAGTTTTAGGGTTTGGGTGAGTGTAAGCCTGAGACGTGAGTTTATGGTTAGGGTTTGCGTTAAGTTAAAGGGTTCCGGTTAAAGTTAAAGTGTGTATTACCGTGTTGGTCTACGTTTAGTGTTAGGGTTTGGGTAGAGTAGCGATCATGGTCAGGACTAGGGTTATTGTTAGGGTTAGGGTCACGGTTAAGGTTAGAGTTCAGTTAAGTGCTAGGATTTGATCAGAATAAGGGTTAGGCCCAGGGATAGGGTTTTGTGGTGGGTTTGAGGTTAGGTTAAGTAGCAAGTTTAGAATTAGCGTTAGTGGTAGGTGGCGCTCACCGAGCGCTCCTACGGAACACACTCGTTCTATTGTGCCTTACGGGATCTCTCTCGAGCTCAACCAGCAGCCGAACAGCGGCGCATGATATAGACAGAATGGTATTGCCGACAAAGACAGGGGAAACTGGAATGGCCATTGCTGGCTTATTAACCGTTGTCAGCCACTCATACTCAACCCCGAAGTGTGAAACACCCGAGGCTCGAACTCGCGACCTGTTAGTTGAGAGTCCACGCCTCTAACAACTGGGCCACGAGCCCGTTGCCCTTTCGGTTTCGATCGGGAATATACAATCGTAGGGGGCGCTCACCGATCGTTCTTACGGAACTCTTTCCCTTGTGTCTTACGGGCTCCCTTTCGAGCCCAACCAGCAGCCGCACAGTGGAGCATGATATAGGCAGAATAGCATTACCGACAAAGACAGGGAAGACTGCCTCCCCCGTCTCCCTTCTCTTTGTCGACAACGAGATCATGTAATAATATGCAAATAAAATCTATTGGAAATGTGCGGTTGTACTTTGATTGGTTGAGAAATGGTTCCCTAACCAATAACCCTAACCTCTAACCCCTAACCCTAGCCCCTAACTCAAACACCTAACATAATTGTGTCCATCAGGTGAGACTGCAAAATCAAATCTTACCAATAAAATTTATATATGGATGCGGGAAAATGCAAAAGAGAACCAAATGCTTGTTTCTAGTTTATCACCCATCATCAACCGGCCATTACCCAGGCCTGGATACCTGGAGCCACCAACCTGTAACTTTCGATCCTCAGAAGCTCGGTGTAGCCCTCTAACGCCAAACCCGAGGTCCTTGTTTTGTCGCCTATAAGCGAAACAGTCACTTAACTCGGGAGGGGTATTAAGCGATCGCAGGGCTTTTTTTCTTCCGCTGGGCTTTAGTGCTCGGTCAAGGAATCCCTTAAGGCAACCTTTCAGCGATCAGTGACAGTACAGAACGAATACCAAGAAATATTTGTATCCAAATCCATTGTTGGCCTAGGGTGTGGTCGGTTAGCGACTACCAATTAACCAAAACTGTCTTTCCTAGATTTTCTCTTCTTTGCCGTTATTAATTCTGCATTGTTATGCGATCGTCCACGAGCGTTTCACATTAGGTTTAAAGACACGCGGTGTTCTGATTAAAGTGCATTGCAGTGAAACTGGAAAATCCGCCCTTTCAAACAGGCAAGAACATCCACTGTCATCAGGAAGGGGGGGGGGGGGTTTCCGGCCAAAAGAATACCCTCGAAAACAGGCGCACGGTTGTTGTACCAGAGTTACCACAGCAGTCGCACGATCACGCAAAATAACGGACAATTTTCCGAGGCCATAAATTCATACAAATTACAGGTCAACTGACGTATCCGTGAGAAAAATGGAATTGACGTCAGCCAATCAAAAGGGGAGGATAGAATACAGAGACCGCACCGCATGCAAATGCTATATGAACTTTGTTTTTTATTTGCTTATGAGAAGTCGGGTGTTTGAACATTTACCGTACGCCGATGATCTGAGGATCAGAGGCACAAATCAGGGAGCAATAAATTATTCACAGTAACTTGGTAAACTGAGTAAACACCTGAACTGAAAGCCAGATATCGGTGGGAGGCGCTCTGGATGTTTTTATTTGTCCTATGGATCAAATGGCTAAGCAAACTTCAATTAGCTGGTGTTAAATGCATATTTATGCCATTATACGAACGCAAAAGATTGCAATTTATGGAAGAATACAAGCTCTATCCCATATTTGAAGAATTTTTCTTAACTAAAAACAACCGTACATTGCACGTAACATTTGTGTGATACCTTGAATATACATTTGTGATCTAAATGCCATAGATTTACTGGAACAGTGCTCGACAAATGCCCAACACTCCTTCTGTGTCCGTAAATTAGGACAGGATGAGGACGGCAACGTCATATTTAACAAAACACTCTGATTCGTGGGGTTCCGCAATTTTGTCAAAAATAAATAATGGCGGTAAGCGGCATTCCCTCATTTCACTGTACCCATATTTCATGCGGATGCTTAAATACTACAGCAGTAGTTGTCATATGACTCCAATCAGATGACATTTTATAGATTTCGACTATACGGCAGGTTATTTTTTGCGCAATCTAATTCCAGCTAACACGACGGGTAGTTTATTATTCTTTTTAAAACGTTGTAATTTGCATGTGAAACTCAAGAGCTGGACGTAAATATAGCCATTTATAAAGCAAGTGGTGCGAAGATATATCAGCCTTCTGCGCGTTTCATAAAACAGTCAAATAATTTGAAGTAAATCATTTAGCATGAACCTTAAGCGAAGAACAGTCGAGTACCGGAACACTTTGTCTATCGTCCTGAGCTTTCGCACTCGTAAAGGAGTCCATCGTCAGAGGTAGTAGCAGCAACAGAACAAGCGAGAATAAACAAAGTGTTCCGGTGCTCGATTCTTCTTCTTATGCTTGCTCCGGGAACTCGAAATTTCGCCTTCGTTCGTGAGAATAAAGCTTTCCAAGGTTAGTCCGAAAATAAGCCATAATATTTAGGCCGAAATCAACTAGCATTTATAAGCTTCAGACAAGCGTGTTTCGCAGATTTTGTTCCTTTCACGGTGATAAGTAAGTCCTTCACCGAACTTCCCCCATTGAAGCTGATAGATTCCACATTAAATATTCATATCGACTTTCGAGCTGAACCTTCAAAGCTTCGTTTCGGGGAATTCGTTAGTTTCTGAAGGAGAGTGAACAGTTGAAATTCCGAAACTAAAGCAGGTTTATCCTGCAAAGAGAGGGAATAAACCGTCGACACGCGTACCCGGGCTTGCAGCTAGCACCTGCTCTGTCAGGTAGCATTAGCTTAGAACGTTCACGAGGAGGCCAAAGTGCCCATTTTATTCATTAGTCACTGTCTGAAAGAAAACGGAGCATATGAACCGATGCCTGCAGGATATTTTCCGAAAGGTGAACTTATTATGGATTTTTATTGCTGATGCCCATCTTTTTCAGCGATTATACTTGTTGTTATAGTGAGCCTATAGATGTAATCCATTCGGTCGTTTGTCGAACAAGGACGACCGCAGCTGAAACCATAAGCGAAAGTTTTAAAAATGTCTTTTTTAAAGCTTTATGAGCATGAACTTTAAAAGTAACTCTAATGAAAAATCAAACAACAACATCATTAAATGCAAAGCATTCACTGAATCGTATGAAAGTTGTTAGGCTGCAGTGGCTGTATCGTTGTCCGAAGACGTGCAGTAATTTCAAAAAAGTTACTTCCTGACACATGAAGTCATATATTTCCCGACATATTTGTTAATCATATTCCAACTTTTTCATCACTAACTGGCCTCTCGACGTTGGATTATCTGACGCATGAAAGGACTGGTTGCGGTGTAATCCTATCCACTAACTGCGACTTACCGACGACATAGTCAACCGCGCGTCTAACACTGGAAAAGTGGAAAACATCAACTTTTGACTTTCTGTAGAGTTTCGAACGTTTCGACGAGTATCAGGAATTTAGTTGGCAGTAATTCTTGGGGATGCGGTCAAAAATCTCAGTTTCATGAAGCAGTTGAATGAAGCGAAGCCGCAATCATCGGACAAGGAGTTTAATTTCCTAACGTTTTGGATTTCACTCGAAACAAGTATCAGAACCAATTGGAGATAAGCAAAATGGACGGATAAAAGTTTTGACGTTTAAACGATGCAATCTCCATATTAATAGACATTTGTAATAATCGGCGACTCCTACATTCATCGCAAATTAGGAATGGGTAGAGCATAGGACCTCACGTTTCTGGCGACTCCAAAATATACCCTAAAAGTCAGTGTGACTGTAAACATCAGTTACCATCCGCTGTTCTCATTGGCCGAGATTTCCTTGTCTTCTTGATCAAATGTAAATATACCAGCGGCGGGTTATTCAAAGCCCGTTATTTTTGGAAAGTGTTTTCCGTTTATTTTTTAAACATTGCGCTCAGGTTCCTTGCAAAAACTCTCCTCGGTAACCATAGGGTGTAGCACCCCCCACGTAGGTGGCAACTCCAAAAATATCTCCGAAAATTTGGTGTCACCGTAAATTTCATTTGTTATTCACCCTTCCCATTGTTTGAAATTTTCTTCCCTTCCTAACTGAATGCAAACTTACCAGCGGCGCTTTATTCAAAGTCCGTTATTTTTTGAAAGTTGTCTTTTGTTTATTTTTTACTTATCCGCTCACTTTCTTTGCCAAATTACAGTGTACAATAAGACTTTCGGCAAAAAGTTACCAATTTTGTGTCTTCCTGCTCTCCGTCTTGTGTCGCCCCACTCGTAAAACTCCTCTATCACCTTTCAAAGTAGTACACGGTCCACACGCTGGCTTAAGTAAACTGTGGGTCCTACGTCTTATACTTGCCGTCTCAAGTGATGAGGCATGACACTAGATAAACTTAAAATACAAAAAAACCGTTAAAACCTACGTTATAATGCTTGGAAATAGCAAGTGTTGGACAAGTGGAAATTCTGAATACGTCAGAAAACTGAGTACCTATGACAAAACAATAATAATAATAATAATTCATTTTTCGATTTTGTTTGTCGTGGCTTCTAATCTGACCGAGCCTGGTAGCCGTCTGGTGGATACGAGATGGGTTGCTTGAGAAATCCTGTTTGGGCAGTCAGCCTACCATATCAGATTTGGTGGATTCCAGACGTTGCAGTATGTTGTGCGGGCAATCTGATCCATATGTGATTAAAGTCACGACTCCTAATGGGGTCTTGTGGCTCAGCTGGTTAGAGCGTTGGCTGTACAATTGGCTTCCCCTTGATGTCCTTGGTTCCGATTCCACCGCGGCACCGAGGTTTTCAGATTTGGGTCAAGATGAATTATTTAAAATCCGCCAAAACATATATTACTCACAATAATACGTAAAAATGCCACCTTTGCATCAATTTCAAGGAGCGCTCACCAATCGTTTTTACGGAACTCATTCGTCCCGTTGTGTCTTAGGGGCTCTCTCTTGAGACCAATCAGCAGCTGCATAGTGGTGCATGATAAAGGTAGAATGTTATTACCGGTAAAGACCGAAAATGACTATTTCTCTGGAGTTGGGTGTGAATGGCTGACTTCGACTAATAATTCAGAAATGGCCATTCCAGTAACCTTATGTTTATCAGTAATAACATTCTGTCCCATTAAAATACATTTCTTCCACGAATCAATGTTTTAAAAGGCCCCCTACATTGTTGTGTGTAAATTGTTTGAT
Source organism: Spirometra erinaceieuropaei (assembly GCA_902702965.1). Classification (NCBI taxonomy): domain Eukaryota; kingdom Metazoa; phylum Platyhelminthes; class Cestoda; order Diphyllobothriidea; family Diphyllobothriidae; genus Spirometra; species Spirometra erinaceieuropaei. Next base: position 519,702 of record CACRXP010000239.1, on the reverse strand, counting down.
TAAAGGTTTAACAAATGTTACACGAGACCATGATGTAATCTTGTCGCTTTTCATTGTTCGAGATGCGCTTGGTGAAAACAAACAGGACTTCGTTTGATTTTGCTTTTAGAGACGTTGCAAAAATAAATGTTATCTTAAAGTCATGTGCTGAGAAGCCGTTCAACGACTAATGAATTCGAATAGATCCAGCCGTAAGCATACCATTTTCTGTGACGCAAGAGAACGTTTTTCGGTACGTGTATTTTGTTGTTATTGGCTATGTTGGAGGTCGCTGACACACGGGTGTCCTTGAAATGCCAGCAGATACTCTGCAAGGAAAATTCAGTTTTCAAGTCTGACAGGTCTTTTGCGGTAATGCGCTCAAGTACACACTATCCCCTTTTGGTATAAAAAATGCATGAATATACAAATTTAGTATTGGATAGCTTTTGACGTAGAAAAGTTTTCGAATATAAGTTGACGTGGTCAGATTTGTAATCTCTCAGTCTGATAAAATTACCTACTAGCATGCTCTGTACAAGGTGAAGACATAAAGAAGTTAGTTAATCGAGTACCGGAACAATCTGTTTATTGTTTCGAACACTTGAACTATTGTAGGAGTCCATCGTCGGAAATGGTAGCAGGAACAGGACAACAGACAGTCGTACTGGATAATCATCGATCGATGGCACGGGACTGGAGATGACCACGCAGGGCGCTGTACGCCAGGGCCAGATCAATAAATTAATCGACTGAGTTCTCATCCGAGGCCCAGGGCCAATCGATTATCAGCCTGTTTCGTTTCCGACCCAGGCGATTATTTTGGTGGCAGCGAATAGATACCAGCGGAGGTTTATTCCAAGTCCGTTATTTTTGGAAAGTGTTTTCCGATTATTTTTTAACAATTGCGCTTATGTTTCTTGCCAAATGACAGCGCAAGATATGACTTACGGCAGAAATTTATTTTTGTCCCTTTACTCTCCTTCCTTCGTGCTGCCCCCACACGTTAAACCCCTCTCTACCACTTTTTAACGTATGACACGGTCCAGAGGTTAGCTTAATTTCGCTGGGAGTTCTACACCCTACCGTTGCCCGCAGACCGTCCAAATCGGTGCGATGATTGCGTGTTCGTCCGCACTCGAGTCGGTACTCGTCGTCGTGTTTCCAGCAACGCTGATATGCGATTAAATGTCTACTGGGAAAGTTTGTCAGCTGATCCTATTACTAGGAGTGCTTTTCGTCTCTGTGCGTTAGTTACGCCCAGTCAGTCTGTCCAGGCAGCTTTGGGCGTCATGCGTATCTTTTCCTCATCTGCGTCTATATCAATTAAAGCTTTTAGGCGAGGATCCGAAACGTCGGGCATTAGGAATATTTTTCTAACTATCTCACCTCATCCATCTCAAATGCCGCCATTGGAAGTCGACCAAAATTTCCAGGTTTCATTTACGTAGTATGTTCAGGGCGTGAAAACCGGCGGTCTCAGTGTAGTGCGACCAAACGGTGAATTGTCAGTAAGTTTCACAGGCGTTTCAAATTTCCGGGGCGAAATGGGAGCAGACGATGAGATGACAAATACTCACACAGAACTAAGTGCGAAATCATAGGCTAACATTTTCACCGTGTCATATGCGACCAGTAGCCTATCCGGAAATTTCAGGCCCTCGTAAGCTCCTATTTTTAATAACCTGCAGCTTGTATGAAATCTCAACTCCCAGTGGGGTGAAAAGACATGTGACGGGTCCCTAGCCAGCCTTGAAACGATGGAGTGCGTCGTTTTAGAATTTTTGGCCCCCCTCAAAATTTGCAATTTCTTACTAATGGAATATTTCTCAGCACACCTGTTTTATGCTTTCAGTTGGCCAATTGACTGCTTTGATTGCACAATTTGTTCGGTTTATAAACTACAAGGTGTTTGCTCATATCTTTTGAGATGGGCCGACAATCCGACCGTCTTTGTCGGGGATGCTCACCGTGTGCTCCATAGCAAGATAAAAGCAGGGGCGGTGACGTGAGCGTGAGTTCGTTTATAGTGATAGCCGTCTTGCGCTTCGTCTATCCCACTCTCTCCTCCTCCCCTAGCTGAGTCCGGTGTCAAGACATAGTTAAGAATACCGAAGACGGGGGAGGGCGCAGGTGGCTAACACCGCGAAAACCCCTCACACCGTCACCCGCTGGTCCACAGCAAACACTTGGCCGTAATTTCACACAAGAGGAAAAGGGGACGCATCGAACTCCAATTGGCGCGGCGTGAACCTGCGACCGGGCGTACCGCTAAGGCGGGTCACGCGGTAGATGCGTCAGACCAACACGGAGGCTAGATCGGAACCCGGCAGGTATTACAGTGAGTGACCTATCTTATAAATGTTGGCTGAAATTCTGAAATGCGTTTTCGATTAGGAAGGATTACTTGGTCGCGGGTGTAATACTAATTATCTTAAGGCATACTCTTATGACAATTCGGACTCGGCAGGATGTCGGCTTTTAAATGTACTTATTTACAATCTACTGTAGAAAGCGTACTCGGTAAAAAGTGACTACATAAGTAGCATGCATTTTTCCCATTGATTTTCGGTGGTCATTGAAATTCAAATATATTTTATAGAAACCACAAATAAAAATACGCTTTCTTTTAGTCAATCAATAGAGAATCACGTCTTCTTTATATTTTATACTTAAGGAAGGAGTATAATTAGGTTTTAAAAAATTTTCCTAATTGCCGAATAATTAGGAGCCTGACCATTCGTTGCATTAGCGCTTAGTGCTTTCACTCTACAAGGTGCATGCGTTCCGCGTAAAGAAAATCACATATTTTTCTATGGCATTAAAGAGATACCATACAGGGTCCATAAAATTTTGCAATAGATGCGGACTATGTTGTACATTTCATGAGGAGCGGTGGTAAACGGCCAGGTACATTGCTATGTGAATGGACATTTCGCGGTCTTAAAAAAAACTCATAATTAGAAACTTTTTTAAAACCTAATTATACTCCTTCCTTAAGTAAAAAAAATATAAAGAAGACGTGATTCTCTATTGATTGACTAAAAGAAAGCGTATTTTTGTTTGTGGTTTCTATAAAATATATTTGAATTTCCATGACCACCGAAAATCAATGGGGAAAATGCATGCTACTTAAATACTCATTTATTGCCGAGCACGCTTTCTACAGCAGATTGAAAAGAAGTGCATTTTGAAGCCGACATCCTGCCAAGTCCAAAATGTTATAAGAGTGTGTCTTAAGATAATCAGTATTACACCCGCGACCAAGTAATCCTTCCTAATCGAAAACGCATTTCAGAATGTCAGCCAACATTTCATGAGATAGGTCACTCACATCCATAACAAATATGAACACATACTGCACACACACACACGACGGCGACAGTTCGACCATCGATTTCGATTATGTCCACCGTGTGCCCCACAGCGACAGCAGCGGTGGGAGCAGGGACGGTGACATGCGCAGGGGTTTAAAATGCCAGTAGACTTGCGCTGCATCTACCTACACTCTCTCCTCCTCCTCCTCCGCCTGAGCCCGGTGTCAAGACAGAATCCAGAAGACCGGAGACGGCGGAGGCCGCAGGTTGATGGCTCGGACGGATCCTCGGCTTGGCGCTCCACTCCGCACCCCCTGGTCCACACACCAATGACCAGGATTTTGACTACAAAACAATGGGGTGGGGCAGTGGTTCAGTTGTGCGACGAATGCCGACAACAGGGTCCGCCAGCGCACCCCGCAAATGTTGGCATTTGTTATTGCGCACAGATAACGCTTGCCAGAGTCCGATTTGGCCCCCGTGCTGGTCCAGCGCATCTAACACGCGGCCCGTTTGGAGGGCACACACACACGCAAAGGATGCTGCCCTAAATACAATCTCGCTATTCAGAAAACTCGCAAAAATCGCAATTTCTTTTACAAAGTTCCACCTAAGTACATTTGCCTGAGCAGTTAATTCCTGAGGAGCATAATTTATTGCCATAAGTTTCTACATGAAGCAAATTTTGTGACCTGCACAAGCTTATTTGCGCAGTCGAGTGTCCAAAGGTGCCGTTAACCTCCCAATTGACGGTAGGACGCTGTCTTGGTTTATTTCAGGTTTTTACTTTCAGGAATTCTCTCAATTGTGCCGATGATAGTTGTTCTAAAATCATTAGTTTAAATGTATTTTATTGTCAACTGCAGCTTGAAAAAATAAGGAAAAAGGAGATTATATGATATTTGAAGGTGTCTGGAAATAATTCGTTTTTAAAATGAACTATTTATAACTTTGCAGCTTCAAATTCCAAAAAAGCTAAATTCTAAGGAAATAGGTAAAAGAGTTGCAGGCGAAATGCTTCCCTCGTGGAAAGCGCACCGAATTTTAAGTGTCAAAAAAACGACGAAAGCACAATTCTCCATCTAGACAACCAATTTTTTGGAAAAATGCTTTCTGAATAACCGAAGTGGCACAGGACTCGAATTAAAGCAGTTGGATTTCATGCTAATTATATTTATGATATTGCTTATAAAAACCTTATGAGAAGGATGTATATTTTGCATCACTGACGCTATGACGTAAGGCAATCAAATGCTTGAAAAACCAAGTAACCAACAATTGTCAAGAAAAGACGCTGCTACCAGAAGTTGATTGGCAAGGGTCGGTTACGCTGTCAGGATCCCATTTATAGACGCAATGAGAGACATTGAAGGAAAGCAAGCCAAAAGAAGATGCCAAGATCGTTAGTGGAAAAGTAGGCGAAGCTAACACAGGAAAAAGCGACCTGATGTTTCGGTTTAAAGTTAGGGTTTTGGTTAGTGCCAGAGTTAGAAGTGACTTTACAGTTAGGGCTTATGTTAAGTTAAGGGGTTTGGGTTAGAGTTAGGGATAGGCTAACAGTTACGTTTAATTTTTCGATCTCGGTTTGGGTTTGCGTTTGATATTAAGTTTAAAGTTAGAGTTAAATGATGCCCTAAAACTCAGCGGAATTTACCGCTGCCAAGAACCACGCAGTAATTTTTTCGGAATAAAATCCCTCTCAGCAAACAGTGTGTTTACGGTTGAGCCTGCTGATTAAATACCAGTTTCTCAGCCACTGACCGGCATTTCAACGTGGGTCTTTCCAAAAACGGTCAATGTTCCGACGATCGTGTCCGCAAAATCAGATAAAATTCCCTTTGCTCCAGCAAAACGCATCTCTGCCAATGTATAGCAGGAAAGGGGCATCAAATTTCCATGCAATCATTTTGTAGCAAGTAGGAAATTTTGTGTAGTTTACTACATGTCGTATTTTCTAATAAACTGCGTCTTGAGGAATATTTTCAAAAAACCTCGAAGCCTTGTTTCTCATTGATCTGCATGGACGGGCCTAATGTACTTTTAGAAATTAAGCTTACTTATTTAAGACTAGTTTCCGTGCCCTTGGTATTTCAGCTTTACCCAAGATAATGCTTGTTTCTTGCTAATGCAATATATATTTCAACAAACCTTTTGTCTTTTCACTTAATTGGCGGTGGCCCATCATTATTTGGGAGATTCGTTTAATGCGTTTGAACCGGTTTTGGGGTAAATATGCATTTTTTGTTGCTCCTCGTACTTTCCATGAGATGCGTCACCCACTGTACAAATGTTGCGGGATTCAAAGTCCACAGAGAAGATCATTTGTTGGAAGGATGATTAGTGCCTGTGGTTTCGGTATCTTTTTACTAGGCAAATAGGCTCGGCAATTAAGTTAATTGAGCAATGCCTCTCTGAGCATGACCGGCTTTGGAAAGGAGGCGCACACCGAGTGCCTCGAACGCCATCCGGACTTTCCAAAACTCACGAAGGTTTGCATTAGCTGGCTCACCGCTTCGTAATTTGACTTTAAAAACGCGTTTTGTAAAGTACTCGCTGCAGCAATAGCGGAACTATATACTCTGGGCATTTTGGCTGTGGTGCAATTGACGTCGAGCAGCAGTGGCGGTGGTTTTGATCAGCTCCAGAGGAAAAAATATGTCCATTCTGCCTAAAACCGTATCCAGCGCCTATTCACCCAACTCGTGTGTTCGTTTATGTGAACATACTCGTGATAGCAACTATAGCGGGTGCAAAAACCAGTCAAACGCACTGGCTTGCATGCATAAGCTGATAACATAATGGCATTTATTTAGGTAGTGTAGCTTTCGTGTGTTCAAATTAACTCTGGGCAGTGACCAATGCAATTTTGGCAACTTTTTTCACCGCTTTTATGCTCCAGCTCTTGGCATAAAAATTTGAGCTGAAAAAGAAATATTCCGTTACCACTGCCAAATTTGCATTTCGCTTCTGTGGTGATTTAACTCGTTGCAGCGTTTTTGGCGCGGCTTGCAAGGTTAAAAACAAGGACTTGAAACACACGGTAGTCAAATTAATGCGTTTGTGTAATTCCATAGAGCCGCAGTTCGTTCGAGAATAAACTTTATTTTGAAAGTGTTTATAATACCTATACCAACTCTCCATAGTAATTTAAGTTATTCAACTGAGTTAATTATTTCATAGTGCACAGCTGTCTTAAGTCATATAACTTGTCAAAGCCTATTACTGACTTTAATATGCAATAGATATGCAATCCTACGAAATGATGACTGAAATAATGAAATGTGTTTTCACTCGAAAAGCTAACTTAAGTAGGGATGCAGTATTAACTAACAAACAACAGAGGATCAAACTATTTCAGTTATGTCAAGATGTTCAATTCGAATGAACTCCTTACCAGTCGCCTGTCCAGACAATACATTGAAAAAAATGAGTGCCTGATAGAATAAATATTTTCCCATTAATATAAGATGCCATTATAATCCCAAATATCTTTTATGGAGTACATACATCAAATATTTTTTCTTGTGCTCGTTTGGTAGAAAATTGCGTCTTATTCACATTTTTCCTTGACAAACACTATATTTCGGTTTTAAAAAACCTCGATTGTTGTAAAAATTTGGATCAGATCTATCTTCATATTTGCATTCAAGAGATCCATACTCCAAGCCGCACACTTTATAAGTAAGGAAAAGCATACTTCTCTATACAACTAAAAGACTATATCTAGGGCTCAGGATGTTCTGTAAGGGATATAGACCACATGGTCCACTTTATAAGCAACATTAATAAACTTGTTGATGCGGACCTCATGACTTGACATCTCACTGTCTTCGAAAACTCATAATCTGAGGCTTTCAAAGGTAAATGGCACTCGAACTTTAAATGAAAAACTTGAAACAGACGTAATTTTTCCTCAGCTATATACAAAAATATTCTCACATTTGCAACAGAACTTAACTGCCACAAACGCTGTATTTAAAATGTTTGTTTTCGATCGCAGTGAAAAACCGCCAGCATTCGCTCGACACTCACAGTTTATATATTTCTACAGTATGCATGATGACTGAAATTATGAAATGTGTTTCCACTCGAAAAGGTAACTTAAGTAGAGATTTAGTATTAATTATCATACAGCAGAAGATCAAAATATTTCAGTTATGTCAAGATGCTCACCTCGAATGGGCTACTTACCAGTCACCTGCCCAGACCATACTCTGAAAAAAATAAGTACCTAATAGTATGGATTTTTTCCCTTTAATGTCCGATTCCGTTGTAAACTTAGATATCTTTTATGGAGTATATGCATAAAAAAATATTTTTTCTTGTACTCATCTGGTAGCAAATTGCGTCGTATGCATATTTTTTTCCTGAGCAAACATTATCGTTTGGTTTTAAAAAACTTTCTTAATTGCTGAAAGAATTCGGACCCCACCTATCTTCCTATTTGCATTTAGGAGCTCCATACCACAAGTTGCACACTCTCTGTGTAAGGAAAAATATACTTCTTTATACAACTGAAAGCCTATATTTAGGGCTCAATATGTTTTTAGCGGATATAGACCACATCGTCCACATTATAAGCAACGTTAACAATTTTGTTGATGAGTATCTGCATGACTGGACATCTCACTGTCTTCGAAAGCTCATAATATGAGACTTTCAAAGGCAAATGAAAATTTTTGAAACAGACGTAAGTTTTTAACAACTAAATACAAAGAATATGCTCACATTGGCAGCACAAGTTAACTGCCTGAGACGCTGTTTTTCAAACGTTTCTCTTCGATCACAGTGAAAAACCGCCTGTATTCGCGCGACACTCACAGTTTATATATTTCTACAGTATGCGTGCATGCGGATCTAAGTGCGAATGAATGATGACCGTGTGGAAAATTTTAACTCCCGGAATCACCATCTTATGCAGCGGAGAACAGTTCTTGTGGCAGAACAGAGTACACAGTTTTTAGTTTCAAAAAGCACAACTCAATTAGAAGTTTTACTAATACGGTTTCTAAAAACGAATTTAAACCGGGATGGAGGAATATGGGCATCCGCGTTGCCAGTTTACTGCCTTTGTCTCTTATTTTATTTTAAAGAAATTGCATCGAAGTAGGCTAAAACTTTCTTCCTCTACGAGTAGGTGAGCATGATTCTTGACATGCAATCGGTTTCCATGCCGCCTCATCTTTCTAATTAAATTAGCCCAGCTATCCGTTCGTACGACCCCTCAACTCATGCTGCCGTAGTTCCCTTCGCTCCGTTCGAGTATTTCAACGGGGTATTTTCCCCCGAACGAAAAGCAGAAAGCCCGACCTTGTCTCTCCGGAAAAAGAGGGCGAGAGAAGAGAACTTTTGGCCAGGTAGTTAGATAGGTGAGCCCGTTATAGTATATTCTGACTTTTAATCCAATGGTCCTGTTTTACGCCCCGAATGAGCTGCAATCGCCGGAAGTCAAAGTTTCACTTCAGATAACGAGCAACTTGCGAGTTGTGCTACGTTATCGTAATTGTCGCATTAACTTGTTCTTCCTCTTATATTTGGTACCCAAGTAGGTCTGTTGTTCATTTTAATCGACCCTGAACACAAGCAGGCACATCAGAATGGAAGATTTGCTCCCCAAGTCTCGAAAAAACTTGGTCGTACTACCCGCGGCTGTAGGCCTTATAAGTCACTCCGTAGAACTAACTAAACCAGAATCAGAAAGGACACTGTGCAGTACCGTCGGTAGTTAACTTTTTTGCGGCACAATTTAACACAGCGTTACATCATTCCCCTAACATGGCCGTTAATGCCATCAACTAACCTCGCCTACTGCTGATACGGAAATTCAGAAGAGCATTTGGCGTGCATGCGCGTGCTTTTGATTAATTCTCATCGGATCAGTACATTTATATGGGAACAAGGTACAGAATAAAACGTACAAGCAATAAGAGAGATTGATGGCGGTTTTTTTTGAAAGAGAGAGAGAGGAATGCTTTATTTTGAAAATAACATTCAAAACTTTCGGCAAAAACGGTTCTCCAGTACACAGTGATTATCATAGGGATTAACAGGTATTCGACAGGTGGACATAATTATATATGAAGAAAAAAAAGGATTTTAAGGTGCAAGATCGAGTTTTAACTTTTGTTTTTCAGCATCTTTGCAGGTGAGATACCGGGCTAGAAATGGCAGTATGGAATTCTGATAAGCCGAAGTGCGACAAGGGATGTGGCGGAAGCATCGACGCATGGGGCGTAAGGATTTCGCAGCCGTTAAGTCATTATGAAGGGGATGGACGCTGTCATTCAGAATTCGGTCAGGAAATTGCTCCACCGTATTGAAGTGTCGCTGCACGATGATATCAACTAAAATATGATAGGAAACACCAGCAGCAGAGGCAAGCATTCGAATGACACGTTTAAAAATAATTAGATCTTTTTAAGTTAAGCTGGAAAAATAACTGGAGAACAATAAAGAATGAGTGGAAGAATACAGCCATCTATGAATCGCCTTTTCATGCAAGCGGGGTATGTGAATAGGGGGAGAGAGGAGGCGGTAAGTGGCAGTGATGGTTACGTAAGGATAGGCTACCGGCCCAGACCACTTCCATGTGCATTTACTCCTTTGCTTGCTCCTGTGACGTGGGCTGCATTGGACGTACGAGTTGCCGCCTATCCGCAGGAATACGAAAACACCTGGTTGATTCTGGGCACCGTGTGGACCCCCACGAAGCCTTCCGTGTGATTTACAAGGCCCCACATAATTACCCTAAGAGACTGGGTCAGTGTTTACTAGCAACAGCAGAAGCGACTGCCACCAGGCTACGGAGGCCGGTCCTGTGCGCGCAGAAGAACCTCCTGCAAGCTCCGCATCTACCATGGCCAAATATCGATTAACTGCGTGCTTGTCTCTGCATCCCCGTTCCCCCACCCCCTGTGACACGGCTCTACCTAACCCCCACTGCCACCAAATGCCTCCTCTCCCCACCCCTTTGCACACACCCCGTTTGCATAAAATGACAAATCGCAATCGATTTCTCTTATCACTCACACGTTTCAGTTTCTACCTCGTTCGCATATAAATGTACTGACCCGAGGAGAATTTGTCGAAAGCACGCGTATGCTCGCCGAAGCTTCTTTTGAATTTCTTCATGCGATTTTTCACAAATTTGATAGAGAAATGTTGTTTTTCTCTATTTCCCCGTAATATATTTTTCTTATGCTGCCCTTCAATTCTAAAGCCTTACTATAAGCTCCGTTTTTTATCACTAAAATTTTGTTTTACTTCTGCAAGTGTAGAACAAATTCATGAAGTGCATCTAATTCTCAGTCAGTCTGAAAGCACAGGGCGCCGTGAACTTGAATTAGACGGGCCTAGATTCTGCGAAGTTATCACGCAGCTTAAACCCATATAAAGATAGGCGTTTTCCGACTGTGGATTTTCGCCTATCGCACAATTCAAATTAACTCATGTTTAAGTGTTTGTCATTCAAAGAACATCTCAACGCCGTCTTCCCGGACATTCAATTTACAATGCAGAGGGAAGAGAACAACCAGCTGACCTTCCTGCATGTCCTCGTATGCCGCAAAGATTGTGGTGGACTAAAGACCAAAGTGTTCAGGAAAGCGACAAAAGTACTGAAAGTACTGAACTTCAACAACAACCACCCAATTAGCCACAAACGCAGTTTTCTAAGGACGCTCTATCGGCATGTCGAAACGCACTGCAGTGAGCCAGAAGACAAGATTTACAAACTACAATACCTACGACAGGTCTTCAAAGCCAATGGCTACCCGCGCAAATTTGTCAACCGGTGCATACGGAAAAGGGACGAAAGGCCTTACAGCACGGATATAAAATTTTGGCGAGCGTATCCTTATGTCAAGAACGTTTTGGATGCTGTCGGCCGCCTTCTCGTACCACTTGGGGTTGGAGTTCCACAAAAGCCGGAGAGAACCATCAGGCGTCTGGTAGGGAAACCGAAAGACCCACTGCGACGGCTAGAAACGTCTGGGGTCAGAAGAAGAAGCGATCGCTGGAACAATGGCTTTATTCGCCTGACGTTTCGGATTCTCTCTTGAATCCATCATCAGAGACAGTTGCAGAAAAGGATGGCTAGTGTACAGGAAGTCGCAGTATTTATAGGATGCGGTCGCCATGCTACCGCATACCTACAGCAATTAACCGTGCTCCCTTCATCAAGGATTGTTGCCCGCTGGTGCGCTAATTGCTTGATGGCCTGCATGCAAGTTGTTAATTGCTGACATCTCATTACCCGTGTTGGATGCTGGCGTGATGATTGCTCGGCCATCTGTCTCACGTGCTGGCGCGCTCCTCGAGTGGTCAATTGCTTTGGCCAGTCTATGCCTCAGGACAGAATATGGAGTGGGGATGTCGTTGCACTTGTTGATAGACTGAGGTCCCGTGAACCATGACTCAAGCAACTCGCGGCTCACGCGATTATCCCCTCTCGCGAGAATTTCGGCCTCATCGAACTTGAATGTGTGGCCGGGTCTCGTCGAATGGGCCGCGACCTGAGAGTTGGCGTCATTTCTCCGTACAGCTGCTACGTGTTCGGCAATTCGCGTCCGGAGCAGTCTTCCAGTTTCTCCGACGTAGTTGCTTTGTCCGCAACTGCACCAGATCCGTTAAATGACTCCAGATGTTTCTTGCCGTGGCAGTGGGTCTTTTGGTCTCATCACTTGACGCCTCATGGTGGCCTCCGATCTGTGCGCAACTCCAACCTCAAGTGGTGCAAGAAGGCGGCTAACGGCCTCGGAGACGTTCTTGATGTACGGGATCGCTCGTAAGAATTTGGGGTCGGCGCGATTTTGTCGCTCGTCTCGTTTGCGCAAGCACTGGTTGACGAAGTTGCGCGGATAACCGTTTTCTCGGAAAACCCGTCGAAGATATTGGGATTCGGCAACCTTGTCTTCCGGTTCACTGCAATGCGTTTCAACACGCCGAAATAGCGTTCTTACGCAACTGCGTTTGTGGCAGATTGGGTTGTTACTGTTGCAGTGCAGGATTTGCGTCGTGTTCGTTCGTTGCACCAACGGGCAACAATCCTTGATGAAGGGAGCACGGTTAATTGCTGTAGGTATGCGGTTGCATGGCGACCGCATCCTATAAATACTGCGACTGCCTGTACACTAGCCACCCTTTTCTGCAACTGTCTCTGATGATGGATTCAAGAGAGAATCCGAAACGTCAGGCGAATAAAGCCATTGTTCCAGCGATCGCTTCTTCTTCTGATCAACTAGTTCCTGGAACTCGCATTTTCGCTTGTATCGACTTCTTGGATCGTTTCTCGGGTCTGATGCAGTTGCGGAGAAAGCAACTACGTCGGAGGAACCGGAAGACAGCTCCGAATGCGCATGGTTGAACACGCTGCAGCGGTGCGGAGAAATGACTTCAGCTCTCAAGTTGCGGCTCATTCGACGAGATCCGGCCACACATTCGAATTCGACGAGGCCGAAATTCTCGCAAGAGGTGACAACCGCGTGAGCCGGGAGCTACTTGAATTATTGTTTACTGACCCCAGTCCATTAATAAGTGCAGTGAACTTCCCCTTCCATACTCGGCGCTGCGACTTCGCCTAGGAAGAGTAATTAGCCACGCGGAGAGCGCACAGGTGAACACTTTTCCCAACACCGGGGTCGGCGCGTCAGATGGTCGAGCAATCATCGCACCAACGTCCAACGCACGTGGTGAAATTGAAGCAATTAACGGCGCGAATGTCGGCCATCAAACAGTCTCCATACCACGTGCAACGATCTCTGATGAAGGGGAAGCCGTGAACATTCATATGTATGCGGTAGCATGGCGACAGCATCCTATAAATACTTCAGACGCCTAAAACCGATGCCTAAACCGATGCACACAGTCAGCAGTTTCGTACAAGTCGGTGGGCCCAGTGTTTACTCAACAGTGCCTCATATGCATTGGAATTAGTGCACGCCCATCTTAATTAACACCTTCAGGGATGTGAGATCCGACGTCTCGAAAATGTAGCCTGGCGTACATACATCGGCCGTATGTACTTTAACTGTTTGATGTATACAGATAAATATGAATTGGAACGGAAAGATTCCAAGAAATATAATTTGCAGTCAAATATGTTCTTTAGGAAAGGCACTAACTTTATTTAGTAAACTTTCAATACTGTTTCTCCCAGATAGTTCTCAGACGTGAGTAAATTTTAAAAGAAGGTATTTAACATTTCAACCTAATAAATAACCGGAGCTTCTGACTTCTGCATTGAGATCACGGCAAGAACCGCCGTATTTTTGAGGTTTTATGGATGAAAACCTATTTTTAAAGCAGTTAATTAAGAAAATTGACAGAACAATATATCCATTGACATTTATAGGACACTCTGCAACTCAGCGTACTCCATCATAGTCATAAAGTCTACATTAATTTCACAGAATGAGAATTTCCAGAGTGCAGAGAAACTGGTATCCATACTATTATATTCGTTTATTTTATCCCAGTTTCCTAGTCTCTTAGCGATGGGCTTATGAAATCGTTCATACCTATGGCATTATCATTAGCAAAATCAAACAGACTCCTTTTTACCGTTGTCAACCGAATCTCGAACAGTGCAAAACGGAAAGCTACATCGAAGCAAATAGTGCTCACTTATAAACGTGGTATACCTCAGATAGCATTAAGCGTTGGAGGGCACATGAGTTCGCTGTTCGTAAAAAAGTCTTTTTAGCGTTGCTATGGTTGTGATGCTTTTCCTACGCGATCGTTAGCATGGGCAGGCTTGTATGTACTTCTACAAATTGAATTTACTCGCTTAGGGTGAGTATTCGCCCTCTTGTAATTTCTGGTTTTCTTATGAAGATTGCATTTTTAACGAATGCAATATTATTCCATATCTTTATTGTACTTTAATGCTGTTGAAGATAGCTGATTATGCCTCAGAATTATTCGAAGACGCATACGGGTCGATATCTGATTGTTTGCACCTTTTTTGCCATCCGCTGCATATTTGATGAGTTGCCCCATCCACCGTACAAGTGTCGAGAATGTGTCTTCATTAATTCTTTGTCAGGCGACTACGCATGGAACCCCTTTTATGCAGATGCGAATGGCCCTGTCGTATTTATATGCCAAGGAGCATCGCTATGTCGGTAGTGCAGCGCGACAAACGACCAAGAGCATGGGTGCGATAAATTGTCAACCGCCTGGGGGAAGGGGGGGGGACGGTCTCGTTATTTGCGATACGAGAGGGCATCCAAACATGTGAAAGGGGATCTGGTAACCGGGGTAGGGGGGAGCTGAAGTTACGGGACGGCGGCCATGTTAAAACAAGCCAAACATGACAGGCGGTGAACAGCATGGCACATTATACTTACGTAAGAGAAAGCCCGACTAGGATTGTCCGCGGGGGATTGGGTCATTCAGCGCGCGTCGGCTGACCACGACAGGGCAGGGTTAGTCACGTGACCCAACTCCTGGCAGGGCTCTGCCTGCCTCCACATTGCTGTGACCTGCTAACCACGCGCGCGATGGACAGTGCCTCCCAAACTTCGATCACCGGTGTCCAGCGTATGTCCTGCGACTGAACTTCTATAAAGCTCGTTTTCTGGCCTACAATTTTCCGCTAAGATGTGGTTATTTAGCCACACCTGAGTGACACAATACTGTTGACCTACTTAGTTATTTTGAGTTGGTTTAATTACGTTGGCATGGTGTTGCTGTGAGTTGCGGTGTGTCTTCTGTTGATGGCCTTGTTTCTTTTTTGCCGTGTCTACCTTATTCGGTCCAATGCCGGTGGTTCTTCTCGACATTCGGTCTGTCGTCTCCTTCTAACTTTCCCGTTGGATATTTCAGAGTTGGGGTTTAGGGTTACGGTTAAGGGTTAGGGTTGGGATTAGGGCTTCGGTTTAGGGTTTGTGTTAGGGTAAATATTCCTGAAGTACTCGAAATACAACTGCACATTCCCAATAGCTTTTCTTTTGTGTACAATTACTTGGCCTCGTCTCACGCGAGTCCCCGGCCTCACCTGTAAAAATCCTCTTACCACCGGTGCCCTATTACAGGTGGCTGAGTTTTTGTTTTCCTCAGGTGCGGCTGCATAACCAATTCCATGCATACAACAGTGTGACCTGGTAGGTGATTACGATAAAATTTTCGGAGTTGAATAAGGCACAGGAAAGTTTAGGGGCTCCAGGAAATACGGTTTTTCCTTCAGCACACTTCCAGTCCACAGGCAGCAGTATGTAAATTCAACAGATTTAATAGACGGACACCTGTGTTTGATCAAGTATATTCCTCTTGTTCAGTTGGGCATCGTAAATACCAGTAAATCTGAAATTGGCTGCTGTTTTGCGTTGCCTACTAGCTTGGACGCCGGAGCGACAGCGAAGACGACATTTCTAACAGTCAGCACTTCCGCCATCAGAACTCTCTCAGAGGTGTCTGTTGGCGGTGATGGCTGATGTGATGTTCAGGCACACAGCAACTGTACTGTTTCCCGATAATGAAACAACAGCAGTTTCAGTTGTTTTGCGACCAGCTTGATTGAGTCAACCGGCGGACTGCATAATCTGGACGGGAGAAGCTTGTGTCCGGTTATGAAACCATTATAAGAGAGAGCATAGCTTTTGATAAGGGGATGCTGTCATGGGGCACCAGGAAGGGCGGCAAGGGAGGGGGGTTGAAGGACGCGAGTGCAGGAGTGGAGGTGACTGAATTCCAGTTCAACCACTCTGCCTGATCACTGCTTCGATCAGGTGGAGTTGCGGGAAAGAGGAGGAATAGAAGGGGGCAAGGGCTGTGTGACAATCCCCCACCAGGACACATCAGAATAATCATGGCACGTTAACAGCCGTAGTCCTTAGGGTTACCAAGAAAGCAGGTAACTCATAATTCTCTACCGAGCGTAGGGTTGCAATTATTACTCATTCGTGCGCTCCAATGGCTACATTGGTCGCAGAGAGATCCTAAAGCGAAAATTTTAAATTATATTGAGCGAGCAACCGGCAGGTGAACCACCGTGCGGCTAAGTTTGGTTCTATAGCCCCACTGCACTAATACCATACGGTCAGCTTCCAAAAACTATTTTAGTAGGTGCGACCAGACTGGCTTTATGTATATATATATTATGATAGTGGGCGCTCACCGATCAGGTTACGGAACATGCTCGTTCCGTTGTGCCTTGGGGCTCATACTAGAACCCTCGCAGGCAGTCGCACAGCGACTAGTAGTAGATATAGATAAGATGGTACCGACAAAGACAAGGGAGACCGGTTAAAATATCAGCCAGTCATACCCAACCCCAAGTGTGGATCACTTGAGATTCGAACCCTTGTCTTTGTCGGTACCATCTTATCCATATATATATATTACATGTCTGCGTCTTCCTTACTATTTTAATCCAGCGATTGGCTGTGCCACGGGGAGAGGAGTGCTTGTACGTCAGCCTCGGTCACAACAGGTATCAGTCCACACGCACTCCCCTTCGAGTGCTTCTAGTCCTGTTCGCGCTCTCTCAATTATCCTAATCCAACGAGTGGCCTTGTGGATTTGCTAATGGAATCGTTCGGACGGTATGTACCTCCGTCGGTTCCAAAAAATAGCCATGCACTGCGAATTGCCAGGTGGTTCACCCAGTGTCCCTCCAGTTGTGATTGCGCCCTCCTTGTCTCACTAATCCAGCGATTGGCTGTGTCGGGGGAAGTGTGTACACGCCACCTTCTTTCGGTTCCTTCTGCTTGCTACGAGCTCTGCTGGCGTTCGCTTTCCCTTCCTAATCCATCAAGTGGCTAAGTAAGGTCTGGTAGGGAGTGCTCACTGATCGTTCTTACGCAACTCACTCCTCCCGTTATGCCTTAGGGGCTCTCTCTCGAGCCCAACCAGCAGCCGCACAGCGACGCATGATAAGGGCGAGTGGTTAAGACGGCTTGATAATACCATTGTTCGGATGCTGTGGAGTTCAGTCGGTTCCACTGTTATGTCAATGAGCTGGAAATTATCACGCGGTTCCCTCCGTGGCCTTCCAGTTGTGATTGTGCACCCACTTATCCTCTAAATCCGGCGAGCGGCTGTGTCGCGGGGAAAAAATACACTCCACCTTCGGTTCACATGAGCTACGCTGTCTTTCCCTTTCTTGTCCGGCGAGTGGCAAAGTTAAATATATTAAGTTAAGTCGTTTTAGTTAGATGACCATATGGTATCAATAATGAGGAACTGCAGGACCAAGCCTCTCCAACTGATCGTGTCTTCATCCCCATTGAACTTTTCATGACACTTATAGTGAAATGGTGGTCGGCGGTATGGGAGATTGACGTGCGACAAAGGCTCGGTACAGTAGGTGGCCTAACTCATGAAATGTCAACCGAAATTTCGCAATGCGTTCTCGTTTCGAAAAGATAAATTACGTATGGTTGTAAAATTGATCATGATGCAGCATAATTCTATAATGATCCAGTTACCTCAGAGCGTCGGCTTTCGAATGAACATATTTCTGACTGCATGCATACACTCTGCAAAAATGACTACTTGAGTAGCATGCAGTTTTCTCAGGGATCTTCGGAGCCCTTACAAATTCAATTATATTTCGTGAAAAGCATGCATAAAAATATTTATTCTTTTACTTATTCGGTGGAAAATTATATCTTCTTTCAAATTTATACTCGAAGGAGGAGTATAATTCGGTTTCAGAAAAGTTTCTAATGGTGAGATTTTTTAATACCGCGAAATGGCCTTTCATAAAACGTCATGTCTCTGCGTCTAACACAGTGGCTTGTAAAGTGAACAGTATGGCTTAAATCCACTGCTAAATTTTATGGAACCCAGATAGTCCCCTCTGAATACCCTATAGAAATGTGTGGTTTTCCGTACGCGAAACATATACGGCATGTGGTTCGTAAACCCTAAATGCTAGTATAACAGCAGCTTGGGTTCAAAAATGTTCGCGAATTGAAACAGCTTTTTGAAACCTGTTTGTACTTTCCGTCGAGTATAGAATTGGCTGAGGGCGAGATGTTCTACCGAATAAGTAAAAGAATGAATATTTTTATGCATGCTTTCCATGAAACATAATTAAATTTGCAAGGACACCGAAAATCACCAAGAAAATTACATGCTACTGAACTAGTAATTTTTTGCAGAGTATAGTTCTTGCATGCAGTCGACGATAAGATCATTCGAAAGCCGACGCCCTGAGGTAGCTGGATCAGGATAGAATTATGCTACGTAATGATTAGTTTTACAACCATACGTAATTAATCTTTTCGAAACGTGAACGCATTTCGAAATTTCGGTTGACATTTCATGAGTTAGCCCACCTCCTGTACGTAACACAGACGTTACTATCTTTTCGCTGATGACAACGATGCCCCTCACCAAGTAAAACGAACCAGCTACTGGTCACTGGATCCGCCCAAAATGAATTTGCCCAGTGGCTCGGAACGTTATGATTTAGCGCATGCGGATAAAAACGTGCACACTAACGGAAGAAGTGATGTATTCCTGCTAATCTGCATACTGTTCAAAAGCAGTATACGACAGTTAGTAGAGGAGGAAACATTCAAGCCGTCAAAGAAAACGACATGCTGCCACTGGGATGACAGTATTCCTTCCTGTTGGGCTCAGTCGGTATTAGAACTTGGGACGTAATTTGCCGTAAGTGACTTACTAACGGTGTGAATCTCAGATTTTTAGCGGAAAGTACTTTAATCCCAGTCACACCCCTTATTCTGCCAAGTTCCGGAGAGTCTCCTATGGTTGATCAACCAATGGCAACTAGATAAGGCCGAACGGGATTTTGAGCTTTCCGCAGATAACGAGCTCGAAGTTATAGGGACGACAATCTGACGCGTTTTGCATACTACTTGACAATGACTGAAAATAAAGTTAAAGGATATCGGAAGAAGAAAAGATTGTTACAGACCGAGAACAGACGACTGTGTCTCCTTTACGATGTTATTCTTACGTCCAGTAAGCTAGAAACAAACAGTCGATTCCCTCCGCGATACCGTCGACTCCACAGCCTGATTCGAACTGAGTGTCTCATCATTATCCACTTTGTCGATGGACTCGCTGGAGTTTTCGTGCTTGAAAAGCGCTTCTGAAACTTTAATTACCACTAACTGCAACTCTGGGGCTAAAGCCAAAGTTGCTCACTTCAATCACATTGGAGTGGTGGTTACTGACCTAGCCGTGCCACCGGACAAAACGGGCTTCTTCATTTTTGACGAGCGACTCTGTGTCTGATCATATAATAGCCGGTCCCTGCTGTTTTATGTCCTGAAAAGCAGATCATGTATCATTTAGTCTCAAATGTTAGTCTAAAAGTTAAAATAACGAAGAGGAAAGCGAAAAAGTAGAGGAAGAAGAAGAAGAAGAAAAAAGAAAAAGAAGAAGAGGGAGGACAGTCGTGTGCTGGACTCATGCAAGAGTCCAAACTCAGTGATACAATGGGTGACCGATCTTATGGAATTTTGACCGAAATTTGAAATGCGTTTTCGATCACGAAGGATTACTCAGGTGGGGTCGTAATACAGATTAGCTTGTGGCATAGTCCTAGACCATTTCAGGCTTGGCAGGGTATCGGCTTTTGAATGCAGTTCCTTTCGACCTCGTGTAGAAATGGGACTTGGTAAAAAACGACTACTTATGTAGTATGCATTTTCTCATTGATTTTCGATGGTCCTATAAATGCAAATAAACATTATACAATATGGACAAAATGCTTTCTTTTGCTCATTGGATAGAGAATCGCGTCATCTCTATATTGCATACTTGGAGAAGACGTAAAATAAAGTTATAAGAAGTTATCAATTATGGGATTTTTAAAGACTTTGGCCTGTGTAAATACAAGGACAGTTCTGACACTGTATACGACATACTACGCCTGACTGCTCATCGGGATCTAGTCGATCATAGATCTTCATGAAAATCCATTGAGTCTGCTCAAGCCTGAGGTGATAATACTTCCTTATCTCCATTGAATTATGGAGTTGTTCGTGTACAGTTCCTTTCTAATAGTTTCATTGAGAAGAGTTTTTGTTGTTAATAAACACTTCTTTAAGAGCTTGCTCCTTTTTTATAAACGCCGGTCAGGTTTATCATGTGCATAAGACGGGTCCAAAGTTAAATTAATTTCTAGGCCAAATTTATTTGTCGTTCTGTACTTCTATTCATGAGGTTCCGAGCTTTTAGAATATTTCAAGAAACATAGATCACATAGCAACATGCTTAAGTTCAAGTTTAAAGTCACATATGGTAAGCTCAAAAATGGTTGTATACACAAAAACAACAGTTAATGCATCAAGGTCACCAACGCAACCTACGCTTATTTAAAACATATTATAACACCGCTTATTGATCGTAAAATTTAAGGTATGATTGCGGCAAAATTCTCCTAGTGGCTAAAAACTACTTCCTTCGGGCAAAATGTAAAATCGACATCATTTTAAAAGGTCACGTCCTGGTTACTTAATTCCATGTGCTGCTCTTAATAATTTATGAAACTATTTGCTTAATGCCAAATTTCTATACAGCAGCTCTTATTTTTTGCATATTTCCTGCAACAGAGTTGTAAATTTATGCAGGCTTTGATATGTACTGGAAACCAGATGGATGTTAGAAATTGTATGCAGTTGAAATTCGCTATACTGTAATTCAGAACTAAACAAGGATTAAACTCCTTTGTTCTAACAGTTAAGGCACTCATTTTGAAAGACATGAAAAGTTGGAATCCTATATTATGAACTACGATGCATTTCACAGTGCAATCTAATTTTTGTTGTAATTTGACGTCAACTCTGTCACAGCCGTGACCAATTTTCATGCGCATATTAAGACCAGGTTAGAGAGTCTAGCAGTCTAAAATCAAATGCAGTCCCAAAAAGTAAAAATACTAAGGCTACTTGGCTGGACAGCATTTTCTTATACTCGATCAAAAATTGAACTTGAGTAGGGGTGACTCTCAACTATACTCTCAACGCTAGTGTCATTTTCCGGAGGTTAGTGAATAAACGATTCCAAAACTCACAAAACCCTTTCGTTCAAAGTTTTAGACATTTCTACGAATGAATTGTTGTTTAAATTAGGACGCTATACCTGTAAGCACGCAGAATCCTCTAAGATCCTCCGGTGCAGTAAGAATATCTGGAACTTCCTCTATGATTTCACAATCATTGCAAAAGTTTGAACAAAGTCAGTACTTACACAGTCGAAGTTTTCACTGTAGGCCTTCGTCAGTCATTAAGTTTCACTTATTATTTTCCTGGAAAAAAGGCAGCTCTTCATCTTTTATGTTTAAATGCTAGGAGAGTTTTTCGGTCTCCTTTGCTTTTATCGGAAAGAGTGGCTAAATGTATTTTAAACCCCACGTTATATTTTACTTATTTTTACTACTGACGTATACCGACACACTAGTTCATTCTCAAAAGTAAATCCACAATTTTCTAGCGTACATTTTCGTCAGAAAATGTTCAGAAATGTTGATGTGCTTTGTCCGCAGATCTAAAAACACTTCTCATATATCTCTAACTTTTTTCTGTTAAGTCATACTTTTTCCTTGTTCTGACCGGCAGGTTTTAGACCCCATTATTTCCTGCAGAATGGTAGTGGGGATCGACTTGTACGCCATATATATCGCATAAAAACTGGACAATACAGCCTAGTTCTAAAATAGTAATCGGTCTTTTCTGAAAATCTTTTGTTCATATTTACGTTCAGGGTTTATAAATCTTCCACCTACAGTAAAGTAACAGGTGTGCATGACTGGCAAAACCGGGGATTGCAGTCGGAATTTTCGATCAGAATGTTTGTCGTAATCTGTGCCACACGCGAAATCTGCCCGGTTCAAATCGTTAAGACAAGAGGCTGGAAGAAAAAATATGCTGGTGTTGTTGCAAACGACTTCTCTTCTCCTCCTTCTCGACTTCCGCTCCGCTTCGCGGACAAAATATTTATTTCTCGGGCTTGCTGTCAACAAAGTAGCATAAAGCAAGGACTGTAGAGTGTCCGATTTGGGGGCGCATGCGGCGTAAATTTGCCCTTCCTAAGTCGAGAACCAGGTAGCGGCATGCTTTCGAATGACGGCGACAGGAATTTTGACATGATGACACGAGAAGCAGTAAATCCTGCTCATTGGTTATTCCAAGAACAATGTCAAAAATTCCGCCGTCGGGGCCTTGGTCTGTGAACCGCCTGACCGGTCGCTATAATGCGGTGGGGAGGAAAAGTCCTGTGACGTCAAGACTTTCGAACGACACTCAATCGTTGTTAAAACATCGTCCATGTCCATCGCTACCCCGAAAATCTGTTGGTTTAATCATTCCAATCTTAGTGCTATCTATTTCTTTGTGTTACAGGAAACAGAAGTAAAATGGATGTGAACCTTTCGTGAGCCATAGACGGAATATGATATGACAGTATGCAATACGTAACTCCTATTATGTTGACAGGCTGTACCCGCAGAGCCCTTTCATCGCTGAGCGACTGATCTTGAAAGTTCAAGTCAGGAGCTTCGAGCTGCTTCGGAGCAACCATTTTGGCTGTCTATAGACGACCAAGATAGCAATTAAAATGTCCCCCGATCGTAACCGATAAAGCGTAATCCCAGGATCAACTGGTAAAACTTCTGTTTTAACAACAATCATAAACCTCGTTCAGAACCATGGATTTATCTAGTCTAAGTTCAGGGGCGATTTGGCCAAAAAATAAACACTCCAGTCCTGCCGTTCATTTCACTGACATTCTCTGAGTGTGTTATGCCCAAAGTAGGCACGACATTCCACATTTGATTGCGGGAAATAATTTGCCAGTAGGTACTGGACTGGTAATTAAGATTACTTAAAAGAAGGATGTTTTCTCACAAGCGGCCAGCACTTTTCTGCATTTATCTGACGAATGCATTTATGTCCATTCACCAAAAAGAGTACTGATTTGTTTAATTTTCGGGGAACTTGATGCGCGTATTAGGAGTAAATTCTTCAAAACAGACCTTTTTAGGCACGATCCGAAGGTTGACATAAATGGTTGCGCTGAAATCCGTCAGATACTGTGGAATAACTGCTTAATATTCACAAGCTTTTAGCTAATGCCTATGTTGTCAGTACGGCAAATAATTGCACAGAAAGAGTATTCTCGAAATTCTCCACTGCCTGTGGTGTGAACACAGAATATCGCCGTAGAATAAGGAGCCGCTCATTCCCCAGCACGCCATTTGTGGAGCAAACTCCGCTTGCTATGGCTACTGAACAAAATTCAAGCGATGTCTCTTCACTAGCTTCCAAGCTCCTGAAGCGATGTCGATCGGACTAAAAGAAGAGGGAAGGAATTAGACTTAACAGACATCACCTCCCTCAAAGGCGAGTCTTGAGATGAAGCACGGGCAAGCTAATCAATAGGACGATTTGAATGAAATAGAGGCCTGTTTCGGTTAATATAAACATTGCTTTTGCCATTTACCCCCTCGTCAATCAAAATTTTCTCAAATACTCCTAGTTCCGCCAATCAATCGATTTTCTTTGAGAGAGCAAAACTATATGTTTTACTTCTTGATGTGGTTGAGCCCAATTCTCAGATATAAATAAGTCCAACAAGCGAAACATTCTTCGCACGTCTTTCAATGCTCCCCTAGAATAGCGCTGAGCATTGCGACTCAAATTCGAAAAATGCCAACGCTGCCAAAATGCCGCCAGATGATGGGTGGCACATGTTTTATCTTCGGAGAAGTTAGGAAAGTCGAGAGGAAAAGTCCCCGATTCGTGCATTTATTTCGGTATCCCAAACAAGCAAACATTTTCATGCATGCAGCAACGTACTTGACGCTTTCTTTTTGAAAAGCGAAACAAGAAATCGACGTTAGCAGAATACTTTCAGCAGACTGGGCGAAATTAATCCCGAAAGCAGAATTGTTATGGGGACATTTCATGCGGACAAAAGTTGCCGTTAATGGAGGAGAAAATGCGCTTTTTGCAAAATTTGCCTGCCATCTGGCGTGAAATTTCCCCACGACTTCCCTATTTGGTCATTCCACCAGTGATAACAATAATGGACTGTCTCATCTGAGTTTGACAGTTAATTTGCAAAGTGGGAGACAGCGAACACTGACAAAATGTGCTGGCATAAACATTGCACAGTGCGGAAGGCGAAAAAAACGGGGGGTTTACTTGGTTTCCTTTCGCGGCTCAATGACTGCTTTTCCTCAGTGCAGGGACAGCACTTTTAAAAATGAATTCAGCGATGTGGCAAGAAATTCTTAAATTGTTGTAAAAGTTCCAAAACGGTGGAGTCGTGGAGAACCCCTGCAATGCAAAATTTCGATAGTTAAGGTGGTATTGCGCGTTTCGAAATTTCCTATCCACCAAACGTTCATAAGAAATCACTTTTTTCACTGCAGCCACCACTTAGTATGATATTTTAGGACATTTACCCGAGCGGACTGTTGGGGCAGTGCTAGACGACGGAGACAGCTAAATCAAGCGTTCAATCTCTCCTGCCGTTTATTGGCGGTGATAGCTATGCCAGTTACCTGGAAGACTTAAGCTTTATCGTTTCCACCCTGTGTTGGCCACCCGTCTGGTTAAAACCCTGTTACTTCGACCGTCACATGCGACTGCGAATTATACTCTTTTTGAGTATGAAATTGGAAGAAGACGTGATTTTCTTCCGAATAAGGAAAAGAATGAATATTTTATGCATGTTTTCCATGAAATATAATTGAATTTGCAAGGGCATCGAAAATCAATGAGAAAATTGCATACTGCTTAAGTTGTCATTTTTTGCGGAGTATAGATCTTGCATGTAGCCGAAAATAAGTTCTTTCGAAAGCCGAAACCCTGAGGTAAGCGGATCATTATAGATTTGCGCTGCATCATGATTAGTTTTACATTACTACGTAATTTACATTTTCGAAACGAGAACGCATTTCGAAATTTTGGTTGACATTTCATGAGTTAGCACATCTACTGTAGTTCAGGACGTGCCTTGGCTGTCACGCACGTGACACTTTCGGGGGGTTAACAAGCAAAATAGTCATTAAATTCTGCCTCGCAGCCCCCAGTAGAAACGTGGTCTGCTGTCATTCGTCAGCCTCCCGATCCGCAAATTCCGACGCATATTAATATGTTCCGGGGTTACAGAGTTGTCATATTGGGGAGTTAGCTTAGTTGCCGTAGGTAAGGATTCTTCACAGTTTAGATCTCACTCCCTCTTTTTGTGATTTCT
This sequence comes from Spirometra erinaceieuropaei, assembly GCA_902702965.1. NCBI lineage: Eukaryota > Metazoa > Platyhelminthes > Cestoda > Diphyllobothriidea > Diphyllobothriidae > Spirometra > Spirometra erinaceieuropaei. The sequence continues at coordinate 494,224 of CACRXP010000239.1, read as the reverse complement.
ACGAGTCTGTCGGTTGACGGCTGGTGTGACTAGACGACGTATTCGTTATGTCTGCTGTAAAGGCGTGCAGTGTGTATGTACGATAACAGCCAGAAGCTCGATTTGACTCAGTCCAATCTGTGAAACGCGGTTCCCGTGCCGATACAATGAGATATCAGGACTGCCCGAGGGGAGGATTGGTAGTCCTTTTCGAGATGGCACAACAAACCCTGCCAAAAGAAGCAAAGCGACGAGTCCAGGAAGCAGTCGTGAGGAAGCAGACATGATCGCTGGGACAAGAGTTCTATTCGCCTGACGCTTAGGATTCGTGCTCGAGCCCATCATCAGAGACAAAAGCAAATACGGGTGGTTAATGCACATGGGGCTGCAGTAGTTATAGGATGCAGTCGCCATGCTACCGCATACCTATGAACATTCACGGCTCCCCCCTTCATCCGGAATCGTCGCCCTTGGCGTGCTAATTGTTTAATGGCCGACATTCGCGTGGCTAATTGCTGCAATTTCATCACGTGTGTTCGATGGTGGGGTTGTTGTGTGGTGTCGGCGAGTCTCATTTAGCCGCGCAAAAGAGAGAGGTGCGATCGCTGGAACGAGTCTTTCACTCACCCAAAGCTTCAAATCCTGATTCAAACCCAACATCATTGGGAGCTACTATAATTGGCAGCTTCCGCATTCATCATCCTAATAATCCGAACCGGGAATGAAACTGCGGCAATTAACGCCTCGGAAGCGGGCCGGCGGTCTATCAGCATGCCGAAGACGACCGCTGGCGATGAACGCGGGAGCTGCCTTTTATTGTAGGAATGTGGTGGCGTGGCAACCACGTCCTATAAATAGCACAAACCGCCTGTACCTCCACTCTTGTCTGTGGCGATCTGTGATGCTGAGCTGGATTGCGCGTGTAAACCTATCGGGCGAATAAGGCTCTCATTCCGGCCACTGCGTCCCCTCTTCTCAAGTGTCAACACAGAGAGTCGGCAGAAATCATTAAGTTGCTCTCCCAGAGTGCTGACGTCCTGAAAGGGCAAACAACTGTTTGTACAAGATTTTAGCGCAGACTGTAAGCAGACGATAAAATGCTAAAAAGCGCTTGAATGTAGTAACGTGGCCTACCAACTGTCAGACATGTAGGACAGCCGTGAGGACGAAAAGATGAAGCAATCTGCTGCGGCTTTTGCCTCCTCAAGATGCCTAACATCTTCAGGCGTCAGAATTGAATCCTGAGAACTGCCATCATCCACCAGCGTGGTAGGGGCATCTTGCCATTTCCAAAATACACTTTGGAAATACCTCTCTGTCGCCTTCAGAGGGTCGTTTCATTGAGCTTCCAGCAAATTCCACCAGAAGCAAGAAATATTACCCCGTGACTCATCTCGACCATTATTAGATTAGCCAGGACTTACCTGAGCGCGAGCATTACTGCTGCTGAGAAAGAGGAGGGTCGCAGCGATGGCAATGAAGAGTCATGCAGCTATGAACGGATGCCACAACTGGGCTTCCCATCTCGATGAATTCCTTAATTATTCTCGTCTTATTTCCTCCGTCCACCGCCCTGCCTATCCGCCCTGAGCGGTTTGGAGCAGTCAGATCTAGTTGACGAGAAATTTGTCTGAAAGTCACTAAAAGGTCGGCTAAGTGCAGAATATCTCTCCTCACTGTCTTGGTGTTAATAGCTGTGCGAGACATTCACCCAGCTCAGCATAGGTGAGGTTACTACTCAATAATCACTTAGAGGATGAAACACGCACCTGCGTCACAACGCGTTTCCTGAAGGAATTGCATCATCTGACAGGAATTTTAAAGGTCACAAAGCGAAACACATTCAAACAAAATATGCATTATTAACTACTTTAAAGTCAAAAATACAACGCAGGATTTTCACGAATCCCAGTAGCAGGTTTGAGACTTTCAAACTAACATTATCGGTGGAATTTTGTAAAACTAGTATAGTTTTTTACCGTTGCACTTCCATCTGTGCGAATCCATTATTTTTATCTGATTTTATTCACTCATTATCTACCCTTTATCCCTAGACTGTCCAAGTATCTAATTTGATGAAAAAATGGATGGCATGCGTTTCCTGTTGAGTTTAAATTAATAAAAGTCGTTAGAGTACACTTCTCTATTTGTCACGCAAGAGATTCTCTCCACGAAAATTCGCTAGATAGATTGATGAAAGGTTTAGAACGACCTGCGTTTGTTGCTGAGAATCCACAAGTAGAGAGGCCGGAAGTCAGCAAAACGCAGTGACCAAAGTCGCTAGAATTTTTGAGGGGACTTCAAAAATCTTACCTTGGCATGTCGCTAGTGAAATCATTACTCCGACGTCAAAAGCGAATGCCGAAGGCGGCCTAACTCATAGAATGTCGTGATTGAAAGTTGAATGGGTGGTATGTCAGACATTTGGTGCCGTTATTTGTGTTTATTGAAGTGAGTTGAGACGCAGGAAACTATTTACTAAAGAAGGATTTATTTCAGCTCAGTTTTATTAAAGGAGAACAGGCCAGGTTTGGACGAAATTTGACCTTTCTTGATATCCGTTTACACTGGCACCCACCGATACCGAATAGCTAGCATAATTTTAAAAACTAATGCCCACAGCCTATCGCTATAAAGGCGTGAGAATCTGATAACGCTTGCCCTTGTAATCGAACTTTTTAGACAACAGCCAGTCCCCCGCATGCGGCCTCCAGTCGATTTTAATGTCTGCCAATAGCGCGGATCCTAATCCTATCAAAAATGTCTTCATGCCTATTAAAAGAAGTTGGCAGAAGTCAAAAAATTACCTTTCAGTGGGAGAAAAGCTTGGTTTTGTGAGAGATAATCGTATTGAACGATCCAGTATAGACGACCTGGTCGTCTCCATTTCTGAGAGACTTTCTATTGTGTTGAATGCAAGTGGACAATCATCAAAGTACTGATCTCTTATACTTGTTACCTTTCATTTTTCCCCTTTTCATGCGTCTAGCTTCCTTACGCCTTACTACATTTACCCATATTTTAGGATTCATAATGTAGACCTTTTCTAAAATTCTATATTTCTGCAGACATTAGTTATTTTAATTTTTGTGAATATTAATTTATTAACCTAAGTATGTCTTCATGTTAAGAACGACCGTTTTTCATTGGCGCAGGACTATGGGAAAAGCAGTCTTTGTGGATTTTGTGCTAAAGGCATTTTCTTGCAGTCACACATTACATTACATGAATTGTCACATTTACCGTAAAATTCAAAATATCAAATAGTTGGACACCGAGGTAAATGGTGGTCTTACGATAAATTCCAGAGATATACCTACTTCCGCATTCTAGGCCTAATCACCTCCCGAAATTTAGTACAGGACCAACTGTTGTACGGGTCAAGCTAACATGGCTACGTTTTTTCGGCCGGATTACAACTGTATGGAACTTACTATCCAGAAGGAGACTTCGTCTAACGACGAATTCATAACTAGTGAATCATACTGCGTCTTTTTGTGCATTAACCTTTTAAAATGGAGCAACGTCCATGACCTCTATAAAATTCACAACCACAACTGCCGCATAGAAAAAGACTTTAGACCGGCTGTTCGGCCATCGTGACCGACAACCTCCACCGTGTGCTCCAAAGCAGAGTAAGAGTAGGGCTGATGACGTGCTAGTGGGTTGGATTATTAGCGATAGTGGTCTTTCGCGCATCCTCCGCACTCTCTCCTCCCCCAACTGGATGCAATGTCAAGATAAGTTCAAGATGACCGGAGGTAGGAGAGGGCGAAGGTGCCCGGCACGGCCTATGCCCGCATCTAGCCGCATCATCCCAGCCTTGGTCTACATCTGACACTGAGCAGAATTTCCTACACCGATAAAAGGAAGGGCGACTCGGTTCCCAATTGGCGCGACGTGGGCCTACAACTCCATGTTGGAATATGTTATAGGTGCGCGTTCTCCATAACTCCTGCCGAACTGCGATCTAGCCCCTTTGTTGGTCCAGCGTATCTACCTCGTGGCCAGTTTTAGGGTACAACAACCCTGAACTAACAGCCGCTCGGACACCCACAAGGACAAACCGTTGTTGTTGTAGAAGGTTACCTGTCAGTGTAGTGGAATTTCCTTAATCCCGAACTGCAGAGACTACTTCTCTTGCATGACCCCTTTTTCAGTAGGATGACGTGCCCTGTCATTATCCATTGAATGTCTGACAGTTGCTTAACAACACTCTTCCAAGCAAATGGGTCGGTTGATGTAGATCACTTCCCTGGACAAAGCATTCGGTCGACTTTTTTCTGTGGGGCCATGTCAGGACAATGGCTTTTTCAATAGGACATCGTATTCGAACGAACCCTAAATCTGAACAGCCGAAGCAGTTCAGAGAGTTTCATTCCATCAGCCAAGGAATGCATTTATGGTTTTTAGAAGTCGCCCGAAAAATTCATCAACAATGACTACGGTCAAAATAAAGTAGGATAGGAAAAAGCGCATTCACGATTTTAGCTTTCATGTGGCGTCTACTAGAAAACTGTCATTTTTGCAATGTGAGTTTTTAAAATTGACACCTGACTCAGAATCAAAACAATCATAACTCTGGAAAGCTGGAGAGCGTTTACAGCAGGAACTATGCAACGGTTGTTTAGGGACCAAATTTTGAGGAGCATTTCAATACAGTTGCAGGGTCTAGTCCATATGCTTGGTAGAAAATGCGTTTGAGCGCCTACCTCGCATCCGTAAATGGGATGTCTCAAATTAAGCATCGGATACTCAGTGACTTTAACGGCCATTGATCTCAGGGTGTGTGATTGCATAATGGTTCTCTAAATGAGGGTTTTCCTGTCTAGAAATTCCTTTGATATCTTTTGGATCATATATCTTTCACCTGGATAATTATGCCTATAACGTTTTACCTCATGAGTATGGTTTCTGATTTTAGGTGGGTGTGGTCTTTTGTAATTCCCGTTAGAATAAATGAACAAACACTGACCTATGCGGCTGGGGTTGAATACGAAGCTGCGAAGTCGTTTTTCCCAGTAGCTTCCTTGTCAATAAAGACCACACGGGACCTTGTCTACTTTGAATAAAGGAAATTGCTCTCAAAAGCCGTGTTGAAAAATCCTTAGTGTTAATTTGGTCTGTTAGGGTGGAAGACGGGACTGTAAGGATAGAGAGAAACAATATTCCTTTCTTTCAAATTGGTAAAACTTTTGACACAAATTCATTTGTTTGTACTAAGAGGCGACAAAGCCCTACCTGCGGTATCAGCGCGACTCCTTTGACTCTCAGACCTTCACATGTCAGTCGTTTCCGTTCGTTTATTTGGGAAGTATGCAGGAGTTACCCCAAGTACGTTCGTCCATACGGAAACTGCGAAGAAGTGAAACAAAGTAAAATGATATTCTTCGCATGCCTGTGTACAGGTGAGCGTCATCCCCGCTGGCCGCGGATAAAACAGCTCACTCTAATCCGTCGGAGCTCATACTCTTATCAGGGAAATTCGAAAATAAGAAAATTTGATGTGCAGGGAGTCCAGTATCTATAAAATGGAATGTCCATGTAACGCGCATTTAGATCGTTAATTATCGTAATTCCCTCCCCCGATGTTGATTAGTGACATTATACAGTAGATGTGCTAAATCATGAAATGTCAAACAAAATTTCGAAATGTGTTCTCGTTTCGAAAAGATTAATAAAGTAGTGTTGTAAAACTAATCATGATGCAGCACAAACCTATAGTGAGCAAGTTACCTCAGGGTGTCGGCTTTCGAAAGAACTTATTTTAGACTGCATGAAAAATGGATACTCTGCAAAAAATGACTACATAAGTAGCATGCAATTTTCTCATTGATTTTCGATGCCCTTGAAAATTCAATTATATTTCGTGGAAACATATATAAAAATATTCATTATTTTACTTATTCAGTAGAAAATCACGTCTTCTTCCATTTTCATACTAAAAAGAAGAGTATAATTCGGTTTTAAAAAAGTTTCGAATTGTGAGATTTTTTAATACCGTTAAATGGCCGTTCATGAAAGGTCATGTATCTGCATTAACGAATGTGGCTTGTAAAGTCAACAATATTGCTCAAATCCACTGCTTAATTTTGTGAGCCTCATATGGTTTCCTCTTAACACCGTAGAGAAATGCATGGTTTGCCATACACGGAAAATATACAGCTTGTAGTTTTAAAACCCTGAATGCAAGTGTAACAGCAGGTCGGGTTCAAAATTATTCGGGAATTAGAAAAGTTCTTTAAAACCGAATTTTACTCTTCTTTTGAGTATGAAGTTGGAAGAAGACGTGACTGTCTACCGAATATGTAAAAGAATGAATATTTTTATGCATGCTTTCCATGAAATATAACTGAATTTCTAACGGCATCGACAATCAATTAGAAAATTGCATACTACCCAAGTAGTCATTTTTTGCAGAGTATAGATCTTATATGCAGCCGAACATAAGTTCTTTCGAAAGCCGACACCCTGAGGTAACTGGATCTTTATGGATTTATGCTGCATCATTATCAGTTTTACAACACTACTTAATTTACCTTTTCGAAACGAGAACGCATTTCGAAATTTTGTCTGACATTTCACGAGTTAGCACATCTACTGTAATTACTCGATAGGTTTGTTTGCTGGCACTGTCACTGAATGTGGCACTCTTGCGCCCTTACCGTATGTCCCAGGTTCGATTGAGAATCCGTTTTATGTTTTTTGAGTCGGAAACCCCGCTGCTGTTGTGTGCAACAGGATCTGCACTTGCTCTGTTCAGTTAGCTGTGGACGAAACTTGAACTCAAAATGGAGTGCAAACTTGCTGAATGAGGAGAAATAATCATTGAGACAAGAGCTATCGCTGTCTAGCATTTCGAATTCACACCCTAAATCCTCATCAGGGATATTTGGAAATATAAAAAATTAGACGTGCAGGGGGCGCAGGATTTATAATATGCAATGTCCAAGTAACGCGCATTTGGATCGTTAATTATCGTAATTCACCCCGATGTTGATTAGCGACATTATAATGGTAGAGGCGCTCACCTATCGTTCTTACGGAACTCACTCGTTACGTTGTGCCTTATGGGCTCTCTCTACCCCAACAAGCAGCCGCACAGCGGTGCATGATATAGGCAGTATGTCATTACCGACAAATAACATACTACCTATATCATGTGCCGCTGTGCAGCTGCTGGTTGGGCTCCAGAGAGAGAGCCCGTAAGGCACAACGGAACGAGTGAGTTCCGTAAGAACGATCGGTGAGCGCCCCCTACTATTGTTTATTCCCGATCGAAACCGATAGGGTAACGGGCTCGTGGTTGAAGTACTTAGTTCGGAGCAGGACATGTCACACTGTCTTCAGAATAACACGAAAAGGCCTATTGGCGTCTCGCCCAGTTTTACATTAAAATATTTTTTCAAGGCATCGTCGCTGGAATTGGCACTCTTGCGCCCTTGCCGTATGTCCAGTTACTCTTCCCAGGTTCGAGTGAGAATCCGACAGGACAGACAACCGACGTACTTTTTTCAGAGTGGAGAATGTCACACCGTGAAGAAGGAGACACGATCGCCGGGACAAGAGCTTTATTAGCCTGACGTTTCGGACTCCTGCTCAAATCCATCATCAGAGACAAAAGCAGATAAGGGTGGTTCAGCAACATGTGGCTGCAGTATTTATAGGATGCAGTCGCCATGCTATCGCATACCTATGAACATTCACTACTCCCTCCCCTTCATCAGGGATCGTTGCACATGGCGTGATAGCCGATATTCGCGTCGTTAATTGCTTCAATTTCATCACGCGCGTTGGATGTTGGCGTGATGATTGCTCGACCATCTGACGCGCTGACCCGGGTGTTGGGAAGAGTGTTCACCAGTGCGCTCCCCGCGTGACCAATTACTCCGCCTAGACGAAGTCTCAGCACGCTGCATTGAATGGGAAGATCATTGCACTTGTTGATGGACTGGGGGCCAGTAAACCATGACTCTATTGGCAATGTCACACCGTCTTCAGAATAAAACGAAAATACCTTTTGGCATCTCGCCCAGCTGTACATTGAAATAGTTCTTTCAAGGCCTGCTCGCTAGATAATGCGAAAATTTTTCGGTAAGATGTTGCTTTGTAGCCGCACGCGTTAGAGGTGTTTATGCTCGGGGTTAGGGGTCAGGTAATGGTTAAGGGGTTAGGAGTTGGGGGTTAGGGGTAGAGGTTAGTGTAAAACCCCTTATTACCACCGGTCTCGTATGACAGACGGCCTGTGCTTGTCTACTGCAGGTTCGGCTACGAAATAAGATCCGACCAATTCTTGGTCTGCTTTCTGTAGAAGCATCGCGAGCAGCCATTTAGGGGAAATTGAATTAGTTGTGAAAGGCTCAGTCAATCAGTCTGATAGATTAGTTGCACAGTGCTAACTGTAAAATTGCGATTTGTAATTAGCATCTTCAGGTTTATATCAGTATCAATAATATGCATCGTATTTACGTCATACCTGCATAAAAACGAATTGATTTGAAGTGTTTTATGTAGCCGAGTACGATATTTTACCACGTGACATCCGACGACAGGAAGATAAATTAAGCTTAAATGCCTCGTACCGCCGGAAACCAGGTTGCCGAGGTGACTTTGGCAGGCTCATCTTTGGGGAGTGACGCGGATGAAGGGGCTGACACGCCTAATCAGCTAGAATTGTTTTCCTCAACGACGTCCTGTGTCCGTAACTGTTGTTTAGGAACATCACAATAAAATAGTGTTTCGTCTGTCGTAGGTCGCGAGGGGGTTTCTATTCTATTCCGTCGCTCTAGCGCCAACTGAACGTGAACGGGAAGGCGGTTAGAAAATGGTGAGGAAGATCTCGGAAACGGATTCAACCATTGGCAAGAGGTCAGCCTAAGTAGAACTAAACTATGAGGTCTAGGAGACAGGATTCCCTGTTTCTTCTCAACGGATGCAGGGGCCCTGACCTTGCGCTGATGTTTCACATTCTCACCTTAGGTACGGATTTTTAAGAAAACTCAGTTACTTCGTGGTCTATCCTGGAGGAAGTGGTTCTGTTCATCAATAACGGTTTCACAATCAGGCATAAGCTGTAACAACTTTTCATGACTGACGATACAAGGACTTTTTTTGTCGGATGATGAGCTTTAGTTAAGTCAACACAGCAATCGCTCCAAGTCACTGATCAGTAAGATATGCGCTTACCCGGCGAATTACCTACAGTGGTTAGTGGATTAGACAAGATCATGATTAACCTTCTCACGTTACGAGCGTTAACATTCGAACTCAGAGTCCGTGTGAGTTTGGACGACCAATGTGGGCGATATGTGTACATGTTTTTTTTTAAAAAATACAGACCCGTTTACTGCGACGGTTTCAACAAAATCGTAGGCTTTGAAATAAATACACAGGACTGGCCGGTTTGAGGGCGTTACTTTAAAATAAGCAGGTCATGCACTGCATGCACGACATTTTGCTTTCCTTTAATTTTAAGGACGCAAAAATTCTTCTCGAGCTAATTAATTACTGATCGTTCCGAAAGATTGCTTCATCAGGTTCCGTGGTTATTTTGACACCAAGCCTTTGAAAGCAGGTATACCATTTTATTAGCAAAGCTGTCTAATCAGTACATTAGGATATTAGTATTCCGGAGCCTAAGATAAAGATTCATTTTCTTCTCCACGTTCGAGTACTAGTCAGGAGCCAAAACAAAGATTTCGCTGGCCTGGCACGGTGCGTTCCTGAGAGCCTTTTCTTTGCAGTAGGTTTTCTGACGACTCACCCCGGATGTTTAGCCTCATTCAAGCCATCATTTGGTATTAGCAGGTATCACTCGCCCTGACTGGGTGAAATTTTAGTAATTTCATGCCCCTTTAAGCTATGTTAGAGTAAGCAAGCAAATATGCTTTCTTTATCCGGTAGACTGATACTTCCCAGAGTCCTATACTTTTGGTACCGAGAAAATACATATTGGTAGAGCAAGGAAGAAAATCGGCTTTTGTGTCATCGGGGAAGAGCTAGACGGCATACTCTATTGCTCAGCTTTGGACGATACACCCAACACCTCTGCGAATTGTCTTCACTACTTGACGTCCCACCCATATGCGAAAATATCAAGTATTTACTAGAATTAGGTGCATAATGTATATAGCTCAGGCTAGCACACCTTATGTGAGACTGTTCGAATCCGGCCTGCAGGGAACATTTTCTGGCCGTAATGGGTATTTTAGAGTGTCCAGTCCTTTCTCAGTGCACTGAAAAGCTTTTCTCATTGTAATTGCAGGCTTTATGAACAAAATAACAGTTTACATTTTGTAAAGAGGTCCCCAGGGGTAGAGTTAACGACTCCTTTCAAACGTATTCGTAATGCATACGTATTTACTAATGCGGTTGGACTTCTACAGTTTGCGCGAACAGCTGCTAGCTCTAACAGCGAGCTCCTCTTAGGCGCAGTCTCAGTGTTTAATTTATAAAAACAATCTTACCAGTACGGTCTTGGGAAATCGGAAATTCGCAATAGGGACTGGACAACTAAATTACTCCTGAATACACAAAAAATTACATAGCGCAGCTGTCTCCATTCTGAAATTAGGCGGTTCACTCGTTGTCCTGGCGAGTCACGCACGGGAGTTCGTACCTGTTCACACAAGCAGGAGGGCCAAATCCCGGTGGTCAGCGGTTGGATGCCGTCCTAGGGAGCTGTTCTTTCGGTTCTGGTAAGTTTTCCTACCTTTGCGGTCTGCTAACTTGATGCAAACTTTAGTAAATAAGTAATATGCACTAATCTAAACCTGGATCCTGTAAGTTCTACTAAGGTATGCGTAAATATTCCAGGTCCTCGCATGCTGCAGGTGCGTTCGTCATGCATAAATAACACAATTATGACGTCTGTACAGTAAGTGACATTAGGCCGACTAAAACTGATCAAAAAATCGCATACTACACAACAGTAATTAATAATTCATACAACAGTCTTGTACAGCTGTGATAACATTTCAGGAATTAATTGAGATGGGACGAATGGATGGAACATAGAACATGACAACAGTTGTATTACCCAAAAGCATCAAGAATGCCCAACTATAGGATGGACAACGCATTCTTCTTTGAACAAGGGAAAGGTGACGAAACATGCAGGAGTTGGTGACGCCATAAAATTCCTTGACCTCTTTATTCATTTGCGTACGGTCATTACTTACGTATAAGGTAAGATAAGCCGTTGAATCAGATATCGACCTAGTGGGATAAAACGTCATTAAAACCCACATGTTTTGTCGCCTTTGCCTGTCTGAATGTATTCCTGGGAAACATTGCTTCAGTACTCTTCTTCCACAAAACGATCCCCGAGGGGCATCCTTCTGAGGTACCGAGAATATGAGAACTCACACAACGCATTCGACAAGTGAGCCTGTCACATGTATTTATATGAATGCTCATTGAAATGTTTTGCATATGAAAGTGCTTTTCCCGGGAACAACCTAATGTCAATATTGCGGGAAGTTGAGAGTACTGACAGCCTGCCTTTTAATAAATTATTCCAAAAACTGCTATGACCAAGATTGCAGTATGTCCTAAACCTTATAGCAATTTCCAGTCAATTACTAGGCTTGGAGGGCTCCGTCTTCGTGAAAGACAAATCAAAAAGCAATCCTGGGTCTTCACGCGATGCACATCATTTATATAAATATAACCTTGATATTGGAGAGAAAATAAAGCAAGTTTATGTTGATTTTACAGACATACGAGTCTTTTTGGAAGTCGATACTTGGGAGTAAAAAAGATTTCCGTTTTTGAGGATCTCGCAGTGATAACTGCGCATTATAAAGTAATTGGGCTAACTCATGAAACCTCAACGAAAATTTCGCAATGCGTTTTCGGTTCGAGAAGACTAATTTAATAGGGTTGTAAAACTAATCATTATATAGCATAATTCTACAATAATTTAGTGATCCCCGGACGCCGGCTTTTAAATAGACTTCTTTACGGCTAAAAACCACACTGCAAAAAATGACTGCTTATATAACATGCATTATTTTTCACTGATGTTAGATGCCCTTAAAGATTCAATTATATTTTATGAAAACATGCATAAAATATTCATTCCTTTGTTCATTCAGTAGATAATTGTCTTTTTTCAATTTTATACTCGGAGGAGGGGTAAAATTCGGTTTTGAAAAAAATTTTAACTGTGAGATTTTTTAACACCGTGAAATGGCCGTCCATAAAACGTCATATCTTTGCATTTACGGACGTGGCCTGTAAAGTTAACAATGTGGATCAAATCCACTGCTTAATTTCATGAACTCCATATAGACATTTTTTAATACCGCCGAGGAATGTATGGCTGGCTGTACACGGAAATTATACGGCTTGTAGTTTGGGAACCCTGAACGCAAGTGTAACGGCAGGTCGGGTTCAAAATTATTCGGGAATTGGGAAAGTTTTATAAACCAAATTATACCCTTCTCTCGAGCGTAAAATTGAAAGGAGACGTCACGACCTACTGAATAAGCAAAAGATTGAATATTCTATGTATACTTTCCTTGAAATATAATTGAATATTTAAAGGCATCGAAAATCAATGAAAAAATGCGTGCTATATAAGAAGTCACTTTTTACGGGGTATGGTTTGTAGACGCAGGCAGACAGAAGTTTATTCGAAAGCCGGCGTCTGGGAGTAACTTAATTATTATAGAATTATGCTGTAAGATGATTGCTTTTACAACCCTGTTCAAATAATCTTCTCGAAACGAAAACGTATTTCGGAATTTCTGTTGAGATTTCATGCTTTAGCCCACCGACTGTATCTAGTTTGTCCTGGTTCGCGCTGCTTGAATCGAAGAAAGTCCAGAGCATGCAGTCGGAAAATAGAAAGAAGAATGAAAATGCACATATTGCAGGATAAAATGAAAATATGCGCCACATTTTGAAATATTTACACAGTAGAAACCGTCATTACATGCCCAAGTACCAGCAGGACAAGAAGGTCACGTCAGACTTAAGAAAACAGAGCAGATATGACAAACTCATCTAGAAAGGGAGCCGAGATTCAACTGTCTCCCATCGATGGGGTGACTCGTAACTCAAGCGGTCGTCAGGCCCCTCGAACACTGGCTAGAAGGTCAAGGTAGCGAAGGCGGAGGTCTTGTTCACAGTCATCAGGCGTGTTCTGAGATACAGTTGGCCGGTGATTTGATGGTAGTATGCAAAAGCGCACAACACTGCCCTAAGAACTGTCAGCAGTGGAGAAGCCGGGCAGACAGGCATTGAGAGGACGCTTGCTTCCTAAATGTCTGCAAGCGTCTGCTACGCCAAGATCAGCAAACCATGGCCCTCGCAACCTGATGCGCGTTGGCGGTCCTCTGAAGCCTGGTTTCCTGCCTGTAGATGAGCTTGTACTGCCGCTGTGTATAGAGGTCGTATGGCCACTCAGCCATCCTCCTCGTCTCGTCTGTCGTAGTATTGTTGTTAGCTAAACTCCTGGTCATCTGATGTGCAGACCAGGTGGTGTGGAGTGAAAAGCCAAGGTGCAGGTTTGTCCGCGCCATCCACCTCTACCTCCCCCCTCCCAACCTCCGATCTTCTTGACACCAGACTCAGGTGGGAGAGGACGAGAGAGTGTAGTAGATGCAGCGTAAATCTAGACCCATTACCAACTGTTTCACGCGCAAGTAACCGTGTCTGCTTCATCTTGCTGTTGAGCACGCGGTGGACATAGTCGGATGCGATGGTTGGACTGTCATGGAGCTTTCGTTTGGTGCTATGAGCCATCGCAGCAACGCCCATCACTCGCACCGCCTAAACGCTGTTGCCATCTCCTTGTTCATGGCTGCTCAGTTACCGACAAAATACCAGTGGTTCAAATGCCATGGACGACGAGAGGCAACGCTGTACCACGATGTGGACGCAGAATCGATGACTTGCGCGTAAAAAGGCTTAGAATGAGCCGAATTTGCACTGCGCCTGTGCAACGTCCTTCGCCCACATCCACCAACTTCCAATGATGCAGCGTCTGATAAAGTCAAATAAACCGTCTACGCCCGGACCGGTGTAAAAAACCGCACGTGTTAGGAATCAGAGAGGGAGGGGTCTCATATCTTACAGGAGTGCGTGAGAATAGGGACTGCATTAAGCGAGAGGACGTCGCAGTTTGGCCACCGACCCAATGGAAAACTGTCGGGCCTAAATCCCAGCATATCTTGATATTTGCAAGCACGCAAGTCTTCGTATTGGCGAGCAGCGCTCTAAACTGCCATGAGGAGGCATATCTCAGTACAGGCGTCACTTTCCCTACGCCTGTTGTGAACCTGTCTGAAGATAAACGGTGACATTCGGGGCCTCCATCTGAGAAGGGCTGCATGCATGTAGCCGATAAGAACCCACGCCGACTCGCTGCCGCCCGAATAATGCACGCCGTCAGGCCGCTCTGCCGAACCAGGGGCGCACCCCCCTGTGGCAGGCAAGTCAACCCTCTCCCCACACACACATGCACACACACAGCGGCCCTCTTTAGTCGAACAGTTCTCTCCTCCAAACTGTTGGTTGACAAACTCAACTCAACCCAGGGGTTTTGCGTGTCAAATCTGGTTACTGTTCACTCACACGCGCGTTCCCATTCCCAGCTGCGCGCAAGAGAGAGAGCCAGTTTTTTGCTGACGTCTGGCCAAAAACGTGGTCGCCATGATTGTAGACTGCTACTGAGGCTCCGTCCTTTTTCGCCTCTAAGTGGGCATCACGTGCTTGCATTTTAGTCCCAAGGGAGGCTGGTGGGCGTAAGTGGACTCGGAGTCCTCTTGTAATCGTTGAAGAATTGTGTGCTCTCCTCCTATTCACTCCCTTGCCTCAGGGCCAGACGGGATATGCAGACTTCCATTCCGCAGTCTCTCATTGGTGTTCCGATTTGTTCTGCAAAATTGGGGGCCTTGTGCTCATTTTAGTATGTTTCAGCACTCCTCATCAGATAATGACAATGAGCGGAAGGTGGGGTCAGTGAGTGGAAGAGAGTAATACCGTCATTAGGGAAATTCAGCCTCACGGCATATCATTGTGTTTCCCATTACACTACATTTTGTGTGCCGAGAGTAACGATTTGGAGGACTGCCGAATGACGGAAGGAGTCGGTTTTCCGTTGGGTACGCGAATATAGACCCATCTCGTATTATAGACAGCCTTGCCTTAAATACCGGGTTATAGTTTGAATTTGGACTTGCGTCTGGGCAGCTAGTGTTAAGGCTGGGCGTACTTGGGTAAGTGCTGAGGTAGATGTTAGACTGAGAGAAAAGGTCGGCAAACGAAAATATTAAATCACGTTGAATCTAGTACAACATCATCCCTAGATTTGATGGGTTCAGATTCCCAGGTTTACTGGGGATCTTCCCAGAAATGAGAAGTATTGTAGGTTTGTTATCCAAGAAATGTTTACCAAAATTATGAAATGTGCCTTCGAGCCCAAAAGATTACTTAGATAGGACTGTAAGATTAATTTTTTTGCAGGATAACTACAAGATATTTCAGTCCCGTTAGGATGTGGGCTTTTGAAGGAACTTCTTTTCAGCTGTCCGCAGAAAGTACATTCTTCAAAAGACGACCACTTAGGTAGTATAATGTTTCACAACAATTTTCGTGACGCCTATAAATTTAGTTATACTTCATGGAAGACGGCCACGAACAATTCTCTCTTGTACTCGTGTGATAGAAAATTACGTCTTTTCGAACCTTATCCTCTAAGAAACGATATCTTTCGATTTTCAAAAGCCTTCTAATTATAAGATTTTTGGGGTCCAGAAGTGTCCATTCACGCAGCGTCACACTGGCACGTTTATTTGTACTACTTATAAAGTATACAACCTGTTCCACAGCAATTAAGCAGTTTTATAAGTGCTATATGAGTCCCTCCTAACAACTCAGAGAAATGTGTATTATTTCTTTGATGAAATATATACGGAATGCTGTTTGCAAACCCTAAATGCAAATAGGTGGGGTTCAAAAATATTCGGGACTTGTAAAAGCTTTTAGAAACCGGATAGCAGTGTATCGTCAAGTAAAAGAATCTGAAGAACGTGCAGTTTACTACCAAATTTCTGAGTACGTCAAAATTCAATGGGGACAATTTATGCTTATTAAGTAGTCATGTTTTCAGAGTGTAGTTTCTATAGACGGCCGAAAAGAGAGCGCACTCGACAACAAGCATCCAGAGATAACTGAAGTATTCTGTGGTTATCCTGCATAACAGTCAGCCCCACAACCCTGTCTAAGAAATCATTTCGAATCGAAAACACATTTTAGAACTTTCGTTAACATTTCATGAGATAGTTAAAATTAGGACTTGCGTCTAAAGGGTTAGGGTTGGGTTTTGTTGGTTAGTGTAGACGAAGATGTTAGTTTATGGCTTAAGGTTAAAACATGGGAATAGTAACTTATTTTGAATTTAGCGCCAGACCATCTGTAGTTCTTGATGGATCCAAATTTCCACGTCCGACAAAGTTCTTCTGAGGAGTGTTAACCGAAACTCTAAAATGTGTTTTCGATTCGAGAATATTACTTAGGTGGGGTTTTGATACTAAGTATTATGCGAAATAACCAGGATTCTGGCCTTTGAATGAGCTTTTTTCGGTCGCCTGCAGAAAGTACACCTTGCGAAAACAAGAGCTTAAGTAGCATAAATTTTTCCACTGAATTTCGTTGCTCTCATAAGTTCAGTTATACTTTATAGAAAACGTGCACAAAAGTAATCTCTCTGGCACACAATCGGTAGCCGATTATGCCTTTCTCAAATTTTAAAATCGAAGAAAGAATGTATTTATATTTTTTAGGAGGTTTCTAATTATGGGCTTTTTGAGACCGTCGGTCGCAAAATCCCGTTTAAGAAACCATTTTGAATCGAAAACGCATTTCAGAGTTTTTGTTAACATTCGATTTAGGCCGTACTAGCTGTTTCTTCATACGACCCTTATAACACTCCTACTCAGGTGAGGCTCAAACCGCCTCACAGTATACTGTAAATTTCTGTGAAGACCTTGTGACACATGGTACCCGTAGACGTGTTTTCACAGTCCACGGGGCCTCACACAAAAGCCGAGATCTACTCTAAATGGACCCAGTCACGTGAAGGACAATCAAAGATTTCATATTAATGTGAATTCTATCAATCGACAATCTTTCAGTCCACGACTGATAGTGCGTTGTGATTACATTCGGAAGCGTCAGAATGGTTACAATCTGGTATGAAATGATTCGCTATGAACATAAATTCCACTGTGTCGGACTCTCTACTGACTTGTCTGAGTTAAATCGCAGGGAGGGGGAGGAGGAAAGAAGAAACAGTGGTTGGCAACGGTGAACATCTTGTCTGCGCGTTCAACACACGATCCGGTCCCTAACTCCATGTGTACATTCTCGCACGCGATGTTTCGTCCGTGTCGCCCATGTTAACGATTGGTTTTCTATGCCTCTTGCATATGTGATGTGCTCTGTGTATAAGGCGCGTCGAAAATTGCAAACTTTAGTTCACGTCTAGATAGGAAATGTAAAAGCAGTTATTTTAACGGTTCCTTCGTTCGCCCATACAAGACGGGCTTCGTGAGCATTGTAGAGAATTTTTGGCTCGGTAAATGAACTTTAGATCTGAAATAGGTCCTGCTACATAATTCCGCCTGGAGAAATGAAGAATAGGGAGCTTCAGCCCTGAGTTTGGGCACTTTGAAAGAAGAAGAACAACATAATGGTGTCGAAAAATAAATCGACCTTTCTTAAATGACCAGTCGGCAAGCCGGCTTATTCACCGGAAACAGGTTTTTTCCTGGATATTCTGGATTGATACTTATTTGAGAATTTTTGATGGGGCCAAACCTACAGGCAGCTTGGCATCCATCACTCAGCGGACACTGACGAACTGTGGTGGCCCTTATCAACAAAAAACACATACAGGGTAGACATTCAGAAAGAACCATGAATGCTCGACTATCTCATAATTTAAACACAGCCAAAATGAGGCGTCTGAAAGTTTTGAAATTTTGGTTGTAGACAAGGAAGACTGGAATGGTTATTTCTAGTTTATTAACTCACGTCAAATAGCTATACACAAATCTAGGGCTGATTATTCTCAGATCAGAACTCAGACAGTTTGCTCGTTTAACGTTGTGAAGTTTAACGATCTGCTGTTTAACCGCTGACCCATAGTTTTTATGGATGCGATCAGAAATACAGCATTGGAAACTCTAGACGCAGGAATGGAAGAGAATATGCGGATCCCAGGTTCTTGTTTAAAAGAAGACGAAGCCACGATTACTGGGTTGGTAGATTTATTGGCCTTGGCTTTCGAACTCGACCAGGATTTGATCATCAGATACTGTTAGAGTCCAGCAATGTGTGAACACTTATATCGTTGTTACGTGAGAGCGGAGGGGACGACGTCCGGCGCTAGGTCTGGCTTGTGCTGCCTGTATTATTGCGTTCTTAGTGAGCTGAGACGGCGTCCCGTTTGACAAATACACAAGGAACGGTTACCCAGATAGTTTCATCAGCCGCTGCATACACACGCACCCACGACGGACAAACAGAAGAGAAACACCAACAATTTGGCACTCCTTGCCGTACAGAAAGAGTGTGACCGAGGCCAGAGAACGCATGGCGTCAGAGTTATGCGTGCACATCGCTCATCGTCCGACGACCACCATGCGTAGCAGAATCATAAAAATGAAGGATCGGCTGGATGCGGGTGAGCAGTCGGGCGTAGTCTATCAAATCTCGTGTCATAACTGTCTTTGCTACTACACAGGTCAAGCAGGACGATGTCTTAGCTCTAGAATACTTTAGCACAAGCGAGCCCTTCGGAGAGGCGACCCACTATCTCAAGTCGCCACTCACACGCTGGAGGAAGGCCATGAGTTCGACTTTGTCCACACGCGGATATTAGCGGAGCCGGTCAGAAGACGAGGCGAGAACTGTTGGAGGCGTGGGCATCGGATACCAACTCTATCAATAGACACATTTATTTGCCTTCTTGTTATCACGCACTCGACCCACGCAAACAGGTGACGCAACTCACATCACCGCGAGGTAAAAACGTCGTCGCCACGCCGGGGGAACATTGTGAGCCAGGCAGTACAAACCAGACCTAGCCACGGACGTAGTTCTCCCCTCTCAAGGAACAACGATATAAGTGTTTACACGTTGCTGAACTCTAGCAGTTTCTGATGAGGAACTCCAGTTCGAAAGCTAAGACCAATAAATCTACCGTCCAAATGATCGTGCCTTCGTCTTCTTCTAAACTCTAGACTGAGCTCCATGGCGCAACGGTACTAGCTTGTTCCGCGACGTTTTAGCGACAGACAACACCTTTGATCTCAACAAAACCACGGACTGGCTGTTCATTTCCGCAGTAGTGGATTTGACTTTCCCCAGCCCATATTGCCCTGTCGACATTCTTAGTTATTCTAACTACGAGTTGGCGGCCAGCAGGTTATAAATGACCCTTTTTGTCATTCGGACCGTTTTTAGAATTTCTGGCCTAACGCGGACGCCCGTCTGGCCCAAAGTAAAACGTCGGTGCACATGGGAATGAGCGTGCTCTGCACTGTAATCTGATCGGTGAAGGACTCGCTCACGCTAATTGCCAGATGTACTTTTGGAAACTCGGTTATCCCCCTTCTGTGCACTTTACTTCTGTCCATTTTGGCTGCCAGTTTATTCTCATGAATTATCATTAAAGTACCTCAAAATTAAATGTAAGTTTGCCTCATTTTTAAGAGTCCTGTAAAAAGTCTACAAGTTAAATTGCAGTACAAGGATTGCCAAATAAAATTTTCTTACTTCTAATTAATTTCGAAAACTCAAGGCATAGGCAACTGAGGCTCCGTTGTGCGTAGAGATGAGACCTTATAATGCTACTGTCGATATCGTTTCATAAAATTTTAATTACTTCTAATGTAATTTTTTCTCAGAGGACTGGAATGAAACAAGCGGTGAAGAAGGTGAATGGGATGCAAGACTATTAAAGGGCATGTGAAATCTGGTTGGCTCAAATGTCAAAACTATGGACCAACTCCTAAGAGTCGAAACAATGCAAGACATATTTGCACAATAAATCGAAACCGGATCGCGCGCCGTAAAAGAACTATTTTATTCATCCAGACTGTGGACTACAAGATTTTAGAAAATATCATCGGCACAACGTGAGCACTAAAGCCAAGTGCGCGTATTGTTGGAAATATCAGGGAGATTGATTTAAGTTCTTTGGCGGTTCATGGTGTTGTTCTTAAGCCCCGTTTCTTGAGCATATAAAAGGTATGCAACTAAGGCTAACTTTCGGTAGCATCAGATTTCGCGGAATAATCACGGAATATTTACAAGTTACAACAGACTGTCGGCAGTAAGCACATGCAATAGGTGGGCTAACTCATGAAATCTCAACAGAAATTCCGAAATGCATTTTCGTTTTGAAAAGACTGATTAAGTAGGGTTGTAAAGTCAATCGTCATAAAGCATAATTCCATAATAATTCAGTTAACCGCGAACGCCGACTTTCGAAGATAATTCGTACTGGCTTCATTCAAAAACCTTACTCCTTAAAAATGGCTACTTAATTAGCAGGCACTTTTTCATTGATTTCGATGTCCTTAAAAATTCACCAATATTTCATGAAAATGGAACAAAAATTTTCCTTCTCCTGCTCATGTGGTGGAAAATTACAACTTTTTTCAATTTTATAGTCGAAGGAAGTGTATAATTGGTTTTAAAAAGTTTCTGCTTGTGAAATTTTTAATACCGTGAAATGGCCCTTCACAAAACGTCATGTCTCTGCATTTACAAAAGTGGCTTGTAAAGTTAACAATGTGGCTCAAATTCACCGCTTAATTTTATGAGCCCCATATAGTTCTCTCATAATACCGCAGAAAAATGTATGGTTTTCCGCACACGAAAATTGTATGGTTTGTAGTTGGGGAACTCTGAATGCAAGTGTAACGGCAGGTCGGGTTCAAAACTATTCGGGAATCGGCAAAAGTTTATTAAAACCAAATTATACCCCTCCTTTAAGTGCACAATTGAAAGAAGACCTAATTTTCTACTAAGTGATCAAGAGAAAGCATATTTTTATAATGTTTTTCGTGAAATATAATTAACTCATTAAGAGCGCCAAAAATCAATGGAAAAAAATTCATGCTACATATATAGTCATTTTTTACAAAGTATTCTTTTTAGATGCAGTCGGAAAGAAGTTTTTTCGAAAGCCGGCATCCTGCCGTAACTGAATTGTTTTAGAATTATGCTGCACGTTTATTGGTTTTACAACGGTATTTAATTAGTCTTTTTGAAACAAAAATGCATTTCGGAATTTCTGTTGAGATTTCATGGGTTAGCCCACTTACTGTAATTGATTATTCGCCATACCTCAGCATGGTAAATCATTAAATATGCGTATACTTATAGCAGCCTGTCCGCAGCTTGTGAATATTACGCGGTCCCTCTGCAGTAGCCGAGGATCGTTAGCTCCAATGCTCGGGTCTGATAAACTTCGATTAGAAAGATTTCTTCCAATATCTTGAGGCATTGGATAACTGGTGTATATGCCATTTCGGTCGCCGTTATTAGCAATGTCCACTGTGTGCTTTACATCAGGGCGAAAGCAGTCTAGGTGACTGGCGCGTTCAGTAAAGAGACAGTAGTCCTGAGCTGATCCTACCACACTCCTTCCCACTCCCCCATCTGTGTTCGACGTCAAGACAGAGTCGAGATGATCGAAGATCTGCCACCGCAGCCCATAGTCCACAACATACACTGACAAAAATGCTACACAACAAGGGAACAGGTGTGTGGTCCGGACCGTTTCAGGCCTATTTTACTCTCATTCAGCCAATCACATCCGTGACCACCATTTAACAGTCCGACCATCTTTGCTGACGATGTCCGCCGTGTGCTCCGCAATAAGCTGAATCAGGCATGGTGACTTGCGCGTGATTTAGTTTATAATGAACAGAGACTTGGGCAGCATCTACCACACGCTCTCCTCCTCCTCCTCCCACCTGGACCCAGTGTCAAAACGAAGTCAAGAAGGCCGGAGGTGGAGAGGGCGCAGGTGGGTGGCACGACCGAGCCCGCATCTTGGCGCTCCACTACAACTAATCAGAATTTTAAGTAAAAACATCAGAAGGGGCTGGCGCGGCCGAGGCCGCACTTAGGCATACCGTCACACCTGGCTCGGATTTCACGGCGTAGGAGTGCCATTGAGGCCTTATTAATAAGGAGCAGTTATGTCCTTACTCTCAGTACAGCTGGCTGACTGCGAGGTCTGATGTATTCCGTCCTCTGGCAACTTCCAAAGTCCTGGCTTTTAGCGCACTGTGAAGGATTCCAGTGAGTCAGTCTTTTCATTGTGAGAAATCTGCACTGAGACCGTCAACCTCGCTCTGTCTTCCCACTTTCAGCCACCAGTCTACTGTCCGAGCCAGAAGAGGGGACAACTGTTGTAGGCACTAGAAGGCACACAGGTAACGCGGGGGAGGACCGGCGATCAGTCGAACCCCTCATAGAGACGTCGCGCGGTGACGCTCAGTCGGTGAACCAAATACCTGAGTCTTTAGTAAATACCGGTACTGACAGTATTGTGAATCATTCAGTCTGGTGGTACCACTAGTTGTGGATCTGGCCGTGACAGCCGCCTGTGCACTCTCCCGCCTGCAGTCTCCTCGATTACGTATTGACGACGGGTTCAGGAGGGGAGGATAGTGTGCAGTAGATGCTGTGCAAGTTCAATATCACTATGAACTAATTTAGGCTCAAGCCACCGTGCCAATACTCACCTTACTAGGGGGTACATGTAGGACATCGCCTGACTCGACGGTTGAATTGTGGAATGTCAGAAGAACTGTCATAACTTCACTGGCACTTTACGGTGACGTTCTCAAGCACTACATGATGTACGGCTGCGGTACATTTAGACATCTACCGAGGACACGATTAAAATAAGTCTGATGTTCTTGTCATAGGCGGAGTATATATTTACTACCGGTAAGGGTTCTTACATCTGCTTCCAGATGCGCCTTATAATTTGATCTCTAAAGGTCTATTACACCGTTTCTGCTGTAAACGCGCTCTAGCTTTCCAGCATTATCATTGTTTCTATTCTGGGTCAGATGTCAATTTCAAAAACTCACATTGCAAAAATGACAATCTTCTAGTAGACGTCCCATGAAAGTCAAAATCACGGATGTACTTTTCCCAACCCTATTTTATTTCGACCGTAGTCACTGCTGGTGCATTTTTCCGGCGGTTTCTAAAACCCATAAATGCATTCCATGGCTGGTGGAATAAAACTGTCTGAACTGCTTCGACTGTTCGGATCTAGGGTTTGTTCAAAAACGATGTCCTAGTGAGATAACCATTGTCCTGACATAGTCCCGCTGAAAAAGAGTCGACTAGGAGGATGAGCTGCATCAGCAGGTCCATTTGCTTGGAAGTGTGGTGCTAGGAAACTGTCGGACATTCAATGCATAATGACAGGGCACGCTATCACGTAGAACAAGAAGGCATGAGAAAGAAGCACAGTAGATGTGCTAACTCATGAGATGTTTACCGAAATTCTGAAACACGCTTTTGACTCGAAAAATTACTTGAATACTATTGTTAAATTAAACACAATGCAGCATAATTCTGTGATGAGTCATTTCCCTCAGGATGCCAGTTTTTGAGAGAACGTTTTCTAGCCGACTACCAGAAACTACACTCTACACAAATGGCCACTTAAGTTGTACGCATTTCTCTGATTGATTTTCGACGCCCTTATAAAGTGAATTGTAGTTTGTAGAAAACATACGTGCGAATAGGCATTCTTCTACCCATTTGATAGAAAAATTCCTCTTCTTTAAATCTTATCCATGACGGAAGCGTATGCTTTGGATTTGAAAGATTTCTAATTATAAGATTTTGGACGAGCGTGAAATGCCTGTTCATAAAACATTATCTCTCTGCATTTTCTCAGGCTGCTTGCAAAGTTTACAAACACTATTAAACTTTATGAGTACCATATGGTCCACTATTGATACCGAATATAAATTTTTCCTTTTCCATACACGAAAGATATAACGCTTGTAGGTTACAAAACCTGTGAGGTGTAAATATATTCGGGAGATAAGATATAAGATTTAAAGAAGACGTCATTTTCTACCAAATGAGAAAAAGGGATGATTGTTTTAAGCATATTTTTCATAAAATTTATTTTGACTTATAAGGACGCTAAAAATCATTGAGGAAAATTCATGTTACTTATTTAGTCATCTTTTGCTGACTGTGATTTGTACCATCTGCCGGAAAGCAGTTTGTTCAAAAGCCGACATTCGAGGTAACTACATAAAACATTATGGAACCACGTTTTACGTTAATTTATATTAAAACCCTACGTAAGCAATCTTTTCGAGTTGAAAACGCGTCTCTGGACTCCGGTCGGCATTTCACGAGTCACAAAATCTACTCTATTTTAGGCGCAGTAAAGTACCAACTGTAAATCTTAGGATTTGCGGCCATGCAAAGAAAGCCAAATTAATCTTCTAAGTTGTCACTA
This sequence comes from Spirometra erinaceieuropaei, assembly GCA_902702965.1. NCBI lineage: Eukaryota > Metazoa > Platyhelminthes > Cestoda > Diphyllobothriidea > Diphyllobothriidae > Spirometra > Spirometra erinaceieuropaei. Next base: position 469,710 of record CACRXP010000239.1, on the reverse strand, counting down.
ATTTTTGAAAGCATGCCCTAGCGCTCTGCCGGGTTTGTAAGGCGTCTCCGCGGAACGTGACTAAAAATTTGCCTGATACGCGCCGCCCTAAATAGGAACTTTGTTGTCCGCGGCTAGTTTCGAGGTCAAAAAAGTGTGCGTAGGTAACGTGTTATAAAATGTGATTTTTTGAACCCTGGAAAATGCCGAATTATATACCAAGTTTTGAAATTTTGAAGACAAAGTATAATGTTGCACGACGATAAAGCCAACTGTTGGCATTTAAACGTTTCCTTATATATGTCCGCAGGATCTAGTTATAGATGGCATATATTAATGTCTCCAATAACAGTGATAAAATAAATGGGAGCCCTCAGTCTTCGGACAAGTAATCCTTTAATGAATGATGTTTTCGTATGACGAAGAAGGTACTAGTCGTCCAACTTGGTCAAGCAATTCGGCCTTCAAGGCTGTTGGTAGGTAGCCCCAATTTATGTCCGAAATAAAAACAGGAAGTGTATTCCGTAGGGTTAATATGGACGAAAACAGTTGACAAAGTAGTGCTCCTTAATGTCAAAAAGGTCACCTTTGAATTCAATAGTATTCAGCCCTACTTGAGGACACAAAGCAGCTTCAGGCGAAAATTCATGTTTTTACTTAGTTTAGTGTATGAATCCCCTGCCCAGATAAAGATTCACTTCCCAGGCTACAAATGGCAGGTTATCTCATAAAAATTGTTAGCACTGACAAAGGCCGTTTCATCTTTTGCTAACAGATGGACCGTGTCTCGCCAGCAGTTCCCGTTTCTGTCTTACCCCGTTACGCTAGCGTAATTCACTCTGTCAAAAGGATTCAACAATGATGACATCGCGCGTAAATGCAATAATCACTGAAAGTTTGAACATTTGTATTTAGACTAATACTCGACATTTTAAGCCCTTAAAGCCCTTCTTTCTAGTGAAAAGGCATATAGATGCGAAGACAAATTCATGCCTTATTTCCAAAGTGGGTCGTGATCGATACGAATACTGGATGGTTTACCATACTGACATCAGAGCTACTAGCTAAAAATACAGACAGGCATGATTACCCGAGTTTGTGCTGTTGAATAAAACAACAGCGAAACGTGCGGTTAATTGCTGCCTAGCGTTCCCCATGGGTCTTCTGGTACATGAACTCCAGTTTTCAGACGATATTTTCAGGTTTATTCTGAAGTGAATGCACGAACCTGGTGTAACTCCTTCGGAGCAATGCCTCGTTTGGTTCGCTCTGGAAGTTAATATTAATATTTGAGCCAAAATTTACAGACTGCAGTGGAACATCCACTTAATGCTTGTAACCTACCAACAGGCAGTCAACGGAATAAAAAAATATTGATCGGCTTACCATACTGACAGAACGGTTGCTAACTGACAGATTGTAGTTCAGTTATTCAGGTATATTTATTGTATATTCCTGATTGCAACCGACAGCTCAATGAGCTCGTGGTTCAGTGGTTAGAGGCTTTGGAATCGATCTCCAGGTGTTCCACACCTCAGGGTTGGGTATAACTGACTGGCGGCGGCTAATAAGTCAGAAATGGCCATTCCAGTTTCCCTTGTTTTTGTTGGTATTGTTGTTCTGCCTAAATTGTGCACCACTGTGAGGCTGTCGTTTGGGCCCGAGAGGGAACCTTAGGGCACAACGTGACGAGTGCGTTCCTGCCACACGATAGGTGAGCGCCCATCTACCATTATTCATACTAACTTTCGTAGCCAGCTAGTCGGCATTACTCCGAAGAATAAGTTTGCACATTAAGTTCCGCGGGAATCAAACAAGGGCAGCATGATTAGTACGTTTGCTTGCATCTTTTTTTTATTCCAGGAGGCCGCTGAAGGTCGCTTGCAGCAAAATCCGACGTTACTTTAATTTTTCGCTTGCGTATGCTCACCCCCAAAACGGACCACGCGGTAGATGTTTTAGGCCAACACGGGAGCTAAATCGAGGTCCGCTAGGTGTTATTGGCAGTTCGCTCTAATGACAAACTCCAACAATTGAGGTGTGATGGCGTGTTCAGTTGCAAGCTCATGCAGCACCCACTTTTCTTGCTGTATCGATGATCAGTGCACGGTGTGGACCAGGGGGTTGTGCGGTAGTACGTCTGTTTGCGGATCTTCGTTATGCCACCCACCTGCGTCCTTCTCCACCTACGGTCCTATTGACTCTGTTTTGAAACAAGGCTCAAATTTGGGAGGAGAGAGTGCGGTAGATGCTATGCAAGTCTGCCATCACCACAAACTAAGTCATGCGCAAGTTACTATGTCTGCTGCTTCATTCCTTTAACCTTGAACCCCTGATCTGAAACGCTAACGACCGGGCGTATAATTATAGACTGAGAGGTCTATTCGAGGGGTAGGCTTTGGCCGTCATTGCTGTTCTAATTGTTGGCGCCAGCTGGGTAAGCACAGGCATAAGGTTAGTTGTTCAAGCTCAGTTTTCACTACCTAATTGTAGGGCATTTTTCACTGATGAATCCAAGTAGAACGGAAATCGCCAATTTCAGCCCCCTCTCCCTTCAATCTGTTCCCAGTACTTCATAAATCACTTGAAGTCAGGCCAAATCGACAGCGAGCTACGTAGTTGTGTAATTAAAGTAAGCGGGCTAACTCATGAAATGTCAACAGAAATTCCGTGGTGCGTTTCCGTTTCGAAAAGATTAATTAAGTGGGGTTGTAAAACCAATCATTGTACAGCATAATTCTATAATAATTCATTTACCCCAGGACGCTGGCCTTTGAACGAACTTCTTTTTGGCTGCGTGCAAACACCAAAATCCATAAAAATGACTACATAACTGGCATGCATTTTGTCTCATAGATTTTTGATGTTCTTAAAGATTCAATTATATCTCATGGAAAACATGCATAAAAGTATTCATTCGTTCGCTCGTTCAGTAGACAACTAGGTCTTCTTTCAATTTTATACTCGAAGGAAGGGTATAATTTGATTTTATATAACTTTTCTCATTCCCGAATAATTTTGAATTCGCTCTACCGTTAGGCGTGAATTCAGAGTTTTCAAACTACAAGCCGTAAATTTTGGGCGTACGGGGAATCACACATTTCTCTACGGTAGTAAAGGGGCCATATAGGGTTCATAGAATTTAGCAGTGGATTTGAGCAACATTGGTAACTTTTCAAGTTACATTGCTAAATGCAGGGACATGACGTTTTATGAAGGGCCATTTCACGGTATTAAAAATCTCACAATTAGAAACTTTTTTAAAACCGAATTATGTCCTCCCTTCGAGCGTAAAATTGAAAGAAGACTTAATTTACTACTGAATTGACGAAAGAACGAAGGCTTTTGCACGTTTTCCATAAATCTTTAAGGGCATCAAATATCAATGAAAAATGCATGTTACATAAGTAGACCTTTTTTATGAAGTATAATTTTTGAATAAAGCTGCAAAGAAGATTGTTCCAAGGCCGGCATCCTGCGGTAACTGAATTACTATAGAATTATGCCGCACGATGATTCGTTTTACAACTTTGCTTAATTAATCTTTTCGAAATGGAAAAGCATTTCGGAAGTTATGTTGAGATTTCATGAGTTAGCCCACCTAGTGTGCCTTGTGTTTTCTCCACAGTTATGCATTGTCATGGACTCTAAATAGGCCTTAATTTAGTGTCTTCCTAAATGGTAACTACTAGGCCTCACTAGAGGCTAGCTTTCGGGTAGATTAACCTATCGTTCTTGTTAAATGCGTATTTTCAGCAGAACGGGTAGCCTCCCTCCCAAAGATGCCTGCTGCAGTGAGAAGACAAGCTCGTGTCCCTGTAACATGTTCCATCCCCATGAGGCTTAGCGTCAGAACAGATCTCTCTCGCTCTCGCAGCAAAACTAGCATCATTGCTGCACGGAAGGGAGTTTTGACGGCAAGCAGCAGGTGTTCCCTGACCTGGCGAAAACATGTTTTTTGGCCAAACATTCAGGACCTCACTCTGTACGCTGCGGCGCTAATGAGAGACGGTTGCACACGTTAACAAGAGCACCGCAAAACACTGCAAAATGCCCAGAAAAAGATTAAAGAAGATGTGGATAAATAGCAGCAAAGACCCTGTTGTCGTGGGATTCCTATCCGTGCTAGACGCGTTAGGACGACAAGGTTTCCTGCTAACCTGTTGCATAGCAGGTAGCGGCTACACGCCAAAATATACCCTAATAATGGGCGAGACAGGTGATGGCTCCTTGCAGAACATAATTCAGCATCAAAACAACTCCTATCTACGTGAAATTACCATCCGCCGACAATGTTAGAGCTACAAGAGTTTAGCAGCTGTGTTTTGGGTAACTCCTGGTCACAACACAGAGGAAAAAATAAGCTCTATCAACGCAAACGCTTGCGCAGTCACGTCATGCTGGAAATGTCACTTTATAAGGGGAAATCGTGTTCTAAAACTGCAAAACGAAGCTCACTTTGTCGTACGTGCACTAGAAATGACTTTTTGCAGATGAATTCGAATATTATGAAGGGCAGTGGGACCATTCTGCCTGTCAGCATTATTTCAGACTTTTGCAAAAGTAGGGAACATATGCTACTTTTGAAACCTGAATATTGTTTTGCCGTTTACGTCTTTGAAACGTTTTTCTCTTGGCCGGAAGGACTTTCGGAAGTTATTTTTGATTCGCAAGCACAGTATGTGTTTTCTCGGACCCTCTTCTGCGGGCGCTTGATGATGATGATGATGATGACGACGACGACGAAAACGCGGAGAAGGCTTAGTGTCACGACATTTTGCTGGAATACTTGAATGTCTCGTGATAAATACAAAAAATTCGGTCATGCAACCGTTGTGTATATCGTCAAAATTTTTTGGCAAATGGTTAGCCTCCTGTGGCGAATTTATCGCAGGGACGCAAAATAATTAAAGGTCCATGAAGTGTCCGACTAAGCTCATGCCAGTTTGAAGCATGTTCACGTAAGCCGGCACCAAGTAGAGTTCGAAAAATCTTTGCAGACAATACTTTAGATAGATAATCTTACAGGTGGTTTAAAGTGTAATTGTCCTTTTGGCAAAAACAACGGAAGACAAAAGTTCCATCCTTATTTTCTTTCCATATTTTGTTCGCTCATATTAGCTTTTGGTGGATTGACCAAACAGCGCTTTTTTGTCCAATTAGATCAGCAACACGCATGAGAAGACATTTCACTGTTCAGTGTAATGGAGATACTTTTGCAGAACTCCCTCGGGCAGTGAAGTGAGAATTTTTGGAGAAACTGAATTACTGACTGGCAAGCCGCAATCAGGAAAGAATGGGATCAGCAAAGAAGCACCGGTGATATTCGAAAAGACTACTTCCGAACGCATCGGGTAAATTTATTATTCGCGTCCCTTTTAATTTCTTCTGGAAGTAATGCGCAAGCTGGGGGTAGGTCCTTCGGAGGAAGTCATTTTACACTCTTTTCGAAAATTGACATGGGCATTTGAGCTGGATAATATCAGTTTTAGCCTTAAATTCCACATTGTCTGGCCAAATAATTTGAGCATCTTTTCCAAAGATGACATGATTTTACACACGCAGCATACGTTGCTTAGTTAGTACATTGACATCGCGTGAAATGCATATGTTAATCTGATCCCGATTTGCTGTACAGACGGGATTCTGCTGATTGGGAAGTTCTTTTGACGTTGTCTTAGGCCAAATCTACTGTCCTTGCATAAAAAAATAACCAGAAAAAGGAAAAAATATTAGACTCATTTTATAAAATTATGCTTCTTTGCTTGAAAAATGGAGGGATGCGTTGAAATATCATTCACCGATATGGTTGCGAGGCATACGCATCTTGTTGTGCCTTAGGTCTTGCTTAGCTTACGTTGTGGACCAAATAGGCGTTATAGTCCGCCTACTTGGGGCGGTTTCATCGTGCCTGCCAACAAATGTCCCTCCAGTCTCCCTTCTGTCTTCGACACTCCCTTTAGCCTTAAGGAATATTTTCGTATCTTAAAAATATCAGATGCACACCATTTTCTAACTTTTTCGTAACTGCTTGCAAGTGCAAATATGAGCAGGCTTAAGACACCTGTCCATAGTTCACAGGTCGCCTAAATGCCGATTATACGCATGACGGACAGCGGCCATGTATAGGATTCGGTATTAAGACGGGTTTTAGAGCCGGATAAATTTCGAAATATTCTTAATAGTCAAAATATAACTTGCTTCTGTTCATTGTTTAGAATATGCTCTACTAGATATACCATGAAAAAGCGCGAGAAGTAAGAGCAGGGCCTCAGAAGCCACCTGAACTTGGTGAATTCTGGCACGTCGGAAAGGTCAAAAGGTTGATTGTTTGCAATGGCATCAGTCAAGTTGTTTTTTGTTATGTCGACCCGAATATCAGTCAGATTAATAAGTAGCAATTCCTTCAAAATGGCCACGCGAAAAATATTCACTGGCATTTCATGGAAAACACTAGAAAAAACAAAACCCTTTCAAGTTGTTTTCTAATGTATTTCTGCGTTGAAATTTCATAATGAAAATGGAGGAATATTTTGAGTTCTAGATACACCATTCAAGCATCTCTTCCAGTATATTTTTACGATTTTTTGTGATTACTAATACCCGCAATCCTGTAAATATTGGTTTTGAATTACTTACTTTTCAATTCATAAAATAAGCACGCTTATTTACGTAGCCTACAGGCTAGCTCCCATTAGCTTGGTTGACTGCGCGCGAGACGCACATTCTGCAGTCGGCCGTCGTATTCGTTCCGGGGACGTGCTTTGGGTTTCGTTGCTTCTCATACTTGCTCTAATTGCTCACTGTGTTAATTATTCATGCTAACCATTTTAAATGCCGCCAGATATTGCCTACAAGACTTCGGATATATCACTTTGACATGGCGCCGAAAAATAGAGAATTAACTTCAGGGAACAAATAATCCAAGTAAATTCTGTGGCTTGAGAGCAGTTGGAGGGAATGCTTACCAAAGTGGCCCCACGGAAGTGATGTTCATGGGTCGTGCGGATGTCAAGTTCTGCCTTGAAAACCCTGTCTACGGTCCCATAGTAACGCAGTTTCATTGGCGGAACAATGCTAATGATGCGACTGGGGAGAGTTCTGGGAGGATGAGCTCTGCATCATTTTGTATTGTCTCACTCGATATCCAAGCCTCTTTTTCAGGGCAGTTGGAGCCTGAGACGCCGGCTTAAAACGTAGGGCGTCTGGCTCAATTACTGACGTCGTCAGAGGTCAAATCTAAGCTCTTGGGGGTTAATGTTGTGGAGCAGCCAACTGTCAAAGTCGGACATTTCAGCATCGACGAGTCTGGTTTAATTCACTTTCTTCCTGACTCCACTTCCGGCACCGAGTCTAAATTCTACAATGTCACAGTTGATTTCGGTTGACTGAGTCATTAGTTATTTGGATAAAAACGTTTCTTCAGATTTAATTTTAAGGTACAGAAGCATAACATGCTCTGCTGAGGAGTAACGATGTCTACTGAAACTGAAGAAGTGCTCCTAAATTCTCGAAATACTGCTTGTGAAGGAAGAAAAATAGGGCACGCGCATCAACTCACACTTTTAATTAAAGAGGAACATCTTTGAGTAAATAAAAGACAAAGAGATATTTAGAGCTTCTGCAGTTTTTTGCAGCGTTCACCTATTTAGAAAGTGTATAAGTTCGGAAAAACGAAAATTCCAGTTAAATAAGTTAGCTTAGCTTTTAGAGGTAGACAATACGCGTTTGTAAAAAGAAATAGATACAACAACGGGAGGAGAGCAGGGTTCAGATTAATTGCTCTTCAACAAAATTTCGGCTAAATATTCCCTGTAAGGATTACAACACCCTATATGGCGTCAAGCCAGCGTTCTGACAGTTTTTGAACCAGTACGCAAAAAAAACTTTTAATGTTTGGTTTTGGTATGCGTTGTTGGTAACTGATTGATAGTTTGGGCTTTGAATAGCAAACGCATGCGTGACCATACCGTTTTCCGTGTACTAAAGCTATTTCTCCCATGGAATAATCACTTTTTTCTGACGACGGTCGAAAGAATGTTGACGGTTTAAACGAACTTGTAATGTTCACAAACTATATACTGCCTTTCATTGTCATATTCGATTGACGGATAGAACGAGTTCTGCATTTCCCAGTTGTCCGAATTATCAAACTTAGGTCATTATTGAAGGGCTTTGAATATATGTCCGGTTTTAGGATCCTTTTGTCCGTACATGATGGACTAAACAATGGCCATGTGTGTGCGCAATCTCACTAATGTGGAAATGGCTTTGTATTATTTCATATGTCCTCCCTCTGAACTTTACAGGCAGCTGTTCGTGTTCTTGCTTTTTCAAAGTAAAGTCAGAAAATAATTTTAAAACTCTACTTGTACATGTGTTAGAGATGAAAAAGGCTACTAAGTTGTTAATTCTGGGACGAATTCTCTTTATTTCCCTCGAGTCACTGCTCCACTCCACCACAGATAGGTCACGGTAATGTGATATTATATGTACTGAACAGATTTTCAGACACGCAGAGATACACGCTTTCCGTTGGTATGTTGTGTACTACCCAAACATCATTCATCGATCACCATTTGTTACAAAACAAGATTTCGTACACGGCTTTAGGCTTTTTCCATTATCTTCCAGTCAATTCATTCAGGTGTGAAATTCCTTCTTCTTATACCCTTTGGAATAAATGCAGACGTCTGTCGATAGTTGATTTATCAGCTCCTAGTACTTCCAGCACTTCTTTCAGCATTTGCCATTGATCGGCATCTGTTAAGGCTTGCAGTTCTTCATCTATGAACTCTTTCCCATGTTCCAAACGGCTTTTGTCTTACATGTCCAAATCATCACTTTTAACGTGTCTACATCCTTTCTCTCGCGTCCTTTTGGAAAGCGTGTGCTTATTCCTTAAGTCGGCGATAAGATTTGGCAGCACACTGCTCTAAAATCGACTTGAAAAGCGACGCATCTCAAAGTGCTTGTTTTTTGGTAAAACAATTTTCATCTTGCTTTATATAAAAAACATTAATCTTAAGGTGTCAAACAGATGTTATGATTATAACAACTTTTTAATTTTTTCATGTCATAAATGCCGCCATTTTTAGTTAACTGACGGCAGCGTATATTGAAGCCTTTACTCAATATAAAGTAAGTGATCTAACTCATGAAATATCGTAAACGAAATTTGAGCAAGAAGTATGCCACGCATTTCGTGTTGTTATTTCCGTTTATTAGAATTATTTTAGACAAAAATATTTTTTGAAGAGGAGTTCATTTCCACTTGGTTTTATCAAAGGAGAACAGGCCAGAACTGAGCAAAATCCGACATTTCTTGCTATTTATATAGTTTCTTACGCTAGGGAAATTTTCAGATCAAAACTTCATGTTTATATTCATTGTGTTATAAACGAAGATTACTATGAACAGGAAAAGTACAAAATTATTCTCGGTTGGAAGCGGGAAATTCCATTTCGCTTTCTTGAAATTCATGTGGGACGGGTTTGTAAACTTGTATTATTTTCCAGAAAAAAAGACCAAAATCAGCTTGTAGAATTCTTTTTTTAATAAATGGATGGCCTTTCGGGTTATAAAAGTTCGACAGTATTTTGCTCTATTACACCGAGAACTACTAGATCCTGATAGATATATACCGAGTACGTGCGACATGTTGCCACGTTTCGCTCCTCTCGTGCGATGAAGATGTCCATAAAATGCCTTTCTGCAGTCGACTATGAAAGGATATGGAATTTAGCAGCGGGAGTCGACAGCAGGTATTTTAACAACGATAGGGTGAAGAACCCCACTTAACAGTCAGTAGACTGTAGATCCTGTCAAACGGGAGAGTAAGTTAGACAGTAAGCTGACAATATACAAGAAAACAAAAATTGTTTGGGTTTCTGCCGGATGTCTTCTCGTACACTTTCACATGGCAACGGAAATGAGCGTGTAAATTAAGAATAAAAAAAGAAAATCTAACAAACAACGGAGTCTGAGTAAGCGTTCGAGGTCATGGAAAGTTATTAGTTTTGGCAACGCAATGTCTGTAACGTCCTGCAAATTGGTGCCAAGATTAAATCCCATATGACACGATCTTTGCCCTACCGTTGGCAATGTTTCATTATTATTAAGGTTCCTCTATGGCGAATACTTAATGAAAGAACCTTACCCAGAAATAAGCAGGATAGATTACAACGGTCCACAAGTAAACATTCACACGGAAAATCCGTCCGTGTTCACTACGGACATAACTAGGGAAGAGACGCAGGAACTCGGACTTCATCAGCAAAAGGCCATAATCCAGCTGCTTTTAAGTAGAAAACTTACTACAGAGTGTTTCTTATTCGCCAAGAAATATTTTGATTGCTGGTTCTCATTCTGAAAGAGTATTTGCTTCTGCGATGAGGTTTTATATTTTGGAAAAGCCAGTGAAGTCGACCCAAATGTTTGCACGGACATCATCAGCAGCAAGCTGCTCGGCAACAATGTGAAGGAGTTTTTTTCGATTACAACGACATCTACCGACGACGACGGGATATCATAGTTTAAAACCACAATGCTCCTGTCCATCGTTCTAAAGAAGTATGAATTTCATAACGCCTTCAATCGTAATCTGACTTTTAAGACAACAACAAACCTCTCCGCATGTGGCCTCCAGTCAATTTCCGTCCCAGCCAACAGCTCGGATCTCGATCCTATTAAAAATCTTTTCGCACTAATCAAAAGACATTGATATAAGGCTAATAAGAAACCTTCAATGCATGAAAGACTTGACTTTGTGTTAGGTAATCACATTGCAATATCCATTGTAGACAACCTGGCCATGTCCATGTCTGAAAGACTTTCTGGCCTGATAAATACAAATAGACAATCAATAAAGTACTGGTCTCTTGTATTTCTTATTATTTTTAATTATTTTCTCCATTCCATACGTCCCCCTTCATTATACACGCTTATATTTAGCCCTATCTAAGCAATTTGCAACATAACCATTGCCTTAAATCCTAGTTTTCAGTGAAAATTAATTATTTTTACGTTAATAAACCCAACTGCGTCGTCTTTTGCAGGAACAGTCGTTTTTTCACGGCCGTAAGACTTTGGGCAGATTTTGCGTTATGGAAATTTTCTTGTGCTAACTCATGACATTTCACGAGCTAGCGGGAAGGTTGACAATATTCGCAATATCTTAGTATTTATACGGTCACTCTCTGGTGCATTTAAAATCCTAGAATGGAGTCTTAAGTTAAATCGATATAACAAAAAAGACTCCAACATAAACAGAAAGGTGGGTTGTCTGAGTTGCCTAAGAAGAATTTTCTTCATATTTCAGGGTAACGAAAAAGCCAAGCACACGCTCTAATTTCCTCTTGGCTTTATCTCGGAGAAAGGTTAACTACGCAGACATCCGCCAGCGAAATAAAGCGCTTTTCAATGGGTGAACTTATAAGCGAAAGTTTCTTAAATTAATCTAGAGCACATTCCTTGTCGACTTTCGGCGTTGACGTTTACTTTCCTCGGCGATGAGGTTTCATAGTAGGATGAGTGTACAAATATGACCCAAACGGCCATCTGCATCAGGAAAATTACTCAAGCACTCAATTTTTCGATAAGTGTTTTCAAGAACTGTCTTACCTTGCAAGCTTTGCTAAACACCTCACAGAGTCTACCTTTATGACAGTTCAACCATTGTTGCCGACAATGTCCACCGACGCTGACGGGATGCCATTCTTTTACACAACAGTGCTCCTGTCCACCATTGTAAAACGCAATCCGCCCTTTAAACAACAGCCAGCCTCTCCGCATGTGGCCTCCACTCATTTTTCATCCCCGCCAACAGCCCGAATCTCAATTCCATCGAAAACGTTTTCGCATGTATCAAAGGACATTAGCACAACACGAATAGGAAACTCATAACGCATGAAAAACTTGATTTTGTGCCAGACAATCACACTGAACAATCGATTATAGATCGCCTGGACATCTCTATGCCCAAAAGACTTTTACTGTGATAAACGCAAACGGACTATCTACAACGTACTTATCCTTTTTATTTACTATTGTATTTTATTATTGTTCCCAGTTCATGCGTTCTTCGCTATTCACCTTTATAGTTAGCCCGATTTAGGCAATTTGTAATATATCCAATTTCTAAAATTCTAGTTTTCAGGGAAAATTAATTTTTTTAACGTTAGTAGACATTATGTTACAATCCCACCTAGGCCTCCTTTTTAATAATGGTCGTTTATTTAACTGCTGCAGGACTTTGAGTAATGCGTTTTGGACGGACTTCTTGTTGGGGGGATTTTCTTGCGCTACCTCATGAATTTCATGAGATGGTACACCTACTGTATGTTTCTCGCGTAATTTAATATTCCCTCCCCCACAAACGCGCCAACACTTGTTTTTTCCACAATGAACCGATAAAAACATATTTAAATATGATATTGACTTCATGAGCAACTTGGAAGCTTAGTAAACAAAATGCGAAATACCCAGGACACTCATAAATAATTATCGGAGCTTTCGTTATCAACTTTTATTATCTTTGTTCTTATACAGATCGGTGATATAAGGTAAGTAACCAATCTCATGAGACGTGTTTTCGTTTGCGAAGGATTACTTAGAGAGGTTGTAATACTGATTGCTGCCCAGTACAACGCCGAGATATGTCAACCTCTTCTTGGTGCCGGCTTTTTAATGCGTTGCTTTTCGGCAGCCAGTCGAAACAGCATTCGGTAAAGAGTTACTATTTATATGGTGTGCACTTTCGCCATTGATTTTCAATGACCTTATAAATTTAAATATATTTCTAAAAACCATGCTCGTTTGGTAGAAAACCGCTTCTGGAGCTAAACTACCGAAAAAGCAGCATGTGTATGTTCTTAAAAGTTTACATTTTCGAATACTTTTGAAGCAAACCTTGCTTCACGATTGAATCTATGATTTCAAAGTTACCAGTTGGATTTTCTCCATTTAGAGAGTTCATATGCTCCTATCTGCCATTAAAAAAATACCAAATACGGCTCAAACACATTTTGATGAATGTAGACTATGTTGTCTAACAGTTCATTCGCTGATCCCCGACGATGTTCACCGTGTGCCCTACAAAAGGGTGATTGCAGAAACGATGACTTGCGCGTCAACCATTTCGTAGTGGGTGTAGACTTGCGCCGCATCTGCCGCACTCTATCCTCTTCCTCCTCAACCTGGGTACTGTGTCAAGACAGAGTCATGAAGACCGGGGGTGCGATCTGGCGCAGGTGACTGGCGTGGCATTAGCCCTGACCAACGCTTGCGGCCACACCCCCGCACAACACGGAAAAGGTGACGGGTCCTATCTCAGATGAGTGGGAGTGCCGTATTAGAAAGAAACACTTGTGATCTGACCCTCCATTCTGAGAGGAGGGTCGGGTATTTCCATCGGCTGGTGGCTTTCCAAGTCAAAGCGCTCATCATACTGTGACAATCTCAAGCACGTAAGGTTGTCTTTAGAGAAGAATATACATTGTGTTCGTTCATTGAAATGTCGGGCCTGATCCTAACACGTCACGTCAGTGGTCGATCTCATAAAATCTTGATCGAAATTCTGAATTGCGTTTTTGATTGGGAACGATTACTAGGGTGTGGTCATATTATTAATTGCCATACGGCGTAATTCTATTATATTTAGAACCCGCCAGGATACTGGCCTTTGAATGCACTTATTTTTGATCTCCTGTAGAAGTTGACTCTTTGTATTTCGTGCATTTTTCATGTTAATTTTCGATGTCCTTGTAAATTGAAATATAATTTACAGAAAATACGCCTTCTTTTACTACGTCGTCTTTACATTGTAAACTCGAAGACAGAGTATCACTAGCTTCAAAAGGTCCTCTGGTTCTCTAATAATTTGAGCCGTTGCCTTAGCGTTTAGCCATTGCACTTTACAAGCGAAATAATTTTCGCGTAAGAAAAATCATGTACTTCTCTACGCCTTTAAAATGACACCACATAGAGTTCACAAAATTTTGCAATGGATGCAGTCTATATCGTATATCTTATGACGGGCACTAATGGATGGATAAGTATGATGCTGTATAAATGGGAATTGCGCGATCTTAAGAAAATTCATAATTAAAATTTTTTCCATTCCAAAGGTACAATTTCTTCAAGCATAGACCATGAAGACGAGGTGATTTGCTACCAAATGAATAAATGAAACCATATTTTGGTGTGTTTTTTTCTGTAAAATGTATTCGAATTTATCAGATCATCGAAAATGAATATGAAGATTATATACTAAATAAGTAGTCATTTTTGCCAAGTGGGGAGACCGCAAAGAATTGCATTTAAAAGTCAACTTTCCTCAATGTTCGACATATTATGAAATAATGCTGCGTAAAGGTTGACAATACAACCCCACCTAGGTAATCCTTCCTAATTGAAAACGCATTTCATAATCTCGGAAAACATTTCATGAAATTGGCCACTCGCTGTAAACACCAATTAACAATGGCGGAGGGGCGCGCACCGATATTATTGCGGAACTCGCAAGTTCCCTTGTGCCGTCGGGCTCAGTCCTGATTCCCGCCATCAGTCGCACTGCGGCGCGTAATATAGGCGGAATAGCATTACCGACGAAAGCAAGGGATACTGGAAAGGCCATTTCTGGTATGCTAGCCAGCATCCGCCAGCCATACCCAACGCCGGGGTGTGCAACCCTTGACGTTCAAACTCATGTCCTGTTGGCTACAAATTAAATGGCCTAACCTCGAGCCCTCGAGCGAAATGTTGGGCTCCGGGCTTGAGGGGGAGGCAAAGGCGATCAAGGGGGCCATGGATCAAATATTCTGACGTTTCCAAAATAAACAAGCCTCCACCGTCGCAATAAGTTTTTTATGCAGTACCTTACAGGATTTTTGAGTGTCATTCTTGCTGGCCCGCTGTCTTCTCCAGAGCAATTCGTGTAGGATACACTCGTAAACAGACCGGAGCTCGTCTACTTCGGTTTAGGACAGCACCTCTGCGATTATGGGCTCTGGCCTGTTTTTTGGCTGTCGAGAGAATGGCCAGTCATGGTTAGATCAAAACCACACCTCCTCTGACGCCTTTGTAGGGCTGGTCATCTGCACAAATTAATATGGCCTAAAACTGGTTAAGGAAGCATGTACTGACAGCAAAAGTATTTTGTCTTTTCAATCCGAAATAACTTAAAGTCCACGCATGTGCTAAAGTTATATAAATGCAGACGGCAGGTGTGCTAACTAATGAAATGTTAACCGAAATTCTGAAATTCGCTCTCGGTTCAGAAAGACTGCCTAGGTAGGGTTGTAATATTAATCCCTACGCAGCGTGATCACAAAGTACTTCATTTACTTCGGGATGTCAGCTTCTGAAAGAACTTTCTTCGGGCCGTCTGCAAAAAGTGCTCTCTGTAAACATGCCTGCTTAAGTATTATGAATTTTTATAATTGATTTTTGATGCCAGTACAAATTCAAGTACACTTCCTGGAAAACATGTACATAAATACTAATTCTTTTACTCATCTGACGAAAATTATGTTTTCTTCAAATTGGGTACTAGAAGTAAGGGTATAATTCCGTTTTAAAAAGGTTTTTAATTACGAGATATTTTAAACAGTGCAAAGTCCGTTCTTAAAACATCGTATCTCTGCATTTCTTAATGTGGATTGTAAAGTTCACAATAGAGCTCAAATGCATCACAAATTTTCATGAACCCAATATGACCGCATCATAGTGATGTATAGAAATGTATGATTTTCTGTACACGGAAAATATACAGCTGTAGTTTGGAAACCTTTAATGAAAGTGTAACGGCTGGTCGGGTTCAAAACAATTCGCGAACAGGGAAAGTTACTTAAAACCATATTATACACATGCCTTAAGCGTATATTTGAGGAAGACGTAATCTTCTTCCAAATGAGTAAGAGAATTAACTTTTTTCTTAATGTTTTCCATGAAATACATTTTAATTTATACGGGCACCGAAAGTCACTGAGAAAGACTCATGCTACTTAAATGCTATTCAGCGCAATTCCTCCGATGCATGTCAAGCGCAACTCAATATCTGCACTTATAAGGGCGGCTGTGATGACGACCACTGTTTCCTGTGGAACGAACTGATCGATATTCAAGAGAACGGCACTTGACGAATGTTGGAAAATTAGCTCTAATAGTTCGCGTTACGCCCTAATTAATCCTTAATTAGTTTACCATGCAGTGCTATGATTCACCATTTATTATCAGATGCACTTTTCAATGACTTAATAAGGATGCCTATCAGAGTTAGATTTAGAATCCCATTCCCCCACATGAAAATCACAAGCTTTCATACTGCAGCTTCCCTCGTTTGGATTAGATTTGAAAATTTAGCTTTCATTGATCCAGTTAACTGTACCAAGTTTTCTTACTCTGAGACAGAAATGCCGTAGCTGCATATGCATCATAAAAGGCCCCGCGCTGACAACACCACTGCAATCAGGCTCTCATGATGTCGGCCAGGCGCCTGTTACCTTTTCACCTTTCGGGCGACTACGTAGTGTCGTTTCGCTCAAAGGGCGCATTCCGCTTGATGAGGGAAAAGGAATTGATGCAAACTGTCAAAGCAGCGTTTAAGCACGAGGTTTGCTTTGATTTACTGTTTGGAATTCGGTGGACACTTTTGCCTTTTGGAAAGTCGGTCGGCAGTAGAGGGTTTCAAACGGGCATTTTGCAGTGGACGGGTAAACCCCTCTGCTTATTCAATGGCTGTAAAATTCTGTTTGGGCAATTACCATTTTGCCAATAAAATCGCACTATGGCTTCAAATAAGGGTCGTTTAGTTTGACGAACGAGAAATTTCCGGAAAATTAAGCAATTATGTCAATTATACACCGGAAGGTTGACGAGGGCTTCAGGTTAATTCACTTTCACAATTTGTCTGCTTTTGCCGGCAGTGTTGGCGCTGGCTCGTAAATGAAAGTAGTTTCATTTAATTAAACGAATATGGCTCGGCGTAAGTTGTCAGTCTAACGATGAAGCTGCCGTGTGCATCTATAGGCAATCAGCAGGAATCTGCTGAGGAAGACATATGCTTTGGTGTCTAGATCTGTAATTTTTAATATACTGGTGGTTATAGTTTTACTACATTATAACCATAGTACACTAAATATGCACATTAACCACTGTCAATAGGAACTGCAAAGAACTTCCAAGGGCCCATTGTACGTTTGCAAAAATGGGTTTGGCGAAAATTGCTATGATGAAAAAAATTCCATGGTCTTGATTAGCATGAACATAAACAACTAGATGAAATGGCAACAGTGTGAGTCCAAATGTGCTATCGGGTGATCTCTAGTAGTCTCCAAAAAACACAATATTGCTAAATGTCTCCCTTGTATGCTTCGCGTGTGTCTCCTTTGCTAAAGAAATATATCCAAAGCCGTTGACGTGTACTCTGCATAAAATACCAGCACGAACCTCCTTCATCACAAATCTCAGAAGGTGAACACTGTTTAAATGTAGGTACATCGAAGTTGGAAAGCATTTTTGCCAATAAGCAACCGAAATTTCAAAATGCGTTTTCGTTTCCAAAAGACTAACTAAATGAGGTTAAAAACTAAGCATCATGCAGTAAAATTCTATAATAATTCAGTTAACTCAGGATGTCGGCTTTCGAAAGAACTTCCTCCTGACCGCATGTGAAATCTTTACTCTGCAAAAAATGACTACATAAGTAGCATACATTTTTTTCACTGACTTTCCATGCCCCTAAAGATTCAATTTCATTTCATTCTCCTGCTTATTCGGTAGAAAATTACGTCTTCTTCCAATTTTATACTGGAAGCTAAGGTATAATTAAGTTTTCAAAAAATTTTCCAATTCCCGAATAATTTTAAACCCGACCTGCCCTTACACTCACATTTACAAGTCATATTTTTTCTGCGTACAAGAAATCATACATTGCTCTACGGCATTAAGAGGAGACATTATGGGGTTCAAGAAGTTTAGCGGTGGGTTTAGGTCATATTGTTGACTTTAAAAGTCCCATTGGTAAATGCTGAGACGTGACGCTTTATGGCCAGCCATTTATCGACATTAAAATATCTCACAATTAGAAATTTTTGAAACCGATTTATACCCTTTCTAAGAGTTCATAGAGACCCAATTGTGAAAAACTCGGCGCCTCGGTGGGATTCGAACCCACGCAGTAAGGGGAAGGCTTTAGCACAACCAACGCTCTAACCAAGTGAGCTACGAGGCTCCGCCGGACGACTCGAGTTTAATCACATTTGAGACAAGTTACCCGCCCAACCTACTGCGACGTCTGGAATCCACCGAATCGGATACAGCAAGGTGACTGCCCATGCAGGATTTCCTAAGTTTTTTTACCTAGAATCCACCAGATGACTTCCAGGCTCATGTAATTCATAGGTATTTTGGCAGATTTTGAATAATTCATATTGACTTAACTGTGAAAAGCTCGGCACCTCGGTGGGATTCGAACCCACGCTGTAAGGAGAAGGCTATAGTACTGCCAACGCTCTAAACAATTGAGCTAAGAGGCTCCGCCGGACGACTCGAGTTTAATCACATTTGAGTCAAGTTACCCGCCCAACCTACTGCGACGTCTGGAATCCACCGAATCGGATACAGCAAGGTGAATGCCCAAGCAGGATTTTCTAAGGAATTCACCTAGAATCCACGGATGACTACCAGTCTCAATTGGATCATGGCGTAATTTCTATAGAATGTGCAAAAAATGAATAATTTTATGTATCCCTTCCATGAAGTATAATTGAATTTTAAAGGGCAGCGGAAATCAATGAGAAAAATGTATGCTACATAAGTAGTCATTTGTTGCAGAGTACAGTTTTTGCGTGCAGATGGGAAGAAGTTCGTTTAAAAGCCGGCACCTCGAGGTAACTGACCTATTATATAATGACGCAGCATGATGACTGGTTTGACAACCTTATTTAATTAATTTTTTCGAAACAATGACGCATTTCGGAATTTCGGTTGACATTTAATGAGTTAGTTCACCTACTGGATACTATGACAGATAACCGCTCATGGAGTAGGTTACAGAACGTGCTCCTTAGAGGAGTGGAGGCTATTTTGTGACATTCTGAATTCCGTTAAAAAGTCAATCTTCTTCAGGCGCAGTGAACTACTCCTTTATTATAACTGTCAACTCCAGTTTGGTCAATTAATAGTGCTTCTCGGCACTAAATAAAAATACCAGAAAGCAATGACCACTTAATCAAGCGTAGTTGTTTGAACTTTGGAAAGTGGATTGAATTTTGAATAAGCCAAAATTCGATATTTGTTCCATCCCGCACAGGAAAAGGTGTTTTGGTACTAGCATTAAAAATTTCCTTTTGTAAAACCCCAATTTCAATGATGCGTTTTGGTATGTTACTTTTGTGCATATAATTGTTTTCTATCCTTCTCCGTCCATTATCTGACGTATAAGCAAGTAAACTAAGCTTATTTGGGTTAAGCTGCATTACTAAAAGGTGTGAAATTTGTACATTCTGACTTGACTAATTCAAGTTGAAACCTTTCCAGTAGCCTTAAAATAGTAAGGGAAAAACTCGTGTTAAATATTTACGAGATTCGTCTGCTGTTTCTGGGGCTTGTTCATGTCCTATTGATCTGGTAGACGGGATTGGTGGAACATTTGTTTATGGAAAATAATTATTTTCAGAAAACTAGCTAACAAGCTAAGGTTTGGCTTCGGTAACTCCTAACCAGGCCAGAAATGTGCTCAAGTAACACATGCCAATAATTAGATAAATCAGTCAAAATTTGCCTTGAAACCCAGATGCTGAGCTTTCACCATAGTTTCCGTTATTGTCCTATTTTCGGAGGGCTGCCTACTCTCATTGCGATGGAATAATTTTGAGGGGAGTACGCAGCAGATTCGAAAGGAAATCTGGCAAAAATTTTCCCTCAAGCCCGCCCACGAACAGTGGACGGGGAGCTTTCGTCTGGAAAATGCTCAAGCTTCCGGCAGTTAGGAACCATTAGCAACGAATAGTGCTTTCGCACGCAACTGGGCAGTCATCAGATACTTCCTGACGGTATCACGGCAGGAGACTTGTTGCTGGAATTTTCCTAAGCCTAGAAACAACTTTCCGACCCTAAACTACTATATCCGATGGACGAATGGGCTGAAACTACAAGCGACAGTAAACCAGCTGTCCGTCATAAATCGGTTGTTACTTCATATTTCCTGTATGCATTTGAGCAGTTTATCTTCTGTACCGTCAGAATTAGATCAGACAGTCTGTGCTGTCAGGAAACTCGCCCTTAACCTCTTCGTTCAAATAACAGAGGAAATTGATCAAAAACACTCCCAGAGCTGCGTTCGAACTGGCCGACAGCGTCCGCAGTACTTCATCTGCATAAAGGCAAACAGCGGATCCGCAATTACTTAACTTCAATTGCTCAACATAAGATTTCCCATGGTTTTGCATTGCATAAGTTTTATTATCGGGTCGGAGACCTAATTAGCTGCTGTGAACTTTCTTAACTGCATGTCATAAGCAATCTAAAGCTCGATTATGAAGCCTACCAAATATCTACTAACATTTCCTGTGAAACGAACTGTTTTATCCATTGACTGCTATTCATGGGAATCGAATTTTATGTCAGTTAGTAAATGGACTGTAGTGATCCACATTACGCTCTAATTAATCTTAACTTAGTTTGTCATGATTCCCCATTTATTATTGAATGCATATTTCAATATGCTGATAAGTATGCTTATAACAGTTAGATTTCAAATCTGATTCATACTGCATGATAATTACGAGCCTTCAAATTTTTGCTTGTCGTAAAAATCCCATGCGATTTGTGGGCTTGATTTGATTTGATTTTCATTTACCAAATTAGTTGTGCCAAGTCTGCTATAAAAAGGACTTACTTTGAAGGAGAAATGTAGTACTTGCACCTGCAGCACAATAGGCGCCGCGCCGACAACATCACTGAAATCATGTTGCCAGCCAAGCGCCTGTTAACTTTTTCAACTTTTGGCCAACTGTGAAATTTCACTTCGGTGAAAAGCCGCTCTCCTCTTGCTGGAAGAAAAATATTGTCGTCGACTGACAAAAAAGTGTTTTTAGAACGAAATTTGCCGCGATTTACTGTTTAACATTCGGCGGGATCTTTGCCCTGTGGAAAGTCAGTAGGATGCCGTGGTTTTCAACCGAGCGTACCACCGCTTACCTGATTTTTAGGCTTTGACTGTACCTGAAAAAGGGTACATATAAGGGCACAATTCCAAGCTGGATTGAGCTGTTGTCAGATGTTGGTAGTCGGAATGATGACTGCTTCCTAGCCGTTGACTGTCCTACCAATGTTATTGCTGGAATGATCGGCGGTGACAAGCCGGCGAATTTGCGATTACCCCTAGGCTAATGCTATATTTTTGGGAATGTTTCAGTGGTTTTAAGCTAAAGCCTGACTGCTTGCATTAGTAAAATAAGAAGCAATACATTTTTGGTGCATATTTATCAGTCCTAGGAAAAGTCTTCAAAGTAAATCCATGGTCAGTGCCTTGCCTGTAAATGACACCCAAACATGCATTTATGAGGGCAACCGGCAGTCAAATCAGTTGGGCGGCCGTCAATCTGACTTTTAATGTCGAAAAGGGAGATTATCGCTCTCCTTTTACGACGCATTTGCCGGAAGGCGAACACTGAGTTAAGACAAAATGGTAAACCTAACCGTAACCTCTGAAGTAAACCTAATCCTCAACATAATTATAAATATAACGCTAACCCTAAACTTAACATTAAATCCAATCCCAAACCTACCATAAACCCTAGCCCTACTCCTAGGCCTAACCATAAACCTGCCCAAAAATCTTAACCTTAACCACAACCCTACCCTAACCCTCAGCACTAAACGTAAACCTAAATCGCAATCCAAACTCTAACTCCAACCGGAACCCTTAAACTTAACGCAAACACTAACCATAAATTCAATACTCAGCCTTTCACCAATCCAAGCCTGAAACTAACTCAGGTTGCCCATCTCCCACTAACGATTTCAGTATCCTCCTTTGGCTAACTTTACTTGCAATGCACGCACGGCGCTTACACTTGAGACCAGGACAGCATAATCGACCGCTACTAATAAATCTGTCGAGTTTTTGTTTTGAAACATCCCATCGATTGTGACATCCGGCCGCAATCAATCACTACAATGTGGAATGCTTGTAAAACGTCCCAGCGCATTTGTTCGTAATAAAAATGAAAGAGATTTAGGTTTGCCTGGCGGGTCGAATAGGGCAAGGACATTTGACTCTTAACTATTTGGATGGCCTTCCTCTGAACTCTTTCGAGACCGCTTTGATCTTCGAATGCCCAGGGTCTGCAGGCTTGTGTGATGAATTTCACGAGTTTTCTGATAGTCATGGAGAAGAGATCTAAATCGAAATTCTGAAAAGACTTCTTAATGGCCTGTCACAAAACAATGCACATTTTGCTACCCCCGACCAATGAGCAGACCTCAGCACGCTCAGGTCCTTCCACATCTTGTAAATCTGCGTGGTCAAAGGAATTTGGTTGGGTTACCTACTGACTTACTGACTTTAAACCGCAGAAGCCCACTACCAGACCGCTCCTCCAGACGATTTGGGCTGATCTGTAGTTAGTGAGGCAAATAACCCCATTCTCTTTCACACCCACATTGCTGGGCGACCGCAATCCAACTACACGCGGCTGCGCTGTAACCCGCTCACTTCCACTCCATCCTGACAGTTCGACTGTCGTTGCCGACGATCTCCACCGTGGAGAGGCAGGCACTGTGAGTTGTGCGTAATTTAGTTTATAGTACGTGTAGACTTGCGCCGCATCTACCGCACTCTCACCTCCTCCCACGCCTGGACCTGGTGTCAAGGCATAGTCAGGGAGATCGGAGACCGGTGGATGGAGCGGTTGAGACCGCACTTTGGCGTTCGCTCCGCAAACCCTGTACACACAAGTATTGACCAGGATCTATACCAACAACAACACCAAAACGGGCCAGAAAGACGACAAGGATCATTGAGCAGTCATGCTGCCGACCTGTATACCCAGCGGCAGCGCATGCGCATCCACTGGCAGGGAACTAGGTGTTCGAGAACTGGCAGTGCGCAGCAGGCTGCGATGACCATGCCATAGCAGACGCCTACTGACCTTTATCCCCCCCCCACCCCAGCACGATGCCCATCCACGTGTCTAGTCGGAGTTCCTTGTCTTCTGTGCAATTATCTCAGTTACTCTCCCTAGGTTGACGCCATTAATTTTGCAAACACCCAACGACCGTGAGCAGTAAAATAAGACGTCAGGGCGTCTTATAACATGCCTGTATTCTGCATGTTTCGTCAACTTTGTCTCATGCAAAAAATTATTTCGGAGGGCGAGTCAAGGATTCATGTCCCCAGGCAGGAGCAGTTATAGCCATCCGATCAGAAAAACATTCTCTCATAGTCAAGACGACTCTAAGCCAAGTTGCAAGAGGCAGTCCAGTTACGTCGGCTAGTGAACAGTCTGCCTGAAAGGTCGAGGGGTACCTTGTGAAGGAACTGCCTTTGCTGACGTATTTGGTGTAAGTGAGGATGTGCACCTAAAACTGGACACGCGTTATATGGTCTGGAGGAACATGGGAGCTAGATGGGGGTCCCGTAGGCGTTATCGGAAATGCGCACCCACAATAAATGCCCCAACATTCGGAGGTTGTGGCGACAGGCCCAGTCACAGGCGTGCCAGTTTGGACCCCTGCTGCCCCCCTTCCCCCTCACCCCGATTTTCTTAATGTATCAAATCCTGGTCAGTGTCCGTTGTGGATCAGGAGGTATGGTGTTACGCGGGGGTACGGGTTTAAATCGTGCCAATCACCTGCGTCTCTCAATCCTAGAAATTTCGCTGCGTATTAATAGGCTATGACCACTAAAAATGGGAGTGTTAGTGTGAGTAAAAGTACGGTTTGGGACAAATCATCAAACCAGGTTAGGCTCAATGGTGAAAGGTTGAGGGTAGGGTAGGTAACCCCCTGGATGCTAGTCGTGTTTTCTAACTACTCGCATGGCGGGTTATGCACGAGGCAGATTTCATCCTCCACTAGCATAACCGATAATAAAGCTTACAGGTTGGAGATTTTCAACAGGAGACATGATCATGGTGGGACTTAAGTTTGTAGCTAACTGCGGTCTCTCCAGGGGAGGTTACATACCATAACCTTGCTCACATATCCAGCCTTCTGAACTGCTGCTGCAGCAACTGGTGCTGCTGCACAACCTATCATGGAAGGGTGACCCGGCTTGTCTAGGTATCAGCTTCAAGTTGTTAATGTATCCTCGCTCCGGTGTGCGTCGTATTCCATTCCCTGTCGATTTTTCACTATGTTCTTATGTTCTCACTATGTTCCTATGTTTTTATTTTATTACACCGCAGAATCTGAACTATGAAAGTACTTACTTCATGCTTTTTTCTCAAATCAAACTATTGTCTACTTTGGTTTGAGTTTTCATATTATGCTTAAAGTGAAAGCAGGTAAATCATTCATTGTCAAGAAAGTACGCTGTATATATGTTTATTTGAAAAGTTATTTATCTACTCGAAAACATGAGGTTGTATAAGGAAAGTTTTCTTCCGAATACCTCGCTATTTTCCCCCTGGGTTACGTTGCCAAAAGAGTCGTAATAAACTGTCGTCACCCAGTTTAGCCTCTTTTCTCAGGGAACGAGTGAAATAAAATGAGCGTGATCTGTATTACATCACATCATTTAGATACGAAAATGTCAATTTCCACGCAAAATATGACCCCTTTTTTCTCACACATTAACCTTAAAGCATATTATGGATGCGAGAGGGATCTTCTCAATGAACTGGGGCTCCAAATAGCATGGGACGCGTAATATGGGCTGAATAGCATTACCGGAAAATACAAGGGAGACTGAAATGGCCCCGAGGTACAAAGGAACGAGTGAGCCCCGTAACACGATCGTGAGGTCTTTCAACCATTGTGGTAGCTCATGCCTATTGGCATTTGGCATGCCCAATGATTCAGTCAATAGAACAGACTAAACTGGTGGGTTGCACAGAAACAACGGGCGGCTGACGGTTCAGAGTAAAGGTGTGTTTTTTTTAATATTGAATCTTGTAAAACTTGATGGGCGACTGGTAGTGCACTAAACACCCCAGGTCTACATAAGAGTGCTGTCAAATTGTAAGTTTTGAGATATTCTTGCACCCACTTTACATTCATTCGTTGCAATATACAACATACCCATGCCATGACAGAACTTCACTGGGATCAGAAATTTTCGGTAGGAGATGGTAAGTGTACAAAGGTAGTCTATGAGATAGGATAATTGCGGAATGTTCTTGTCACCACTGACATGTTATGTGTTGGTTGAATTTCTGGGCGTCATTTTTTAGCATGAACTAATTAACTGATCCAACACCTATACAGTTTTAAGACAACGAAATAACGCTCGATTTATCTAATATAACAGCAGTTTTATCTTTAAAAATTAAGCAGGTAAGTTGATGCTCAGTTTGGAAGTTTCTGTTATTTGACGATTGATCCCGAAGGTTTATTCTTATTTTAGCGAAATCATGTCGTCTTGTGGAACCTGCCGCATTTGTTTTTATGAAGAAGATTGTCCCAGGGGTTTTTAGACGTCTAGGACGGTTGTAAGCAATTACGGGCAGCAGCCCTTTCAGGATTTCCCACCCACGTACACCTGGGGTGTGAACCGCCTTTCTCCGCATTGACTGACCCCCCACCAGGAGTTAGTTATCAGCTGAGGCAGATTTTTGGGCAAAACTTCGTGTCAAGAATTAATCGACCAATCACAAATTCCATTAAGCGTTTTGCTCTCCCAAGGCAGTAAAGCAGAACTGCTTCCTGTTAGACCTTGGCGCAAACCATATTACCGTTCGGAGCATATTGCCAAAGTCGCCGGCAGGGGTTGCAGAGTAAACAGGAAGCCAGTAGACGCGATTAACGAGAAAACTTTGTCTTTCTCTGTTGTAGGGAAAACGAGCTTACTAGAAGGCTCTGACTATTTGGAATGTGGGGTCATTTTGTCGTGTCTCCAAGGGCCTGAGCTACTCAAGTTATGCGATGCAATCTAAAGCAAACTGGCCCAGCCTGGGGGCCCGGGAGGTAGAGAGTATCAAGTAATAATCCAGCAAGTGCGATTCAGAATACCGATAATTTTGCAAGGTCGGCAGACGCGTTTGCCAGGACTCTGACGGTTTACGCATGGGAGTCGAATTCGGGAGATTGGGGCGCTGTGGTTTTTGACCTTGGGCAGACAGTGTCTGACATTGCGGGTTGTTCAGTCACCCCAGTCTGTCTC
Source organism: Spirometra erinaceieuropaei (assembly GCA_902702965.1). Classification (NCBI taxonomy): domain Eukaryota; kingdom Metazoa; phylum Platyhelminthes; class Cestoda; order Diphyllobothriidea; family Diphyllobothriidae; genus Spirometra; species Spirometra erinaceieuropaei. The sequence goes on along the minus strand of CACRXP010000239.1, from coordinate 443,402 downwards.
GTAAATGACAGTTTACATCGAGCGACTCAAATAATAGTATGAATTTACTAACAAGATGGTACTTTTGCTCTGCATAAACTGCTTTTGTTCATACTGGGCTTTATTCCGATTGGTGTTTGAAGGAGATCCCCAGAAGATAAATGATAAAAAGTGCAGCGGCAGGGTGAATGAGTCAACAAACTTAAGTTAGCCTATAGACCGTTTTATATACGACAGTTACATTGTACTCTTCGCCTAGCCGTTATTTTTTCTTGAATTCCTGACCGAATGCAAACTCACCAGCGGAAGTTAATCCAAATTCGCGAGCCTGGTAGTCATCTGGTAGATTCTAGGTGAATTACTTAGAAAATCCTGCTTGGGCTGTCAACTTACTTTATCAGATTTGGTGGATTCCAGACGTTGCAGTAGGTTGCGCGGGTAACTTGACCGAAATGTGATTAAATTCGCGTCATCCGGCGGGGCCTCGTAGCTCAGGTGGTTAGAGCGTTGGCTGCGCTATAGCCTTCCCCTTACTGCATGGGTTCGAATCCCACCGAGGCGCCGAGTTTTTCACAGTTGTGTCAATATGAATTATTCAAAAATCCGCCAACATATCAATTAAATTCAGTTTATGTTTTTAAAAATCGTCTTTTGCTCATCTTTCCAATTATCGTGCTCACCTTCGGTGCCATATGACAGCGTAAGATGAGATTTTCGACAGAAATTTAACTTTTCCTCTGTTTTTTGCATTCCGACAGTCCTCCACACTGTGTTTTTCCGCCTCTGTAAACCCCACCTACCACAATCCGCGTATGACGCCTTCCACAGCCCTCCTCAAGTTAGTTGGGGTCTTACACCCGACCGTCACAATAAAAAGATATTCAAAAGACGAATTCCTTCCCTCCACACATGTTTTAAACGCCGAAAAATATCTCCCACCTTGTAAATACTAATCATAACTCAGGAAATCAGATCAGGCACCGTGTTCGATTACACCTGAAAACACCTTGGCGCAGACTACTTCCTGGGAATGAGGGGCTATCGAGAATAGATTACGCTTGGCTTGATTCTACCTAGCGAGGAAAACTGGAACTTGACGTGGAAGTCCAGATTTCAAGGGTTTCTTCTGTATACGACTTTTTGTGGCTCCATATACATACAAGTACGGGATGCCTTAAAGCCTGAGTCGGTTTGAAAGAAAAACCAGAACATACAGTCAGTGCTGAATCTCGTGAAATGTTGACAGAAATACGGAAATACGTCCTCCATAATGAAGAGTCACTTGAGTGGGCTTATATTATTTATTACCAAGCAGCATGATTCACAGATATTTCACTCTCTCCAAGTTCTTGTCTTTTAATCACACTCCCGTTTGGCTGCCTGCCAAAAACCGCAACCGGCAAAAATGACTACTCATATTACATAAATGTTTTCTATTTATTTTCAATGTCGGTGTAAATTCAATTATATTTCATAGAAAACAGGCTCAAAGGTAGCCCTTTTTGTTCCCATGCCTTCTCTAATTCTTCTGTCGGGAGTGAGGGTGTTTTTTGTTTTTAAAAATTGTATATTATTGCAGTTCTCAAAACCACGAAGTTTTAATTCTATCAATTTACTGTTGCTCTTATGAAGTACACAACATAGACCACATCTATTGCGAGAAATTGCTTGTTCTACATGACATCATTTTAAAAACTTGGGGAATACATGAGCTTTTCGCATGGCAAGTACACAGCTTGTAGATTCGAAACCCCGTATTCAAGGTCGAGGTCAAAAGTAATCTGGAGTTGGGGAACTTTTAAAGAACGGAAGGCCTCCATTTCTTCAAAGTTTATATTCGAGTAAGAAGTGATTTTTTTTTCAATTTGAGCACAAGGAAGTATACTTTCGAACATATTTTCCATGGGGGATGTTTCAATGTATGGGGGAATGCATACTACTCAAGTACTACATGCTGTCGAATGGAAATCTGCAGACGGTCGAAAAGGAGTGTATTCCAATCCCGGCTGAAGGATAGTATTAAAACCCGATTAAAGTAATCCTTCCTTATTGGATGTGCATTTTGGAACCTCGGTTGGCATTTCATGAGACTTCTCAATGACAGCAAGTAGGGAAGTCCTAGTTATGGCCGCGTCCATTCTCATCAGAAGAGAGCTGACCTCACGCTGGAAGGAGAGGAACGGATCAGTTGTGCACCGGGGGGGCTTCAGTATAGTCCAGTCCTCATGCAGACAACTACCACAGGAACATAAAGACAAAACTGTGCAGAGTTATCGGGGAGGGGGGTGAGGGGGAGGAAAAGTAATCGCACAGGAAAGGAGTAGAGGAAAGGAGAGACAGTGAAGAGAAGCTGGAAGGAGAGTCTGAGGAAGGAATGGTAGGGCGTGACTGGAGGAAAAGGGTGAGACAATGGAAGGAGGAGGCGGAGGACAGAGTTACTCCAAGTAAGCGATTATTTTCTAAGGAAGTCAAAAAACCCGCAATGTCACGACTAGTGTACCTACCAGGTAGCACATGGGAAACGCCGGTAGACCCAGTGATGAGTCGAACTTCCGGTAGCTGTGTCTTCCAGAGGCATTGTCGGGGAAAAACGTGTTTGGGCTTTTAGCTCTTACCTGTGCTGTCGAGTATGGTATATAGTACGACCTATACCCTTCCAACAAGGAACAGAGGTAGCCTCGAATGATTAAATGTCAAAAAGAAGGAAGGGCGAAGAAGATCGTGGAGAGAAAACGAGGTGATTATGTGCAAGCACACACCAAGCAGGGAAAGGGAGTAGTGCATCCAAGAGACGTAGCACCAAAAAGTAAGCAGGTGAAGAAGACGGTGGGCATTCTCAGAGTTTCGCACCTTCTGCCTCCCCACGTTATCGCTTTCAAATATGGAGACATCTACTCTGCTCCTAATGGCCGGAGGCGAAGTTTGATAAAGGGTCTTTCTTCACAACGCCCGGGATATATATTTTGCAGCGCCAGGTCACACGACTGTCCTGATCAACGATATCCACCGTATGCTCCATACTAGCGTGAGAGCAGAGACGGTTACTTGCGCGCGCATAGATTTATAGTGACCAGGATTTTATGCGGCAATAAAATCGGGGGGGGGAGAGGTCCGCACCCAAATGGACGCGACGTGAGCCCGCAGTTGGGCCTGCTAGCATTGGTATTTGTCATGGGTGTGCACTCCCCACAGTTAGCTGCACGTCTGCCATCACTCAGCAAGACGTCCGGCAGTATTTCTGCGTCCGGGGGCCACGTCGTGTGTGTGGCACACGTAGATGAACTGTTCACCTTAGTTATTCACGGCGTCCGAATCTGCCTCTTGACGTCCTGACCCTGCCTGGCCACCGGAACCTGCTGAATGCGGGAGGAGCGGGTGCGGACGATACTGTGCAAGTCCACCACCACCACCACAATAAACCATTTCGCACGCAAGTCACTGCCCTGCATTCAGCATGCTATGGGCTTACGGTAGACACCGTCGGTATCGACAGTTAAACTGGCGTAACTGTAATCAAGCCATTAGAAGGATGTCGAAGTTTAGCGTGTGAGTTCGTTAAACTAAGGTAGGCGACGACATAGAGAAGGACCCCACCTAACTATCAGTAGACTGTGGATCGTGCCATACGTGATTTATGATAAATGGAGTTTTATAGGTAGGGCAGCACGCTAGACAGTAAGCTGACAAAATGAAAGAAAACATAGACATTGCCGGGATTTATGCTGAAAGTCTTATCCTACGCTATTGTACGACAACGGAAATGAGAGTAATAAGTAGCGAATAAACAAAAAGTGAACTTCACAAAATAACGGATTTTGAGTTAAGGTGTGAGGTCGTGGGAAGTAATCGTTGTTGGCAGTGTAATTTTTGCAATAGCCTACAAGTGTATGCCAAGATAAGGCCCCACATGACACGATCCACAGTCTACTGACAGGTAAGTGGGGTCCTTCTCTGTACCGTTGCCCTAAGGTACTTTCAACTCCAACTAATAGGGTTTCCACAGTCCTGCTTAAAGTAAGTTCGCGAGGTCATCGGTTTCTTCGAATGTGCCGAAATTTTGTTTAAAATCTGAGGCCACCGTACGAGCTGGAATTCATGAAATAGTGTCTCACATTTAAAAGGGGCGTTTTGCCACTGATGCTCATGAAACAGTCCAAAACTGCTTGATAAGCGATAGGATACTGGCTCGCAGATGAGTTTCATCGCAGGCCGCCTGTGCTAGACAAACACGAATTGTCAGTCGTCAGATTCAGCCAGGACGGCAGCACAGATGATCATATCATGAGATCACTTAGCTGCACATCTGCCATCACTCAGCAAGACATCTGGCAGTATTTTTGCGTCATGATTTTGAAACAGTTATCACAAGTAATAACGTCTGTCTACTCCCCTACCACTTTACCGCCCAAACTTCAGGTATGCCATCAAATTGCGATGTTTGTGTCGGTTACAAGCGGTCCTATTGTTTCCAGCCATGATTTGTTGTTATGCTTCCCCTGGACCCAGTAAAACCTGCACAAACCGAAAGTCATAAATTACCTCAACTAATTGTGATTTCTAAAAAACAAAACAAGTGAGCTGGACATATTTTCTCGTTAAACTTCCTAGTGGACTACTGGACATTCTTTCGGCTAATCGAGGCTCATCATCAGCGACAGTTCCTTCCGGTTTTCTGCGCAGTTCCTGTCTACTGGTAATTTCACATGTCCTCCGGTTTAGTCTGGGCCGTCGAAGTAACCACGAAGACACAATATAGTACCTTAAATGGGGCCCAGCCCATACTTCTCATACTTCATCCTGTGCCCCTAAAACGCGCCACGTGGTAGATGCGAGGGAACAACACTGTCGTTAGATCGCAGTCCGGCAGTCGTTTTCCGAAATGCGCACCCATGACAAATGCCAACAATGGGGACGTGCTTGCAGGCCCGGAAACGGTATAGAGAATGACCCCACTTAACTGTTAGTAGACTGTTGATCGTGCCATACGTGCTTTTTGGCAAAGGAAGTTTTGTGGGTGGGACAGCACGCTAGACAGTAAGCTGACAAAATGAGTAAAAGCACAGACTGCCTGGATGCATGACGAAAGTCTTATGCTACGCTATTGTACGACAACGGAAATAAGATTAGTAGTTAAACAATAAACGAAAAGAAAATTACACAAAATAACGGATTTTGAGTGAAGGTGTGAGGACGGGGGAAGTAATCGTTGTTGACAGGGTAATTTCTGCAACAGATGCGTGCCAAGGTAAGACCCCATATGACACGATCCACAGTCTACCGACAGTTAAGTGGTGTTTTTCTCTATACCGTTGCCAGATGTTCAATGCAAAAGACAATGGTATCAGACGCAGTCAATCACGAGGTGGTGGCGCGTATTGGTACAGCTGGTCTTTGAGCTTGCCGAAAGCTGGAAAGAGCAATATCCTTTCTGTGCCAGAAATATTTTTATGCTGGATTCCTTCACACAGACTGGAAGGCGGTCCACATTACATCCCTTTACAAAAGCGGTAGGCGTGCTCTTGCGACAAACTAAAAACCCATCAGTCTGACATCAATCTGCTGAAAATTAATGGAGAAAACCATCAAAAGGGAGTTGATGGCTTATTTGGAAACCATAAACCTCTTGTCCAGTGACAATACGGTTTCCGTAGGGGAAGATAATGTGTAACGAACTTGCTACATACAATGCAATGTTGGACAAGAGCACTGGACACAAAACACACTGTGCATGCGACTTATGTTGATTTCGAGAAGGCGTTCGACAGTGTTCCGCACCAGCGTCTCTTGCACAAGTTGAGTCATGGGCATCAGCGGCAAACTTCTCAAATGGATCTAGAATTTCCTCGTCGGCCGTTCTCTGATTGTCTGCGTAGACCAACAGCAATCAAGGCTCGGTGCTCGGGCCAACACTCTTTCTCGTGTTCATCAATGCTCGTGTAGATGGGTTGGACTGTGATAGTGCCATGCTTGCAGATGACATAAAAATCTGGAAAGTCATCCAGAATGCCGCCGATGAGACCAACTTCCAAGAAAATCTTTATCGATTGGACGAGTGGTCCCGCAGATGGCTCTTGTCCTTCAGTTTGAACAAATGTACCATTATGCGCCTCGGATACCAGACCCCTGGTACGTGGCAATACCATCTAAACGGAATGCCACCTCGAGAAGCAGAAACGCAGAAATATCTCGGAGTATAGGTTGCAGACAGCCTAAAGCCTTCTACAAAATGCTGTAAGGCGAGCAAGGCCACAACTTCAATGCCATATGCCATCAAACGTGCATTCGCAGTTTTCGATTAAAACTGCTTCTCCAAAGTCTTCGGCACGTTTGCAAGGCCACACCTTGAATATGCAATTCAGGCCTGGGGACCGTGGACGCATCAGGATTACGATCTGCTCGAAACGGTGCGGAGGTGAGCAACAAAATTAACAAGAGATCAAGGTATGCTGCCATACGAGATCCGCCTAACTAACCTTAAACTCTATCCTCTGAGTTATAGGCAGTTGCGCGGAGACTTGATACAAACTTTCCGTATCGTGCGTGGCTTGGACTGTGCCCTTCGACGTGACGACTTTTCCCAACTTGCCACTACAACTAACCTTCGGGGACATCCCTTCAAGCTACGTGTGCCCCAAGGTAGATGGAATGTGAGAAAGTATTTCTTCTCCAACCGTGTCGTGGAACCGTGGAATAACCTGTCCGAGACGATTGCTATGTCTCAATCTGTGGAGACATGTAAATGTCGGCTTGCAGACATATGCTGCAGTAACAAGCGGACTATGTGACTTTGTAACCATAAAACTACCGACCTATGTGAATCAATGTCTGCATTCGCTTAATGTTGTAATTTTTTTCATATTTTTCTTATCTTAATGAGTTTTATGTAGAAATAGGGAGTTCAAAGTCTGACTGACTGAATCATAGAATGAGTCATGGAGCATACTTAAATAATTATTTGCTTTTGCATATCAATCACCCATATGAAAAAGCTGACAATACAGTCTCGACGGTTTACATAATAAACTTTGTCTCACCTTCAAAGAGACTGGCGTCTTTCGATACTTGAAAATATATGCAAGCAGTTTTAGTTTCATGTTACCTTTTCTATTAGCTGTAAGTATGTATTGGATTTCTTAATGTTCATTGGCAACTAATCACGGCTGCATGCTTGCTTCTGTTTCTCATACGACACGATTTATTTTGATAGAACAGGTTACGTGTTTGTTGTAAAACCGCCTTCTAGCTCTAAAAGCACGTTCTACCGGCACAAACTAACCACCCTATCCAGTAGATTATTTATGTTCGGACAACTGCAAGCCGTAAACTGGCTCGCCAACATGCAGTTGGTTGACAAAAAAAGGCAGCTAAGTGCTAAACGAGCCTGCGGCTAAGGTCTAGAAACCAGACTTTGGACCGGACCTAAAAAATCCACTTCTAAGTACCGGCTCGGTCAATAAATTTGGAGATAACTGTACGCTTTGATAGCAAAACTGGAATGGTATCGGGAACTAGGAGGAATGCTGTGTGACTCGCTGGAGGACTGAAGGCCTTGCAGATTTAGAATGTACCTACAGAAACTTGGTGAAACCGGAAAAACCGGGTTACAAAAAAGCCTCTTTTCCAACTCAAAGGCAATTTATACAGTAGGTGGGCTAGCTCATGAAATGCCAATCGAAATTCCGAAATGCGTTTTCGGGCAACGGTATAGAGAAGGATTCCACTTAAATTTCAGTAGACTGTGGATCGTGCCTTTACGTGATTTATGGGTAGGGCAGAACGCCAGAGAGCAAGCTGACAAAATGAAAGAAAACACACAAATTGACTGGATGTATGCTGAAACTGTTATCCTACGCTATTGCACGAAAACGGAAATGAGAATAGTAATTACACAAATTTCACACAATAATGGTTTTTGAGTTAAGGTGTGAGGTCCTGTGAAGCAATCGTTGTTGGCAGTGTAATTTCTGCAACAGCCTGCAAATGCATGTGAAGATAAACCCCATATGGCACGATCCACAGTCTACTGACAGTTAAGTGGGGTCCTTCTCTATACCGTTGCCGGGCTTGCTAGCCCGTCCCCATTGTTGGCATTTGCCATGGGTGCGCTTTCCCGATAACGCCTGCCGGACTGCGATCTAACCCCCGTGTTGGTCCATCGCATCTACCATGTCGCGCGTTTTAGGGGCACACGTTTTCCGGTTCTGCAGCCCCACTTGATTAATGTCACATGACTTACTAACTGAAGAGATTTCAGTTAACATGCCTTACTTAGTCCCTCGCTGGATTAGGGAAGAAAGGAGAGCGCAAGAAGAGGTCGAAGAACGCACAGAGAATCGCGTGTGAACCGATGCGTCTTGTAAACGAAGATGACATGTACACACTTTACACGACAGAGCAACTCGCTGGATCAAGAAGGCTGCAATCGGAACTGAAAGGCCACAGGGGGGAACCGGGCACTAATTCGCAGTGCGTGGACACTAAAGTGGGACCGACAAAGTTCCACAGCGCTCGAACAATGGTATTAACAAGCCTACTTATATACTCGTTACATTTGAGATAAGAGGGCCCATGCAGGGCTCGCAACACGCGCAGGGAAACACAAGCGAACTGATGCAACCGAGGCTGACGTACAAGCAATCCTCCCACCGACCCACGATCCCTCGCTAGATTAAAATTGTAGGGAAGGTGCAAAAATTTGATATATGAAGAGTCAGCTGGCGTATAAGCACTCCACCCCCCCCCCAGTGGCACAGTCATTCGCCAGATTCAAATTGCGGGGGAGATGCAAAGGCATTACATTTGTAAAGTCAGTGTACTGGCATCTTCTAAAAAATCTTTAGAAAGATAACCATATAGTATCACTCAGGTGGGACTGCAGAATCCAAACTCGTCGATGGTCCCTTGAAAAGGCATCATGCCCTGATCATGTTTTCATTCAGGATAATAGAAGGAGCGAAAGCAGGGCTTGAAGCACACGCGGGAAGCGCGCGTGAACTGATATCTCAAGTAACCAGGGCTGGTGTATAAGCACTCCTCCCCGCGAGGCACGATCCCTCGCTGGATTAAAATGGTAAGGAAGGGGCAAACACGTAATACAGTGAGTGACCGATCTCATGAAATGTTGGCTGAAATTCTGAAATACGTTTTCGATTAGGAAGGATTACTTGGACGCGGTTGTAATACTGATTATCTTGCGGCATACTTTTATAACATTTCGGACTCGGCAGGATGTCGGCTTTTAAATGAACTTCTTTACAATCTCCTGTAGAAAGCATACTCGGTAAAAAGTGACTACATAAGTAGCATGCATTTCTCCCATTGATTTTCGGTGGTCTTGGAAATTCAAACATATTTTATAGAAACCATAAATAAAAATATGCGTTCTTTTAGTCAATCAATAGAGAATCACGTCTTCTTTATATTTTATACCTAAGAAAGGAGCATAACTAGGCTTTAACAAAGTTTTCCAATTGCCGAATAATTTGGAGCCTGATCATTCGTTGCATTAGCGCTTAGTGATTTCGCTCTACAAGGTGCACGCGTTCCGCGTAAAGAAAATCACATATTTTTCTATGCCATTAAAGTGATATCATACAGAGTCCATAAAATTTTGCAATGGATGCGGACGATGTTGTAAATTTCATGATGAGCAGTGGTAAACGGCCAGGTACGATGCTATGTGAATGGACATTTCGCGGTCTTAAAAAGTCTCATAATTAGAAACTTTTTTAAAACCTAATTATACTCTTTCCTTGAGCATAAAATATAAAGAAGACGTGATTCTCTATTGATTGACTAAAAGAACGCATATTTTTGTTTATGGTTTCTATAAAATATATTTGAATTTCCAAGACCATCAAAAATCAATGGGAAAAATGCATGCTAATTAAGTAGTCATTTTTTTACCGAGCACGCTTTCTACAGGAGATTGAAAAAAAGTGCATTTAAAAGCCGACATCCTGCCGAGTCCGAAAAGTTATAAGAGCATGCCGCATGAGAATTAGTATTACAACCGCGACCGAGTGATCCTTCCTAATCGAAAACGTATTTCAGAATTTCAGCCAACACTTCATGAGATCGGTCACTCACAGTATATGAGGAGTCAGCATAATCGCACCTAGTGAACTTGTTCTGATTACCTTCTCATGTGGTATCAATCCAGCGGGGCTGCAGAAACAGGGCATGCCGGTTTTCTTAAAGCTTTGCTTCATCCAATCCGCTAATTCCCTTTCTCGTCTGTCACATAGATTTGCGCGATTTTCCCCGAATTATCACAAACCTGCTTAACAAAGACATCCCCATTAAATCACACCTCCTCCTCCTCCTCCTCCTCCTCCTCCCTGTCCAAAGCCAATATTCCCACAAACGCTGTCCTTCCAGCGGCAGCTATTTCCTCCGCAGCTTACACCCACCTGCATCTCCCCCTCCTGACGCACCTCTGCGA
>CACRXP010000239.1:287300-432920 GCA_902702965.1 Spirometra erinaceieuropaei | reverse complement strand
GACATGACAACTCGAGCTGGTGAGGCGAAGACTATAGCCGGCGTAACTTGCGGCGCATTTGTTCTCACGCTGACAGCGGGCTGGGGGAGGGGGTCGCACGGCAATTCACCTGTCTCCACAGCGTGTCGGCATGACTGGAATGAGGCCGATACTATCAGACCGCAGTCAAGATGCCTGCGTTGTCAAACGCTTCAAGGGAGTGCGAGTTGGCGTCCGTGGCGGGTGGGGAGGGGGGGCTGGAGGGCTCTTGTGACTGAGAAGAGTTCTGACGAAACCGACGAATGCGATAGAGATAGGAGCGGTTGTATTGAGGCAGGGTAGGATTGTAGCCCTGGAGATCTGAACCAAGCAGGCCGACAGACTTTCCTGGCAGTTACAGTTTTTTTGTTCCAGACCAAATACTTCGTAAAATGTGTCCGGCTGCCCAGCTTATCTGAATGTCGGTTGTGAACAGTAAAACAAACCGTGAAAAATGACCAAAAACCCCGCTTATGTTGAGTATTTATGGTGTGTAATTCTTAATAATATTACTTTGCATTGCGTGAACGGCATTAAATGCATGAATCCTGCACGGAAAGCCAATTCTGGGGTCGCACTTGAATTTGTGGTCGGATTTGAAAGTTACATTAAGTGACCTATCTCGTGGGATTTCAACAGAAATTCTAAAATGCCTTTTCAATTAGAAAGTAGTATTCAAATACGGTCGTAAAAATGATTGTCATGCAGCAAAATCACCAGATATTACATTCACGCCAGGATGTCGGCTTTTTAAACGCGCCTCTTTCTGACTCGGTAGGAAATGACTTCTTGTGTAGAAAGCCGTTTCCCAGTAAGGTACGACATTACTATAAGTTCAAACGTAATTTTACAAAAACAATTTCTGAAAGTATCCCTTCATGCATTAAGATGTCAGCAGATAGTATATTTTTTAAATTAAAGTCAGTGACCGAGCACATTAACTATTGGCCGAAATTCTGGAATAAGTTTGCGGTTAGATAGGATTACTTAGTTGGGGCTACAATATTGAATATTTTGCGATATAGTCCTATGATATTTCCAACTCGCCAGGTTGTTTATTTTAGTACGCAGTTATGTTCGTAGCTAGTTAGAAATTAATACTTAATTAGTATACATTTTTCACATTGACCTCTGGTGACCAGATGAACATAAATGTGTTTTAGAAAATATGTCCAAAAAATGTTTTTTTACAAATTTGGAAGCAAATCACGCTTCCTTCACATTTTATGCTCGAAGAAAGGGAAGATTTCGGTTTTAAAATGTTTCTGATTATGGAATTTTTTACGAGTGCACAAAGTCCATCCATACAGCAGCGTACCTGGACGTTTGCGAATGCTCCTCATGAAATACGCAACATAGTTCTCATCCATTTCATAAATTCCACAGGGTATCTTCTTAAAGGTTTTCTTAAGCAAAAGGCATACACCCCTTGTAGACTGAAATCGCTAACCGCTAATGCAACGGCTGCCCTGGATTGAAATTATTCCGATATCGGGAAATTTTATTAAAACCTAAATATACCTCAGCTTCGAGTATAAAATGCAAATATGAAATGATTTTATACCAAACGAGCCAAAGGAAGCATATGTTTGTTCACGTTTTCCATAAAATATAATATAATTTATAAGACCATTGAAGATCAGTACGAAGAATGCAAACTACTTAAGTAATCATTTTTGGCCGAGCGCAGTTTTTGCAAGTCGAAAAGGGGTTCATTCAAAAGTCGACATCGTAACGAGTCCGAAATGTTGGGAGATTATCTGCTTGATAACTAATTTCATAATCCTACCTACGCAACCCTTCCTAATCGAGAATTCATTTCAGAATTTCGATTAACATTTCATGAGATGGGTCACTGATAATATGTGCTTGAAGAAAGAATTTATTTGGGTTTTACAAATGGTTTTGAGCTTGATCTGCCGTTGCATTTACGTTTAGGGTTTAGATCTTGTGAACTGAAAACTTTTTATGTAATGGAAGTCATGCGTTGTCTATGTCATCAGGTGGATATCGTATGGGGCTAATAAGATTTTGCAATGGATGTGGACTGTGTTGTATACTTCAGAAGAGCAATGCTAAATAGACGTATACGATGCCATTTGCACGTGGTTTACATTTTTAACTAACCTCATAATTACAAACTCTTCAACACCGAAATATGCCACGTTTCCATATATACTACTGAAAGACATGCATTGCTGCCAAAGGAGCACGAGAAAAGATATTTTTATTCGTGCGTTTCACAAAATATATCTAAATTTATTGGGAGATCGAATATAAATGTACAAACTTCCACTCCTAACGCTATTAACTTTTACTGAGCGAGAGTTTTGCGGCAGCTGGAAATGAGTGCATTTCAAAGCCGGTCTTTGGACCATGCCTCTTGATAATCAGTATTACAACTGCACTTAAATAATCCTTCCTAATCAAAAAAAATTTCGCAGACTTTCTCTTCAAATTTCCTGAAATTGGTCACTTGCACTATCTATATTTCGCAGCCCAGAGATAGTGAATCAGGGTTTTAAAATGTGTTCGGTTCGACAGCGCTGCATATCCTGCAGAGTTCTTAAACAAGGGGTTTTCAAATCTCTCCCAGTATGCGTCAGAAGTAATAAAGCAACAATTGACGTACAGAACCATGTTAACGTGTTGTTTTCCAGGGAATGCTATCAACTCATTTTGTGTGCTGACCCCACACAAAGAAAAAATGATCTTTGTCTCTCGACTATCATGGGAACTCAACATAGTTTCCCCGATATTCTGTAGTAAAGCATTCATCCAAATTAGTTCTTTTTCTCTTAAACCCAGTGTCCTGAATGACTGTCATCAAATGACCTGCGCTGCTCCGTATTCTCATGAATCACCGAGTAAATTTTTTCGTAAGCTGTTTCTTCTTCTTTTCTTCATTTCGTTACGAACAGGCATTGTGACTCGTACGCGATGTGAGTATATTTGGGACAGACTCTTGACAGACTCGGACAGTCGACCGCTATAGAACTCCTTCTATCAACGCATTCCTAATTGTACTAAATGTGATATGACTGAACATACAGTAGGTGGGTTAACTCAAAATTGTCAACTTAAATTTCGAAATGCGTCTTCGTTTCGAAAAGATTAATTAAGTGGGGTTGTATAAATAATCATCCTGCAGTATAATCCTATAGTAATTCGGTCGCCTATGCATGTCGACTTTCGAACGAACTTACCGTAGACGGCATGCAAAAACCATACTCTGTAAAAAATGACTACTTTAATAGCTTGCATTTTGCTCATTGATTTTTGATGCTCTTAAAAATCCAATTATATTTCACAGAAAATATGCATAAAAATATTCATTCATTTGCTTGTTCGGTAGAACATTACGTTTTCGTTCAATTTTATACTCGAAGGAGGGATAACTCGGTTTTCAAAAATTTTCTGATTGTGAGATTTTTTAAAGCTATGAAACGGCCGTTCATAAAATATCGTGTCACCGCATTTACTAATGTGGCTCGTAACGTTAACAGTATGGCTCAAATCCGCCGCTAAATTTTATGAACCCAGTATGGTCTCTTCTTAATACCATATGCTGAAAATATACGGCTTGTAATTTGGAACCCCTGTATGCAAGTGTGTTCGCAGATCGGGTTCAAAATGATTAGGGAATAGGAAAATTGTTCGAAAATCTAATTATGTCCCTCCTTACAGTATAAAATTTAAAGAATACGTAATTTCCTACAAAATGAGTAGAAGGGTGAATATTTTTATGCGTGTGTTCCATAAAATATAATTGAATTTTTAAGGGCATCGAAAATCAATGAGAAAAATGCAAGCCATTTAAGTAGTCATTTTTACAGAGTATGGTTTTAGCATGCAGTTGAAAAGAAATTCTTTCGAAAGCCGTCAAGCCCAGGCAACCGAATTACTATAGAATTATACTACAGGATGATTATTTATGCAACCAATGGGCATCTACCTCTTGGTTCGTTCGTTTAGAGTCGGTGTCTATTGTAAGCCGTCATCAGACAGTCGGGTTTTGGCAATCTGCGATTCGAGCATAGTCCCTGATGCCTTTGGACGCTAAGTCCACCACTGCTTAATTATACAAGGGGACGCTTAATCCCTATTTCTTGTGTTTGGAATCTTGCTCGCTCCCCTCCTGTATGGACGATGGACTTTTAATCACTAGGTGTCGGGGTCGAGTCCTATGAAGTGCAAAACCTGAGGTTAAGTACAACAGGCCGACGACGTCAAATACGCCAGAAACTGCCATTCCGAATTTCCATGTCTTTATCGGCAACGTTATTCATTCAGAAATGGGTGGATAGCGATCGATGGGCTTTGCAGAGCAAACAGTCTCCGAATGGGTGGCAGAGATCAGTAACAGGCAATCATACATCGAGCTGGGCACAAACAAGATATGGTGGCCGATGGAACGCCGTTGCATTTTCAGTAGACTGATACGGTTCTCCTTTGGGCCTATTCTGTCCAAATTCAGCTAACTACACCCGCGACCACCATATATAGTCAAAAATATGAAAGTGTGTATATTAATCTCCTAATAATCGCTTTGATTTTCCCATGAGTATATAAAAAGCTGGTGGAAATCTCATTCATTGTATTGCATCCCTTTTTAATGCTATTTGTGAAATGAAAATCCCCTGGGACGCAGGTACTATTAAGTGCGTAATCTAATATTCGCAGTTCCGTTTCTCTCGCAACACAAAGCACACCGATAACTGGAACATTGTAATTGGAAAATAAGAAAGAACTTTTTGTGATGCCTGCAGGATACATGCGCCACATGTACAACGTGCTGCTTCGGAGTATTCGACAAGGCAAATTTTGCTATAAATGATACTAAGTTTTTTCGAAGACTGCTCCAAAGAACATATAATTTGTCACAAAGCTTTATGGTACCGCGATCGTTCCATCCATTTTTTTTTCAAAATAAGGCGCTGATTTTCCAAAACTACTGGAAACCCAGAATAAAATGCCTGCTAATTAAACAGTTGTCATCCGAAAATTAGACCGTAATAACTGAATGGGACGGGGATGAGTGAAGAGACGATATAGCAGGGAACGTGATGTATCCTCAGACCCTATTCTCTGACCATTCAGATGATATCTTAAAAGGTTTGGCGCGGCAATGTTTCACGCGGTTTTTATGCCCATGATCCTTTAAAGCAAGGCCTTTTGGTTTAAAACATATTTTAAGCTACCGCTAAGTTGATCTGCGCACGCTGTTTCATGGATTCTCACTGGCTTCTGAGCATACTATCGGTCACTGCTCCTTTCAGTTATGTCCAGCCCTTTGGTAGTTAATCGTTGTTCTCTTGAGTGTTACGACCAAGTAGCCTATCGGCAAGCGGATTTAAGGCTGATGATGAGTCCGGAACGCCAGGTATGTAAATTTCTTGCACCAGCAAATGAGCCCCTTTCCTCTCAACAAGATTCTGTTTTATTTCCGTAGTCTCAAAAACTACTGTGCCGGCATGGGGTTTATCCTTTGGAACAAATCTTTTCAGACTCGGTTCGAGATCCGATACGAATATTTGGGCTGAAATCCATCAGTTTAAACGAAGTAATCGCGTTATTTGTGTAAATTGCCAACAAGCATTCAGCTGAATACACGCAATTTATCCTGCTGACACCACATGGTCAAACTCTCCAAACACATGTTTCGTCGATATCCGGCCGCTGCGTGACACAGTAGTGAGGGTGTCCTGCTCACGAGTGGGTCCCCAAACTTTCCCCGTGCGACTTTTAGCAGTACTTTAGTTCTGAAATTTCAGATTTTTATTTTCCCTCAGAAATGAATGCACATTCCTTTCTGAGGCTTATCCCGAGTGCTCACTGATGTTGATGGGTTTCGGCCCAAATATTAGTGTTAAATTTCCAAAGGAGTCTCGAACACGTCATTTCGAACGATTTGCTCCAAGTCAACTTAGCAGTTCCGTGGGATGTTAAGAAGCGGAAGCTTCAGACCGGAATATCGGTCAGAAAGCGTACGGAGAATGCTGAAGAACCCTCTACTGAGCTGATCACTCCATAGCTGTAGAACGACGGTGAAACACGTGTCTGGGCTGTTAGTTGGGTTCTGTGCAGTCACTGGAGTCAGTGACCTAAATGGTAATCGGAATTCTGGTGTGAGTCTTCGATTAAGAAGAACTGCTAAAGTGGAACTGTAATATTGACTACTTTGCCACGTAATCCCTGATATTTATGACAGGCTTTTAAAATCCATTTCCTTTCGGTTGTCGTCTAAAAGCGCATTCGGTACAAAAATGACGACTTATTATGCACTGTTTCTACCGATTTTTGGATACCACTAAAAAATCAAATATAGTTTTGCAATAAATCTCCATAAAAACATCATTTTGCACTTATTCGATAGTAAATCATATCTTCTTCGGAATTTATGCTTGAATAAATGGTGTATTTTGGCATTGAATGTTTTTCTATTCCCTAATAATTTCGAAGTCGATCTGCGTCTCATTTTTATTTAAGGTTTTCATGTTACTTTGCATGCAAGGAAAGACACAAATTCCATGCTACCACTAAGAAAATGATATACGGGACGCATAAACTGTTACAAAGGACGTGGGCTATGTGACACACTTAATGAGGAACATTATTAAATGGGCAGATACGATGTTATTCAATGGACATTGCTCCGTGTTAGATAGTTTGATAATTACAAACTTTTTTTAAAACCAAAAGCTATGCTTTCGTCGAGTACAAACTTTTAGGAATATATGATTTGACACCGAATGAGTACAAGAAATAATACTTTCTGCGCATACTTTCGGCGAAATATTTTTGAATTTATAATGGCGTCAAAAGTTCGTGGAGGATATGCATACTACTTAGGTTACCATTTTTACAAAGTGCAGTTTCTTCGGGCAGCTGAAAATAAGTGCATTCAAAAACCAACTCCCTTGCGCGTTGGGAATTTTTCGGGATTGCCTCGCAGGATAATCAGTATTACAACCCCACGTAGTTAACCCTTCCTAGCCGAAAACGCTTTTCGGAATTTCAGTTACCATTTCATGACATTGGTGACCCGCCAAAAACCGCTTTGTCTTTATAGTAATCATAATCTTGCCAAGTCCGATAAGGCACTATTTGAAGAAAGGTTTGATTGATTTGCCTGATTTTCGGAAATACTATGTTAAGGTAACGCGTTCCGCAGGTCTTTTTCTCGCAGTCGAGGCTGACCAAGAAATGAGATTCGGTGGGATGCGCTCGGGTGAACGTCGGGTTTGTGAACAGATAAGTCTCTCCTTGTTGCTCCGACGTCAGGCGTTAAATTCACCCCTCCTGGTGAATGTTCCCTCCTCCCCGTGCCTTCTCAGCTGCAGGTCTGTAGCCCGTTCATACTCCGTAACTAACCAGCATACTACCAGTTTCAAACGGCACACAAATATCTGTTGATTTTTGTCTTTGTGCCGACTCCGCCGCCTTATATGTACGAAAAGATGCGCACTGTGGTGGCGGATTCTGCAAGCTCTGTCTGGAATATTGGATAAAACGCAATGCCAATAAAAGCATCTACACTTTTCATAACAGTGATACTCCGTTAGTGGCGTTAAGTGACGCTGCTATCCACTGTCTGAATTGTCGCTAATTCTCTAACTTCATAAGTAATTTCTACCCCTCCAAGTGAAGTGTAGTCATCTTGAGGAGAATGTGACTCGGTCTCTGAAATGGAAATTCCCCCCCCCTAGGCGTTTCGTATTCATTCCTGGGCTCATCATCAGAAACAATAACAGGTAAAGAGAACAAACGAAAGGGGAACAGTTTCAATCTGTTCCACTTGCTACGTCACGATGCACCTACGAAAATGTCAACACCTGCACTCGTCAAATTCATACCCGGCGTGACAATAATTTTTTGGCCCACATCCGAGTCATTGATGGTCGCGAATACATCTCTGGTGTAGTTTATTTGCGTAGAAATTACGAGCTATAAGTACTGATCAACCGTGCACTCCCGCCGGGGACTAAGTACTCTGCTCAGGTGAGATACGCGCGCCGAAAATGAAGATGGAAGTTCTTGTGCCTGCCGGTAGACTGTCAGTCGGAAAAAACAGGACTCAAACAGCTCGCGTCTCGTACTGTTGTCACTTTTCGCGGGGAGTTCAGTCTCGTCGAGCAAGACAGCGTGGTTACTCGTGGTATGACGTGAAATTTGACGCCATTTAAGCTGACCCCTGGTATGTGTTAGGCCATCTCCAGTGAAAGCAAATTTTCTGTTTCTCCGACGTAGTTAACTCACTCGCAAATGCTCAAGTGTGCTACACTAATTCAGGCATTTCCTCATCGTTAGATGACTTGTCTCCGCGCATCCCCAGCTTCGAATGGGGTAGGACTTTAGGACAAGCACTGTGTTTTTAAGACGTCTGGTCTAGTTATCTGATGGATATTCAACAAACTTTTGCGATTTTTACATCAGCTAGACTAAAGGTGACTGAGTAAATGCCTAGCTTCTATGGGATTATGAAGGGTCACTTGCTGATCTCGGAGGAGACTTTCTTGATTCAAGGAGGGATTCTTGGTGGGAAGTAAGGTACTATCCTTGAACGGTTTTAGATAAGCGACTCTCACGACCGTCCCACTGAAGAAAGTCAGCCAACCGAACCTTTAGGAAATAATCCACGCCTGCTAGTCGCCGTGGCGACAGAGGTACTTGAGCTTTTTTGTGTCCACGTCGCTAGACTCGAGCTCGTGAACACTCCTCGCTCTGAAAACCCATCGGCCATACCATCAACCGTCACCATCGTCGTCACCATCTCCAAGACGCACGGTTCCTACATTCGCCATGGTTTCTAAACTGCCACGCATGGTAAGCATTGAAGGTGAAACCAGCCCGTCGTAAGTCAAAATGTGTGAGTCATATGGGATCATATGTCTTAATTCTTGGATGATGCATAAGAGACTGCCCGAAGTTTTTGCTCAACCACATAAAATCCTTAACATAAAACCTGAAGCAAATTACCGTCTTCTTTCGGGTGCGATCTTTCAATATGTCCTCTGCCACTAAATGGTTTTCGGCATGATCTAAACATAACCACCCCCGCTGAATTCTATGTTCTTATGTTTGCTACTTACTTACAATAAGAACGTATGCTAATAACGACACGGTTTAATATTTTTAGCCTCAAGGGCCTAGCAGAATATGAACCGTTTGGTAATTTTAGCGTTAGTATGGGGTGATATCATTCGAAGTTATTTCTATTAGTGACGTTCCCATAGGCAGTATGTGCGGCATTCAAGAAGGTTGTTAGAGTGACGTTGAAGGCCGCCGCGTCAATGGAATACAGTACGATCTGGAGGTTGATTGAAGTAGACAAAGGGTATTTCAGTACAACCTTGGTTTTCAGCCAGTTATCTCAAAACTGCGCTTCTCCAAAAACGAGTAATTTTTAATTTCCTCAGAAATTATCTACTCCAACGTCGTAGATAATTTCTGAGGAAACTAAAAAGCGACAATTTATAAATTGGATTATCTACTGGAAAGCACACGGGGAATGCTGGGAGACCCACTGACGAGTCGAACCCCTCGCAGCTGCGCCATGCAGCGGCAAAACATCGGCGAAACGCGAGTGTATGGGCTTTTGGCTAGTAACTGTGCTGTTAGTATGGTATTACCTTACCCTAAAAATGAATACGTCGGTTGAGAAACTGAACACAATGCATTTCACAGAGGACCAGGAGTTCAGACGGCTGTAAGGTTTCTCAAGTCATTTTCTTTGTACTGACCGGGCCTGGAACGTAGTGTAGTCAGGCTTTTCTGTTCGACAACCTGTTTAGGCAAATGAGTCTGTGGCAAGGGTATGGTATGCAACCCCCTTGGGGGGACCGTAGTTAGCTACGTAGTTAGCGGCACATTTGTCACACATCAGGTTACCTTTTGCGTTTCAGCCTCGGTCACTTTCCGCACTAGCGCAATGTTAGCTATGAACATAACGCCAACCATGATCATGCCTCCAGTAGGAAATCTCTAACCCGTAAGCATTTAAGGAAAGGTCGAGATTAACCGTAGCCATAAGCCATACCGCAAAACCCTGACGCTTGCCTCCATCCCAAACTCAAACCACAGCCCAAGCCTGGCAAACCTACTTCCAAGAATAACCCAAATAACACCGATTTTCGTCGTTGCTCGAGCCCTAAACTTGAGTCCAAAATGGGCAACTTTAATGTCAATAACGTTATCGGAGGTCAAATATGCTTCCTGCATAACCCCTTTCGTAGCCCACTGCCAGCCGAACCGTTATGAAGCGCAAGAACCACCCAAGAAGGGGTTACCTCTCCTACACTTTCCGAGTGCGTATTTCAAAGGTACTCTTTTTTCCCGTTTATACTGCCTGTTCGACTGTCGTGATAGACAATTTCCACCATGTGCTCCACATCAGGGTGAGATCAGGGACGGTTACTTGCGCGTGAATCAGTTTATAATGGTAGAAAACCGCTTTCTCTCATTCCTTCCTCCATGTGGGCCCCATGTCAAGACATGGTCAAGAAGATCGGAGGCGGAAGGGGACGCAGGTGCTTGGCACGGTTTAAAACCGCACCCCGGCGTACCACCATACCTCCTGGTCCACAACGCACACCGACCAGGATTTGATACATTAAGAAAATTTGGGGGAGAAGGGGGCGGCAGGGGTCCAAACTGGCACACCTGCAGCTGAGCATGTCGCCACAACATCCCAATGTTGGGGCATTTATTGTGGGTGCGCATTCCCGATAACGCCTACGGGACCCCGATCTAGCTTCCATGTTCCACCAGCGCATATAACGCGTTGCCAGTTTTAGGTGCACATCCCCACTTACAAGGGCAGCTCCTTCTCAAGCTTCCCCCTCGACCATTCAGGCAGACTGTTCACTAACCGCCGCGACTGGACTTTCTCCTGCAACTTGATTTAGGGCCTTCTTGACTAAGTGAGGATGACTTTGTGATCGGCTGGCTATAACTGCTCCTCCCCGGAGGCGTGATGCCATCAAGAACACTTCCAGCGCGCGGAGGAGAGAGAGCCCTTCGAAATATTTTTTCGCACGAGACAAACGTGACGAAACATGCAGAATATAGGCATGTCATAAAACGCCCTGATCTATTATTTCGCTGCTGTTGGTCGGTGGGTATTGGTAAAATTAGTGGCTTTCCACAAGACTAAGTGCCCACAGAATTTTAAACAGTAAATCGCAGCAAATTTCTTTCTAAAACACTTTTTTGTCAGTCTACGACAATGTTTTTCTTCCAGCAGGACGAGAGCGGCTTCCCAGCGAAGTGAAATTTCACAGTTTGCCAAAAGTTGAAAAAATTAACAGGCACCTGGCTGGCAACATGGTTGCAGTAATGTTGTCGGCGCGGCGCCTATTGTGCTGCAGATGCAAGTACCACATTTGTGCTTCAAAGTAAGTCCTTTTTATAGCAAACTTGGCACAGCTAAGCTGATAAATGAAAATCAAGTCCAGTCGGGCCTGAAAATCGCATGCGATTTTTACAACTGAAGCGAAGATTTGAAGGCTCGTAATTTTCATGTAGGCGGAATCAGATTTTAAATCTAACTGGTACTTATCAGTTGGAATCTCTCCGATTTGCCCACCAAGACAGCTACTAGGAGAGGTCCAGAGGGCGAGCCAATAGCAAAGCCGTCTATTTGTCTATAGAGTTGTTTGTCAAACAGGAATTGCACATTTAATGTGCATCTTAGTAATGGTTCCTCGAGTGTCTTGTCTAGTGGTAAGGTTAGTTTTAGGGTTTGGTTTAATGTTATGTCGATAATTGAGTTTAAAGTTAGGGTTTGTTAAGTTTACGCGTTCCGGTTAGGGTTGGGGTTTGAATTTCGGTTTAGTTTTGTGTTTCGTTAGTGTAGGATTACGGTTGAGGCTATGGTGGAGGTTAGGATTTGGGCTAGGTCCAAGGTTAGGGTTAAGGTAAGGCTTAGGGCTAGGGCTCAGGGTTATGGTAGAGTCGCGGTTAAGGTTAGAATTATGGTTAAGTTTAGGGCTAGGCTTTGCGGTAGGTTTGGGGTTAGGTCTAGTGTTCGGTTTACAGTTAACGTTAGTATTGTAATTTCGTTGTGAATTAGGTTTACTTTTGAGGTTAGGGTTAGGTTTGCCGTTAGGTTTGGGTTACTGCTGCCCCGCGTGTCCTTTCAGCCGAGTCTTTTGCGGAGATTCTAGGCTTCCGTCAATCTCGCGGCACATTTGTCACACATCAGGTTACCTTTTCCGTTTCAGCCTCGCTTACCTTCCTCACTAGCGATTTCAACATCCTCCTTCGGCTTACTTCACTTGCCATGCCCACATTGTCCTTACACTTGAGACCCGGACAGCGTAACCGACCCTTGCTGTGGGAAATTTAAACGCTGTTTGAAGCATTTTTTCCCCGGTATGAATTGAAAACAAGCATGTATAGAATTTATTGCGGCCAATAAATTTCGTGACGGCTTTTCAACTGCAACCCGTCTCTGCATAACATAGGTAACGAATGAAAGCGCACAGCAGTATGAATTTGTACAGAATGGCAGTGCATAGGAGCAAGGTCAAAGTTCAAAATAATCAATAATCAGATAAGACGTCCACATAAGCATCAAAAAGGAAAAAGGGAGACGAAATGTTAACAACAAATCACAGTCAGGGGAAAATAGAGGCATGAGATTACCAGGGCAATTGCAGATTGATCACGTGATCTAACTGCTTGCACAGGTCTGGTTTCTCCCTCCGTATGTAGGCTGCTTCCAAATAACGCAAGGTTCGAGTTGTACGTGCTCGGACAAGTACTCAAAAGGATGCTTTAGGGTCGACAACATGACCGCTATCTAACAGGTGTTTCGTTATAGACGAACGGGGGGTTCTATGTGGACGTCTTATCTGATTATTGATTATTTTGAACTTTGACCTTGCTCCTATGCACTGCCATTCTGTACAAATTCATACTGCCGTGCGCTTTCATTCGTTACCTATGTTATGCAGAGACGGGTTGCAGTTGAAAAGCCGTCACGAAATTTATTTGCCCCAATAAATTCTGTACATGCTTGTTTTAAACGCTCTTCGCTGAACTACTGTCTAATTTGCGGAACCGTGTGTTCGTTAAATTATTAGCGTACAAACCAAGAGGAGCAGAGGAGCACGTCAAGTAAACATAATTTGAAAATATTCTGTTGAACAGGAGTGACTTCTGACTACGAGGAATCAGCCAACATTAAGCAATCAATGGGCAACCCTAGCGCGAATAACGAATTCAGCATCCTCATTCGGCTCTCTTTACTTTCAATGCTCACATTACACTTACTTTTGGCACCAGGACAGCATAGCCAACCCTTGCCGATTCCTGTTCCGAGCTGAGCTGGGACGTTGAGAAATTTAAGTGAACCCTTGAGATTCGTGCCCACATTTTCGTCCTTTTATGGTCCCCTACGAACCGCACAATTTCTCTGTACACTGCATCCAATTTTACGTTGCGAAACAGAGTACTCAAAGACTCTGGCCTATTTCCCTCAATGAAACCAACTGTACTGAACTGACTCCTACCACGGCAATGCCAGATGGATCAAGGAGTCCTCCTCTGGGGTTGCTGAACAGCGCAGGAGACGCCCAGTCATTGGTTGCACAGCCTGGCCAGTGCCCACAATACGCTGCATGATTTGACTTCTGGGCGCCTTATCTTCAACTCTAGGCAACCACCCCACCCTGTATTCAGCTGACAGAATTCTTGGCTGCCTTTTGTGCGCTCAGCACAATTTCGTCCGCTACTATAGATACAGTTTGACATGGCTTGGTCTAGATATACAGTACGTGACCTATCT
Source organism: Spirometra erinaceieuropaei (assembly GCA_902702965.1). NCBI lineage: Eukaryota > Metazoa > Platyhelminthes > Cestoda > Diphyllobothriidea > Diphyllobothriidae > Spirometra > Spirometra erinaceieuropaei. The sequence goes on along the minus strand of CACRXP010000239.1, from coordinate 419,110 downwards.
CATGAAATCTGATAACGGAAACTGATGCGAGAATTTCTGGACGTCTTTAACGTTGTGTATTTTGTTCGCACATCCACATCCTTCAGTTAAATGTGCTTTTCTTGTGCAGGAATTTTGTTCACGTAATTATATCAAGTAAAATATCAGTAAATTTTAGCGAGAATTGACGTTGGAATATATTCTTGCAATGTCCTATGCTAATACATGTCCTGGACTGCGGTTACACATCTGCGCGACTTTTTCATTGAAAGGATAGCAATTTGCCCGCGAGAGTTTTAATAAACAGATTAAGCTGGACTTGAAAATTTATGTTACGTCCGATGCTAACCGTAGTACTCAACTTGCAAACGCAAAGATTATTTTAAGAAAACCAATGTTTTTAGTCAGTTCCTAAAAGTCAAATTAGCAGATATGGGCGATTTGGTGCCCTAAAGTGCAGTAATAACGCAGATAGGGATTCCTTCGTTTAAAGGGGCTGAAATTGTTTTGCCGTTTGGAAAATTCTACCTACGTCCACCATCGAATGGTCATTTCCAGTTTTGAACGTATGAGACATTACTTCTCGTATAGTTTTTTTTCTGCGCATACCTCATTCGGAAATAGAACGAGCAAAACATTAACACTTTCAATAAAATATCAGTATTTATATGGGCGCTCTGCCGTGTATTCATAATCGAATAACAGACACTAAAATTGAACAAAGACAATGAAAATGGCCTCAGTGTATGGAGAAAGACATGTTCTTACATTTACGGTTAAAAAATATTAGTGTTGCTTAGGAACGCGAAAGAAACGGCCAAAAGTGTCAAATTTTTATTTGGCCTCACCGTGCAAAAATGCAATGTACGCAGAGATCCGCCAACGGAGTGCAGTAATAAAGCACTTCTTAAAAAGGTAAATTTTTAAGGAAAGTTGTCTTACTGATCGAAGACATATTCGTTGCTGACTTTCGATGCAGACAGCCATTTTTTTCGAAAATGAAGTTCACGACCATATTCGTGAAATGGTACGTCCGAATACTCACTAAGCCGGTAAATACCTTCAAGAATAAGCTTATTTTAAAGTTCTTAACATACAGGTAATTCAGAGTCTGTCTTTATGGACGATCGAGTGAAAACACTGAAAATCATGAAGTATTCAGCAATATTTCGAGGCCGATCTGATACTCGATGTAATCCAAAACGAACGATAAGTGTAAACTAATTTAACGGAAGAAAAGTTCTCTCTTTAAGCACAAAAAGCATGTTTGCGATCACGGCTGTCAGGTCTATTTAAATTTATTAGGCACCGATCGGCCTGGCAGTATGTCACCTTAAGAAAACTTTTGTTCCTGCGACATCCTCATCGATGAAATCAAGCAAAATCCAGCTTCTCTTTTTGAACCCCATCTCATTCAACTGAAACGAGTCAAGTATAACACGAATCCCTGGAAGGCTGTTTTGGAATCTACACTCAAAATGTAGACAGTTGACAAACCGTCGTATATGAAATTACACTAATTATTAAAAGATATTCAGATGTAAACTTCACTGAGGCATCATTGTTAGACGGTATTTTATTTTTACTTCCATATTTACTACGTTTGTGATGTGAGCATACATTCTGTACATCTAAAAACGAAGTTTGCTATGCTAGAGCCATTTCCGACGTTTTCGGGATATTGCGCTTTTCTAAAATAAATCGACATTTCTAAACAACGCATCATTGCCTTTAGCATTTCATTTATGTTTTCAATTCTTTTAAATTTGTAGTTAACTAGCATAGGCGTTGGGCTTATGAAATGATGTCGGTTCGGGAGTGATTTGAAATCATTCCTAAATTTGGACACATTTCATGAGTTGGGTAACGCACTGTACAGCCGCTTCAGCACTTGGGAATAATAATGTCTGTACAGGATCAGCCACTTCATAGTGTTTGCCATACTCACCTGTTTCCCTCATCCCTCACCTTCCCCCAACAGGACTGCACTCCTAATCACCTCTGATGAGGTTTTGCTATAACCCAAATTCGTCCCCTCATCCAACGTCCTTCTCCCTCTCTCGTAGCATGTCCCCCACCCCGTTTGACCGACCATGGCCGTTTTCTCACTGAATCGTTAATTTCGTAAACATACAATGAGCATGAGTAATTGGACAAAATACCAAAAAATCGTGCAATCTCTTCAAATTCTGGGTGTTTTGCTGCCATCCTACTGGGGAAGCAATATTTTGAATTTCTTTTTCTTTTCCTACGTATTCTGTCGTCCTGACGTTTTTACACATCAATTCTTTCTTTCACAGAGGTGAAGCAAGCCAATTTCGCCAACTTCACAGCTTATCTGCTGCCCGACGGATGTGGGGCGGTTTTGTACATAAAAGTGGTATTCTTTGCTGCGCGAAGTTCAGCTGACCAACAAAAAACGACAGCCTGCGAGCGCACGTTCAAGCTGCTGAGGATCAATTGTGTTCCTGCCCCGTCCACTTCAGTCTCGCCTCTGGGTGACCATACAGGCGGGCGCGGAGGGAGTTCTCACCTGTTTGCTGGTATGCAAGCATGTGGACGTGGGGGGGGAGGGGGAAGAGGGCGAGGGGGAGGCCGTCTCCGCCACCGCCGTCGCTGCAGCTAGCCGGCAGAGCAAGCAAAGGAGTGAAAACAAGACAGCGTGAGACTGTACAGCTGCTGCTGCCACCACTACACCTTTGTTTTCTCGTGCCACTCCCCCACCCCCGTCCCATGCCCACGAGCTGGTTCCGCACGGATCCGAGCCCTCAGCATCCAGTCGCCAGGGCGCGCTCGCATATCCTCGGGTGTTTGCGTGTGCTCGCGCGCGTACCGCCCATTTCCTCTGCCGATGAGCGAGCTCGCCTTGAGACCGGTGTTTTTCCTCTCCCCACCTGTAGCCGTCGAGTGATTCGTCGCCCCCCTCCTGCCGCCTGCTACTGTGCGAATGCAAAAGTTGTGACCGGAAGGCTTCCAGAACCCCGTGGGGGCGGGGGGAGGGAGTGGGGCGAAACAGGTCTACACTTGCGATTGGGGGGGAGTATCGAAGGCGGCGGTGCCGATGTGACGGCGTTGAGTCAAATGCATGCGCAGGTGCCGCTGCCGTCGTGTCTGCGCGGAGTTTACCGTTGTCTGTTCGGCTGAATGCAATCAGACTCGGAATTCTCCTCGCAGGTCACTCTGTGCATGCCTCATGCGGATAAAGTGCGGTGCCTCTCGGTGGCTGGAACTGAAGCCGGGTGCGGCAGGGAGGAGATTATACCTCAAAGAGGATCTCCAGGGTCGCGAGGCAAATGCTCACATGCAGCGAGCTACCCTGATTACAGGTTGGAAGCGAACATGTCCGCTTTGCTTGCATGGTCTGTAGACCTTCGGTTTCAAGGCAAAGTGGAAGTGCTCGGAATAGATCGGAGGACAACAATCTCACGCAATTAAACACTTCAGAGCTCGGTCTACGTGACGCGAGAATGTTAGGCCCGTAGGTAGAGAGTTGCTTAGTGAACAAATGACCCGACGCTCGAATCTCGAGGGTACATCCCGCGGGAATTGGATAATCATTGCCTGATGACAGCAAATGAGCCGGACATGGCCATTTTAGCGTCCCTGTGTTTGTTAGTTTTGCCACCAAAACGCGCCAAAGCGTAGATGCGCTGAAGCAGCACGGGTGCTAGGTCGGAGTCTGGCAGGCATTATTGGGAATTCGCACCCATAACAAATGTCAATATTTGAGGTGTACTGGCAGACCCAGTTTCCGATTCCTGTCGCGCCAATTGGGATCAGTGCCGCCCCCCTCTCCTGGACCAGGGGATGTGATGGCACGACAAGGTGCGGATTTTTGACGTCCCAGTCACCTGTGGTCTCTCCCGCTTCGCGTCTTCTTGACTCTTTCTTGACACCGGCTCTAGCTGCGAGAAGATACGAGAGTGTGGTAGGTGCCACGCAAGTCTACTGTCATTATAAACTAATTCGTGCCGAGGTCTCCATCCCTGTTCTCACTCTGTTGTGGAGCACACAATGGAAATCATCGAAATCAACGGTCGAACTGTCTCATGTTGTGTTTGTTGGTAGAAGGTGACAGGCAGTGCGCCTTCTGGATAATGACCGGATAATTTACTTTGACCTAACTGAGCAAAACTCGGCGCCTCGGTGGGATTCGAACCCACGACAGCAGGAGAGGCTTTAGGAAAGCAAACGCTCTGAGCTCGAGGCCCCGCCGGACGAAGCGAGTTTAATCCCATTTGAGTCAAGTTTACCCACCCAACCTGCTGCAACGTCTGGAATCCACCAAATCGGATACGGTAAGTTGACTGCCCAAGCAGGATGTCCTAGGTACTTCACCTAGAATTCACCAGATGACTACCAGGCTCACGCAATTCAGAGGTGTTTTGGCAGATTTTCAAATAATTCACTTTGACCCAACTGTGAAAAACACGGTGCTGTCGTGAGTTCGAATCCCACCGAGGCACAGAGTTTTTAACAGTTGGGTCGACGTGAATTATTTCAAAATCTGCCAAAACACCTCTGAATTGCGTGAGCCTGGTAGTCATCTGGTGGATTCTGGCTGTATTGCTTAGGAAATCCTGCTCGAGCAGCCAGCTTACTGTATCACCGGGTAGTTGTCCCATTTTCAAGCTTCCTGGTCAGTTAACCTGCAACGGGAAACTCATTGACGGCCCCCACTGCCTTGCCATCCCCCGCATGTTACGAAATATACCCCTAATTCGAAGAAGCCCTGAAGGCAGCGCCTTGCTGTGCTCTAAGACCATTTTTTCGCACGAAAGTCAGTCCATCAGACACGCGTCCCAAGACAGTACTGCCATCTGACTGCTGAGGAACCGTAGGCGGCCAGGTGTCGGGCATAGGACCGAATAACGTTCATCAATAACTACAAGACCCCTGCAACAGTTCTGTCCAGCGCTTTATGTGAATGCCGACGAGCGATGCATGACGGCCTAAAACGGGGTCAACCATGATGTTTTCTGGCAGGTGCTTCCCGACAGGGCATATCGCTGGAACGAGATAGGAGCGTGGTGAATGTCCGTTTGTCTAACTTTCCGATCTCATTTCCAAGTGGCATTACTCTGTCCTGCGGTCGGAATACAGCAGGAGTAAGAATGTGGGACGTCCCGCAAGACAAATTAACCAATAAGCAAAATATTACCTATTTTCAAGTCTTCGTCTGCGAAATCACGGACTGACAGAGTGGCCTGGTACATGCGATCACGAGTCAGACCGCGATGACTTCTCGATAGGGCCTTATGGCAAACCCCCCGACGGGATATCAGCGTGGAGGGAATCGGGCTCTTTTCAATTGAGTGAGTAGAGGTGCAAGAGACGGGCAATGAATGTCAGACCAGCCATTGCTTGCTTGGATTGCTGGACTCACGTTTGACAGTGGAGGAGAACGGGCTTAAGGGAGAGAACGAGTGAGGTCGATGCGGTCAAAATACGGGCAGGACTGAATTCTTTGAGAGAGGAGCAACTGTTCAGGCGTGAACAAGGACTGGATGAACCGCTGACGTCGCTGTTGAATGCACCTGACCATAATACAGAGCCAACCATCGTGCAGTCCGTGGTGTTTATCTAGTTGGGAGTCCAGGTTTCGGACCCGAACAGCAAAGCCTTCCTAACAGACAAAGTCGGAGGCGTGGGAGGTGGCAGTCGAGTGCTTGCGCTGAGTGATATCGTTGTGTGGGGCCGGTACTGGCTGGGGAATGTATGATGTAGCCGGCGGTTGTCTACCGCAGGTTTCTATGAATGCGCGCATATGACCTAACAGGCCGATGCGGTGGCGGAATGTATCGCGGTCAGTGGGGGCAGCTGATACCTAGATTGTACCATGTGTTAAACAGTGTAATGGTCCTACAGCCTCTTAAACCCGCACTAAACTATAGTCGGGGACTGGAACATGTGTCGTCACGCGGCACGTTTACAACACACTTCCATTGTAAATTAGTTTGCCATGCTGATAGCCTCACATCTATCCGAATAATATATGAAGAAATCGCAAAACGAAAGCATACAGTGGTTATTAGGGCGCCCTACATGTGTGCGAGGTCACCGTCTCCCAACGAAGCCGAAGGCCATTTCTGTTGCCAAGGCCGAGCCGGTAATGCACCGTCAGTGCTCAGTGTTCTGCCAGCCAAGGAGGGCAAGTTCATCTCCGGTCGCTGGACGTTAAACTTGCAAGTGAAATGCGGTGAGGACCAAGTTCATTTCCCCACTACTGGGCATGCAATTTTGTCGTCATCGATCCTACGACCTGGAAAGACAAGGCCTACCCCCGATGCGGACGGTAAATAAACGTGGAACGTGGGAAACGCCGAATTGCGCGCAGGTCGTTTGTACCACCTCGAGTTGCGCCTGTATTACGCTCTCAAAAGGGGAGATTGCACAAAGTCTGCATCACTGTGCAGCCAAATGCCGCTGGTAGAGACTCCACATTGCGGATGAAATGGACGCCAACCTTCTGCTCAACGGTCCTTCGGTATGGTGTGGGGATTCACCACTTTCAGCAAACCAACAAGAAGGGAAGACGATCCTGACTTTCCAATCCTGAAAAAGAGACATCGAAATCGGATAGGCTACGCAACGAGGAGCAGGAGAACGAAGGGACGAGTTCTAGGAAGTAGTCCCGAAGAAGGAGGCACGATCTTTGAAACAAGATCTTTATTGGGCTGACGTTTCGGATTCTCACTCAGACCCGTTATCAGAGACAGAGTCAGATAAAGATAGTGGGCTGTCCAGGTGTTTCAGTATTTATAGGATGTAGTTGCTAGGCCGCTGTATGCCTATCACAGTTGGCAACTCCCGAGTGCAGTTGATATGCCGTTGTTATGTGCCTGTGTACCGGACAAGATTATCGGCTCCCACACCCATCGCACGCAGTCGAGTTGCTGATTGCCGGATTTCGTCAACCGCGTGGACACTCGGACAGTTTAGCTCGCAGACATTGACATTAGGAACAGGGGTGATCCGCACGCGGTCCGCGTGGCTAAATACTATGTTTAGACGAAGTCTCAGCACCGAAATGGAGCGGAGAAGTCGTTGTGCTTGTTGATTGAGAACCGGTAAATCATGACTAAAGCAGTTCGCGGTTAACGAGGTTGTTTCCCCTAGCAAGGATTTCTGTCCCGTCAGAATGAACCGCGACTTGGGAACTGACGTCGTTCCTCCTCACTTCTGCTGCGTGCTCTGCCATCCGCGTCGAGAGTAGTCCTCCGGTTGCTTTGCCCACGGCTGGGTCAGACCCGAAACAGAGAATTGACATCCGCACTGCTAATACAATTTTCAGGCGGCTGACTACTCTCTCGAAAGTAGCCAAGCGATCAACTCATCTCAATGATTGGCGCTGTCTTTGAAAAACTGTAGCGCCAAACCAAGAGGATGCCAATCAATAGTCATCGTGGGGGCAAAAGAGGCTACTGTGAATCTTCCATACGTATCCGAAACAAATGATCAGAGACGCCATTTGCAACTCCGCAAACCTTGTTGGCAGAGAATCTTTCATGACTTCGGGATTGGGAGGAGGAGGAGGAGGAGGAGGAGGAGGAGGAGGAGGAGGAGGAGGAGAGGTAGTTTGTTCATACTTGCGGTGAGGATTTGCTGTGTGAAATTCGACATCGAACATCAATTACATAGCTGATGACGAGGGGCAGATTCAGTGGTAGAGATCTCCTTGAATGCTGCTCGAAATTCCCTTGTTCGATAAAGCGGAGCGCAAAACACCTACCCACCTTCGGACTGGGGCCGAACTGGTGTGGCCCGAAGCGCTTTGCATAGCTTCGTCCAGGTCATTCCTACGTAGTACCCCAAGAGCACAGTTCTGAGAAGTACCTTGCCGTACTGCAGCAGTTTCATCCAATTTGCCAGAATGACTGAATGTTCAAGAATAGCATCGCTTTTATGACTTATTCAGAAGGAGGACAGGCACAGCGTGTTTCGGATTCCGTCTGGGGTTTAGACGCTCCTGCCGTCTGTTTACAAACCCCGTGGAACGGAAGACGAGTCGCTGCCATACGAGGCTCCCATGTCTTCTAGATGCAATTTGTGCGAGTGACGATCCTGCCAATATTTCCATCTGCCTGGCATATTTGGACGTGCCTGTTACTGATGGGTGTCCGACGGGCGAAGGAAGGGTTTTGGATACTGAAGGGGAGGGGGGGGTGGGATTGAAAGAGGAAGGCGGGTAGAAGGAGACGCAGGGAAGCGGGTGGCGAGCGGAAGCCGTGAGAACGCCTGCATGTAAATGCCACGGCGAGGACGCGCACCCATAACTGGCCCGCTACCTCCCTCCGCCGTATGGGTCTAACAACGGAGCCTGCGGTCTGCACCGGACATCATCCGTCCGACTTGTTAGCCCTGGGGCGGGGGTGCGGGCGGGAGCAGGGAGGGCAGTTGATCATCGCGTTCCAGATACCGGACACACCTTGTGGCAACAATTCCCTCAGACAGGCATTACAGTGCGCACACCATGCCAAATGTTGATGGCCTTCAGGGTTCTCGATGCAATTATCCGAACACAGGCATGCGCGGGCCATGGGGAGAAGGGTTGAGCAGGGTCTGTCCCGAATATCCCTCCCCTCCCCACAGCTTGTCAGGTAGATGCGTAGCCCTCGCTTGCTGTGGTTGGAATCTTACTCATTCTCTCCCTCCACACAGGACACGTAACATATATTGTGTATAGAAAGTTCATTAAGGTGCTAACACGCCAGACGCAGACAGCTGTTTCACGGTGTCTTCGCTCACCAAAAAACTTCTAGGTTCGCTGTCAACCGCATCGGGCTGCCTACTGCTGGCCTCATCCAGTAGGCCAAAAGTTCACAAACTTTGTGCGAAAAAAACCTGTCATCGGGGGGGGGGGGTGGAGGGTACCTGAAATCCTGCGTCCGTCTGATATTACCCCCCCCTCCCCAGGGCCCGCAGCGGGGCGTGGCCGCCACTGAGAGTGTTGAACCTCCGAGTAAGCATAGATCATTGCTTAGCTCCTACAGCAGCAATGAAAAATGACCTACAGTGGGTGACCATTCGAATAGACTGTCAGTTTGCCAGCGTAGCTGCACGGCACATTCTCGAAAAATAATTCACGTATGTTCTGCTCACGCCGTGTGAATTTGCTGAATCCATGCTGGGTGGCGCTGTTTGGCTCCATCCACGAGGTAGAACTGAATTAATTATCTGTCTGGAGGGTTTTTGTGGTGGGCGCTGAGTTTCATAAATCAAGGACAGTGCTGTTAACAGGATGAGACTGCCAGTGGCCGGTTCATTCGGCGCGATGACAGGGTGGAGTTCCTTTGGTTAGGAATCCCGCGCCTTGAAGACCCGATTTAAACAGCATATCCTTTTCTGTCGCCCCCTTAATGTCAATTCCCCTGAAGCAGACATCTGCTGTAGAACTAAATAATATTCTATTTATTCTACAATATCGTCCTTTGAATGCATACATTTTTTGCTTCAAAATAGCAATAGTTGGACGTCATGAGAAGTAATCGTTGTTGGCTGTGTAATATCTGCAACGGCCTGCAAATGGATGCCAAGATGGGACTGCATATGACACGCCCCACAGTAATTTGACGCTAAGTGCGTCCTTCACTCTACCAGTACCGCAACCATCTTATGTAGGACTGAAAACTATCCAAGTTCTTCTAAAAGATTGTCCTTCAAACACATGAGTTTTCTGCTTTAAAACACTAGCCACCATTTCGGCATTTCTTTTTTTCAAGAAAACCGCATTTCTGTATATTCGTGCTGTTCGCATCGATAGCCTTACTCTGGGATCTGCTAATGATTTCAGAGAAAACGTAGCCTTAAGTTGAGTTTATAACGGAACTAAGATGCACAGCAAAACTGAGAGGCTTGCCCTGCCTAAAATCCGCGCGGAAACTGGCGAGTCATCGGCCGAAAACGCTGGAGGGAAGGGACTGCAGAAATGACTAACGCAGAATGGAATCTAAGTTAATTTATGCACACTAACAGGCTGGCTTCCGCCTCAGAATGCTCGCAGCCTTCTGTGTTCATGTCACTCTTTAAAGGACGACTTAACGGCTGGAAACTTTTTGTCTTGATGATACTCAATGTCTGCAGTCCCGGATGCCCCAAAGCAGTCATCTCGGGTGAAAATATCACTGAATGGGTAAAACTCAGCCTAGTCATGGGACAAAAAACCGCCCCCATTAAAAGATTAACAAACAGATCTGAACGTATGATCGACTGCTGACGAAGTTCGGCCGGGCTTGAAACCACCGGTCGCCAATCACACACACAAGCTCACTCTCTCTCAATTCATAACCTAAATGTCGATTTGGAATTGCGTTATGGTAGATGTGAGACCTCCTGCAACGTTGGTCGAAATTCTGAAATGGGCCTTTGATTAGAAATCAACCACCCAACCAGCCATAAACGCAGTTGTGTAAGGACGCTCTATCGGCGTGCCGAACTACAGTACCTCCGACGGGTCTTCAAAGCCACTGGCTACCCGCGCAACTTCGTCAACCGGTGCATACGCAAAAGGGACGAAAGGCCTAACCGCATGGACACCAAATCTTGGCGGGCACTTCTGTATGTCAAGAACGTTTCGGAAGCTGTCGGCCGCCTTCTCGCACCACTTGGGGTTGGAGTGGCACACAGACCGGAGGCAACCATCAGGCGTCTGGTCCTGAAACCGAAAGACCCACTGCCACAGCTAGAAACGTCTGGAGTCGTTTATCGGATCTGGTACAGTTGCGGACAAACGAACTACGTCGGAGAAACCGGAAGACAACTCCGAACGCGAATGACCGAACACGCTGCAGCGGTGCGTGGAAATGACGCCAGCTCTCAAGTTGTGGCTCATTCGACGGGTTCCGGCCACACATTCAAATTCGATGAGGCCGAAATTCTCGCAAGAGGTGACAGCCGCGTGAGCCGGAAGCTACTGGAATCATGGCTTACTGGTCCCCAGTCCATCAACAAGTGCAACGAGCTACCAATTCCATGCTCCGTGCTGAAACTTCGCCTAGGCGGAGTAACAAGCCATGCGGGGAGGGAATAGGTGAACACTTTGTCCCAACACCGGGGTCAGTGCGTCAGATGGTCGAGCAATCATCACACGAACATCCAACGCACGTGATGAAATTGCAGCAATTATCGACTCGAATGTCGGCCATCAAGCAATGCTCACACCAAGTGCGACGATCCCGGATGAAGGGGGGGCGTGAATGTTCATATGTATGCGGTAGCATGGCTACTGCATCCTATAAATACCGCAGCCCCTGTGCAACAACCACCCGTTTCTGCTATTTTGTCTCTGATGATGGATTCGAGTAGGAATCCGAAACGTCAGGCTAATAAAGCTCTTGTCCCGGCGATCGTGTCTCCTTCTTCAAAAGATTGCGTAATGAGGGTTGTAATATTAATCATTTTGCGGCAGAGTCGCCAGATACTTCAGCCAAGTCGAAGTTCGAACTTTAGAACGAGTTCTAGTCCGGCAGCTTGCCAAAATTACACTCCGTTAAAACAGCTACTCAGTTAGTGTGAATTTTGTCGTCGATTTTCGATGCCCCTATCAATTCAAGTATACTTCCTGGAAAGCTCGGACGCGAATATTCTTTCTTATACTTATTTGCTAGCAAATTATGTTTTCTTCCATATTTGTACTAGTAAAAGAAAAATCTCAATCCCAAAATAATTCTGAATCCGACCTGCAGTTACATTGGCATCCAGGGTTTCCATACTACGAGCCGCATATATTCCGTATGAGGAAAATGATACATTCCATATGCGTTATTAGATAGAAACCATGCAGGACTTATGGAATTTTTCAATGGATATGGAGCATGTTATAAAATATATAAGCAGGATTCATAAATGAACATATACGATGCTTTATGAATGGACGGTTCACAGTCTTAGCAAAGCTCATATGTAGAAACAGCGAGGTTTGTTCCTTCAGCCCCAACTGAGTGATACCATTTGCCTAGTTTCCTACAAAAATTTAAGTAGATGCGAATACGCTGACTTTACAAATATCACGTATTTGCGACTTCCCTACCATTTTGGCCTGGCGAGCAACTGTAACACAGCGGGAGGAGTGCTTATATGCCAGCCTCGGTTACTTCAGATATCAGTTCACGCGCGCTTCCCTCCGCGTCGTTCGAGCCCTGCTTGTACCCTCTTTATTATACTAATCCACCGAGTGGCTGAGTCAGGTATGATAAATAATATTGTTTTGGTAGGCTAACCATATGACATCAATCACGTGGGATTGCAGAACCAAACCTCGCCAGAGAAACTTTTTAAGCACCAAAAATAATCTTTTCTCAAGCATAAACTCCAAAGACAACGTTATTTGCCACTGAATGAGAACAAGGAAAAATACTTTTACGCATGTTTTCCCAAAAAATTTAACTGAATTTGTAGAACTATCGAAAATCAATAGACAAAGTGGGCAGGCATCGGTTACGCTGTCCGTGTCCTAAGTGTAGGCGCAATGCGGGCATAGCAAGTAAAGTGAGCCGACGGAGGCTACTGAAATCGTTGGTGGGGAAGTAGTCAAAGGTAAAACGGAAAAGGCGACCTGATATATCGGTTTGAGGTAGGGTTAGTTTTAAGGTTAAAGTTTGGTGTTGGGGTTAAGGTTAGGGTTGGGGTTAGTGCTAGGGTTAGGGTAGGATTGCGGTCAATGGTAGGGCCTAGGGTTTTGCTTAAGGTTAGGATTTTGGGACAGGTTAGGCTTAGGGTTAGGGCTGGGGTTTGTGGTAGGTTTGGGTTTAGGTTTAGCGTTAAGTTTAGAGTTCGCGTTAGATTAATATTTACGTAAAGGATTAGGTTTATTTCTGAGGTTACGGTTAGGTCTTCCGGTAGGTTTTGGGTATTACTGCTTCGCGTTTCCTTTCAACCAGGTCTTTTGGGGGCATTTTAGGCTTACTTCAACCACGCGGCAGATTTGTCATGCATCGGGTTGTCTTTTCCGTTTCAGCCTCGGCTACTTTCCTTACTAACGACTTCAGAATCCCCCCTCGGCTTGCTTTACTTTCAATGCACCCACATTGCGCTTACATTTGGGACCCGCGTAGCGTCATAGACCCTTACCAAAAATTCAGACCACTTAAGTAGTATTTGCAGGTGACCAGAAGAAAACTGTTTCAAAAGCCGGCATCCTCACCTGTGTGAATTATGTTGCACACTAAGTGGCTAGATCGCACTTGGTAGCCAGGTCCCGTATTACAGGTGGCTGGGGGGGGGGTTGTTTACTGGGGCTATTTTTGGGGCTCCATAATCACATCTGACCCATTTGACTTCCATTTGACGTTTGAGGTTAGGATTAGGGTACCGGTTAATGGTTTTCGATTTTCGTGTTAGGGTTATGCCTTTAGGCTTAGGTCTAAGGGCTACGGTTACGGTTACGATTTCGTTTTGGGTTAGGGTTGCCGTTAGGGTTAACGATCAACGTTTAAGTTTGGGGTTAGAGTTAAGGTTAGGATAAGGGTTAAGGTCGCCGTCCACCTCCATTCCTGGCTACCAACTGCGATCTAGCGTACTAAGTAATATCACAACCCTGCTAAGTAATCTTTTCGAATTAAAAGCATATTTCGGAATTTAGGTTACCATTTCAGGAGATTACACATCTACTGTGGTCCCCATCGGGAAATTCATATCTGCTGTCCTAGTGGGCAGGATTTCAGGCAGTCGTACGCATTCGAAGCCGGGACCGATAATCAAGTAAATAAAAAACCCATATGCCATAAAACATGCTCCTAAACTTTATCAAACCAGGTATAAAGTGCATTGACGATCAGTAATAGATAAATAGATAAAATGTGCGGATGACCAGAATTCTGAATGGTTGCATGGACTGCTCATTCCTCACGAATATGCAATGCATGACGGGTTTGTGACCGGAGCTCCAAGGTAAATTTTTCGACCATCAAGTGGCCCAAATCGGTGAGCTTCACACACGTACATTTTAGTGCTGCCGATCTTGATAGGTAGAGTGCGAACCTCATGGCTCATGGGTAGAACTGTTGCCTTGATGTCCACTAACATGGCCAGTGTTCGGCACGTTTTACGGCTGACCGCATCGGATATCCGTTCGGTGTCCAGGGTTCCAAATCGCTGCCACGGTAACCGCCCGCCACACTATTTGGAACCCCCCAAAGGGTCATCAACACCGTTTGTCCCACAAAACCGAAATGGTCTTCACTTGTCGACACAAACCTCACCCCCGCCCCCTTGCAATTCCCCGTTCGCACCCGAGTGGACAACAGCACGGACTCTTGTCTGATTTTCCCAACGTGCCTTTTGATGACGATGAGTCATATCGCCACCACCATTGCCGCCGCCGCCGCCTTCACGAATCTCGCTAATTCATGCTTCAGTGCCACGAAAGCCCCATGACCCCCAAACACAGTAACTATGGCAATGCAGCTGGCCAAGTGCCAGAGACAACATCCAGCTCTCCCTTCCCCCCCCCCTACCCCCTGTTTGCCAGTGCAGAGGTTTGAAATCGCACGCCTCTAGAAGCGGGCATATCGGCTTGGGCTCGGCGACTGTGAGGGCGTGGGGGGAGGGGCTGGATCCGCATGAGGACCCACGTGTCCTTCCGGCTGGGAGGCAAGAGGCTCAGCGGTTGTAGGGAGGTCCAACTGCTGCCTAACGGCCACGCAACATGGAATCATAAATTACGCTCACCACCCTCCAATACACATCGTCTCTCCCATGCAGTCACATCTGTGTGTGTGTGTGTGCTCGCGTGTGCGTACGCCTGGGTTCTGGGCTGCTACCGTGATGCCGGACACACGAAGGTCCTGCGCTGGGAACCTCACAGGCCACCTCCCCTCTCGCGCAGGTGTGGCCGCCTTCTCGGGACGCAACAGGTCGGCAGCAGTCCGGGGGTTGGTCTTCGAAGAGCGATTTGCGCACTTATACTGCTGTCCAGTCGTTTGGGCGTAGGATAGCCCATGTTGGACAGGGGTGGCATATCGCGATGCTATTGTCTGTGCTGGCCGTCAACGGAGGGGGCGAATAACAGACGCTGAAATTCGGCTTTTGGTCCTCTGTGAATATACACTGCAAGGACAACTTGACTGACTTTGAGTTTCTCACGATCTCGTTTAGAAATGCGACAAATGAGGCGGCTTCTTTACAGGCTCAGTGAGCATGCCTACATCTCTTGTGAAATCTGATTGCAGTCGACCAGTGAATGGATCATATTCGTCACTTGCGATGAAAGGTTACTGTAGCCCAGATCGAAAGTCCTCCTTCTTCTTCGGTGGCATTTCCGGGTTCCGTCTATTACGACAGTAGTAGTAGTAGTAGAGGCAACCGCTTCGCAGTGGAAGCAGACTGTTACATCAAGCACAAAGGATACTGAACAAAATACCTCCGCTGAAAATAGAAGTGGTTGGGCGCGCTCCTATCTCTCAAAACTTATGCGCCGTTCGTTTTTCCGCATTTATGGCAGGACGACCTAAACCTATTGAAATATTTCAAAAGTACTACAAGCACAGACGAGAAATACTGTATTAACTTCAACTGGGTTAGGTGTATTCGACAGGCTTTTATACCCAAACCGCAGACTTCGACAGACTCGAGCCTCAAATAATGTAAGCGTATGCAACGCCATGCTCAACAAACCATGGGCTTCCCAGTATAATGTGCGTTGGCAGTTGCCCGGCAACTGGTTTCCCTGTCGGTAGATGCGCTTGCGATTCCATCGGATATATTGGTCATGAGCATGGTTTTCCTGTCACTCTCCGCTTTGTAACCCGCTGCTGTGCTGAGTGTCGGTTAAAATCCTGGTCAGGTGTCTGTTGTGGACCAGGGGGTGTGGTGGTACGCCTTGGTGCGGGTCCGGCCGCCCCATCCACTTGCTCCCTCTCCCGCCTCCGGTCTTCTTAACTCCGGGCGGAGATGGGGAAAAGGAGAGAGAGAGAGAGAGAGCGGCGGATGTTGCGCAAGTCTACTAAATTAATGCATACGTAAGTCACCGCGCCAGATTTGCTTTGCTGTGGAGTATACGGTGGACGTCGGGTCAGGACCTGTCGCCATTTTACCAAGAAACAGATGGACACTCAGGGGAGTGACTTGAACGCGTCTCCCTTGATTGTAGAACGATATAAGGGGGCGATCTCGTTATACCGTTTTATTCAAATCTAGTACTACGGGAGACTGTCGCATGTCGTCGAGGAGGTAGAGCTTCCTAACTATACTGTCAAAGGGAAGACTGAAATATTGATTTATTTTGCACAAATGCCGGAGGGATACCAGCTGGACAGTTCTACCGCTGTCTCCCAGCATGTCCAGCATGCGCTCCACAGTAGGGTGAGAGCAAGGACGGTGACTTGCGCTGCATCTACTGCACTTTCTCCTCCTACCAGCCTGGGCCCGGTATATGGCAGAGTCAAGGGGGGCATATTGCAATGCTGTTGCCTGTGCTTGCCGTCACTGGGGGGGAGCGAATATCAGACACTGGAATTCAGCTTTTAGTCCTTTGTTAATGCCCACTACAAGGGCATCTTGACTGGCCTTGAGTTCTTCATGATCGCGTTCAAGATAGCGACAGATGAGGCAGCCTCTTTACAGGTTCACTAGGCATGCCAACATCCCTTGTGAAATCCGATTGCAGTCTGCCAGTGAAAGGATCAGATTCATCACCTGAGACGAGAGGTCACAAGTCCCCCCCCCCTCCTCCTCCTCCTCCTCCTCCGGGTTCTTTCTATAACGTCAGTAGAAGAGGCAATCATTCCGCAGTGGAGGGCGACTGTGACATTATACACATCAATATGAACTATTCAAAATCCGCCTCGTATTTTGAACAGGAAATCCCCGCCGAGGGTCGAAGTGGATGGTACACTTACATCTCTCGAAATTTATGCGCTGTTTTTGTTTTTCCGCATTCATGGCAGTGTGACCTAAATTTACAGACAAAGGTCAAAAGTATTACTAGCAGAGACGAGAGGCACTGTAATAACTCTTTCTGGTTTAGATGCATTCGTCGGACATCGACAGATCGGGGACTCAAATGTGGAATCCTTTTCATTGAAAATGCAAATCAGGTGAGCCAGCATTGGGGCATAATCTGACGTAATATCACCAGGGAACAGAAACATTCTTAGGAGGATGACTTTAAAATGTCCCACTTAATTGTAGAACAACATAAATGCGATCACATTACACCGTGTTATTGGAGGCCCTCACATAGTGATTAGTAAGCAGACCGTCAAAGGATAGACCGAACTATTGACTTTTTTCCACATCGGACGGTTCGACTGTTGTTTCCGGCGATGTCTAGCGTGTGCTCCACAGCAGGGTTAAAGTAGGGTCGGTGACTTGCGCGTGAATTAGTTTAAAGAGATAGTAGTCTTGCGCTGAATCTACCACACCCCCTCATCCTTTCCTCCTGGGCCTGGTGTTATGGCAGAGTCAAGAAGACCGGAGAGGGGTGATGACGCCGGTGACCGGCGTGGCGTGAATGCGCACCTAGGCGTGTCATCACACCCATGATCCACAACCTATGCTGTCAACGGTTTTATAAAACAAAAGGAGTAGGGGGCATCTCGGACCCCACGTAGTTGAAGTGCCATAGAGAACACATCAAGAAGGAGCCATTATAGCCTGACTCTCAGTACGCCAGTCAGCCATTGCAACCTGACTCTAAGTCTGCCAGTTCGCCAACTCACGCAAACACAACCCTAGGCCGACTGCGAGGACCTCAGTTATCCCGTCAGTTGGCTTTTAGCGCACCGCGATAGCTTCAAGCGCTTCAGATTGTTTGCAATGAGGAAGAAACGCTGAGTCGTCTACCTCACTCTCCCTTTATATTCGCAGGCCACAGCCACCGTCCGAGCCGGTCATTTTTCCGGTGCGCGGAATGGGCGAAGTGGCTTACATATCTAATGACCTCATCTGAGCGTGTCACATGCACTACCTGGTTCCCCTGACACAAGTACTAGGATTTCACAGAAATTGGGTTGGGCGGCATAGATCTCTGAAGCTCAAACACATTGTTAGCCGATTTTATTGTGTAGCGCGACGCAACTACCGTAGATTCGACTAATGACTTGACGCCCAGCCTTCACCATGTGCTTTCCAGATTTTTAAATGTGAAGTTTGTGCATATGTGAAAGTTGGAGCTGCGTCCACCGATTGGGTTCTGGATATGCTCGTCTCGTTGTGTCGTGAGATTCAATCTGCTGCTCACGAAGCTAGTCGCCTAGCAACCATGAATATATGCTGATATGAGTGCTGATGAAAAATGAGGGGACTGGAACGGTCGTCTCCGGGCTATTAGCCGTCATCAGACAGTCATGCCCACCCCCGTGTTCGTGGGATTCGGGTACTTTGGAAATTGAGGATTTAAAAGTCCAAAGTCACAGCAGATCAGCATATTATTTTGTAAAATAAATTTCACAAACTTTTACGAATTACGATGGGCAAAATATGATGGTCGAAGAGGGGAGACGACATAGTCTGGGAGGTAGATTGATACAGCACTGTTTTGGACTTGTTTACCTTCATTCAGCCAATCATAACGCTGACCACCAGATGGGACTGGAAACACAAACCTGCGCAGGGACACACACGGCAAAGCCGGTCCACCACTGGGGTCTACCAGATGGGTCATAAGCACTTCATCGAACCGAAGTTCATCAGTGCCTCGCCACCTGCCATTCTCCGTCGCTTCAGATCGAGTATTTATTCGCTCTGGAATGGGCGCGCACAGATCCGTTGTCTTTCCGAAGCAAACAAGTTTCGTATGGGCAAGAGGGGTCACGTTGAGGCAACCACCTACCAGGCCGAAATCGACCAAGCTATGATAGGAGGAGGAAGACGACAGAGTCTGGGGGTAACCTGATACAGCACTGTGCGCCCATTCCTAAGTGAATAAATACCCCATCTGCAGCGACAAGGAATGGCAGGTGGCGGGGCACTGATGAACTTCGGTTCGATGAAATGCTTATGACATATCTGGTAGACCCCATTGGTGGACCAGCTGCGTCGTGTGTGTCTGTGTGCATGTTTGTGTTTCTGGTCCCAGCTGCTGGTGGTCAGGGTTATGATTGGCTGAATGAAGGCAGACAAGCCCGAAACAGTGCTGTATCAATCTATCCCCAGACTCTGTCATCTCCCCTCTGCTATCATAGCTTGGCCGATTTCGCCCTGGCAGGTCGTTGGCTGTTCCTGACCCCTATCGCTTGTTTACTTCGGGAAGCCAATGGATCGGTGTGCGTCCATTCTTGAGTGAAAATGTAGTGGCATTAAAGGCTATCAGCTGGAGGGAGATGTCATTCTTTTTCTGAGTTGAGTGTAGGACTCCATGATCGTTTCCTGGCCTTCACGACATGCCCAGTCGCCCTTACAGAAGTCCGGCATGTGTAGGGCAGATCAGGTGGTCCGTGGCGTACGCAGAGTGGCCGTTCGTTTTTTCAATCCACTGCTCTCTAGTTCACCTCTGATGGTGTTTCACTTGTCTTGCCATCAAATTAAAGTGAATGAGGTATGAAAGAGTGGGGTTTATGCTGTGCAGATGAGCCTACCTTAACCTACTTCTCGCGCAGGCCCCACCTAGTGGAGCCGCGATAGACGTTGTCCCGTGCGGCTGTCGTATTGTTATGTAAAGTTTATAGTCAGCGCTTGACTCGCATATCGTTTTGTTGCACATGCGATGGCGAGTTTATCTAAATACTTGCTTGACAGACAGTACATGCAATATTATCTCAAAATCACTGACCTTAGAATACCTTCATTTCCAGTCTTTTTCTGGTACATGCACTGTAGACGAAATCTCACTATATTTGGCGGGAAGGCGTAGGACTTAATCGGGGTCGAGGCGTCAATTTTTCTTCGGGAGATGTTACTTGAAAGAGGGTCTATTTGGAAAATTTAATCCATGTAAAAAAACTTCATTAATCAATATTACATCGACTGCAACTAATGCCTTTCGCATTTTTCCACTTTTAACCTCCAAATTGTTCCATTTCTTTCGCCTGAATTCATCCTCCCTCCACATTCCAATTAACAAGTCCGAGGACGAATGAAATTCGTGGAGGGTCTAAAGGGCATGATCCATGCTGATGGCCAGTTCCCGACAGTAAGTCCATAGTGGTAGCGATGGGTCCTTCTTATCCCCACTCGTGTCCTACTGCAAGCCCCCGAAGAGGCCGAAGTGTGCAACATACAGTGCGTGGCCGATCTCATGAAATGTTGGCCAAAATACTGGAATGAGTTTCCGCTTAGGAAGGATTACTTAAGTTGTCATGCAGCATAATCCTATGACATTTCGGACTCGACAGGATGTCGGCTTTTGAATGCACTTCCTCTTAACCTCCTGCAGAAACCACACTCGGCAAAAAATGACTACTTTAGTAGCATTCATTTTTCCTATTGATTTTCGATAGTCTTATAAATTCAAATATATTTTATGTAAAACATGCACAAAAATATGTTTTATTTTGCTCATTTGGTAGGAAATCATGTTGCCTTTATATTTTATGTCCGAAGAAAGTGTGTATTTAGGTTTTAAAAAGGTCTCCCAATTCCCGAATAATTTTCAGCCTGATCTGCTATTACATTAGCATTTAGCAATTTCAGTCCACAAGGAGCATGCTAGCCGCATACGAAAAATCATATATTCCTCTATGCTTTTGAGCAGGTACCACATAGAGTTCATGAAATTTTGCAGTGGATCCGGACTGTGTTGTACATTTCATGAGGAGCATTAGTAAACGGACATGCGCGCTCTTGCATGCATGGACATCGCACGGCCTTAAAAATCTCATAATTATAAACTCTGTTAAAAACAAAATACATGCTTTCTTCAGGGATAAAATATGAAGACAATGTAATTTCCTACCAAATATGCAAATGAAAGCATATTTTGTGCATGTTTTCCATAAAATATATTTGGATTTATATGACCATCGAAAATCAATAGGAAAAATGCATGCTACATAAATAGTATTTTTTTTGCCGAGTGTGGTTTCTGCAGGAGGTTAAAAGGAAGTGCATTCAAAAGCCGACATCCTGTCGAGTCCGAAATGTCATAGGATTATGCTGCATGACAACATAAGTAATCCTTCCTAAGCGGAAACGCATTCCAGTATTTTGGCCAACATTTCATGAGATCGGTCGCGCACTGTAGTTCAGCAACTAATGTTGGTCCTTTCCGTTCCTGCTTCCTCTACTCAAACGCCTCACCGGCTGAGGTGACGAATTAGATTTTCATCTGAAACTGCTTTCACCTTCCCCCCTCCCCGCCAATAGTACTTAAATCGTAATCACTCTGCCTCAGTGAATAAATGTATTGAAACCATTGGAGCTGCCGGTCAATTCAGACAACGGCATGGTGTGAACAGCGTCTATTAGCATATAGAGGTGACCTTGTTAACACAACGGTACTTTTATCGAAGCCATCAGATCTCATGACGGGACAAGGTAGAATAAGCAGTGCCTTGGCTGTTTAGAGGACCAGAAAATTAGAATTGAGGTTGATTCAGGAGTGAAAGCACAGGAAACCGTATTTATTAGCGGATAGGCAATCACGGGATGAAACATTCCTCCTGCACGAAGCACCCCACCAATACAACGACTATGACAGTCTAAACTCCACTAATCCCTAGACTTGCGGACTTGACAAAGAATCCTCAAGATTGCTATCAGTAACAGAAATGGTAGTGGGACGAAAATGGCAGGTTTTTAGGGGTGGCTTGCCTCATCCGTGAGCAGTCGTCAATGCGAGGTCTATCTGACTAGGCCCACCTGTGCCCTGAGGCCTGTCGAGCACCGTTTCTTCTACTACTCCCATTGACTACACCTTTTCACTCCCGCCCCCTCCTCGCCCCCCCTTTTCTCGCTCCCGCCTCCCAAATCTCCTCTTCACAAACCACTTGCCCACGCCCCAGGGGAGGTGAAGGTGCTGGTGATTGCGTAGGTGAGATAGTGGAGACACTCCCAGATTGCGTGACTTCCGTTCCTCACCTCGCGAAGACACAGTCCCAAGCCATGCCCTCTGTCTCAACGTCCTCTATCCCCCTGCCCGCCCTCCTTCCAATCTTCAGTCTACCGCACTAGGTGATGTGATACGCAACTCGAGCTGCGTAAAGAATAGCTGTTGCTTTCGGAGGAAGGACATGCGTGTTGACTAGAACCTTGCAAAGAAGAAAGAGACGCGATCGTCGGGACAATAGCTTCATTCGTCTTGTCCCAGCGATCGTGCCTCCTTATTCAGGACTGATTCCTGAGACTCGTCTCTTCGCTTCTATTGAATAGAACCTTGCATAATTCACATCGAAGATCGTCGTATTCGCACTGCACTATTTAGGAGGTAGTTGCGTGAATACTTGACAGAAAACATTCTACTGACATGTCACTTGCCAACGTCTTTGGATGGGGTTTGCGTGAGCTCGTCAACAAGTTTGCGGCCTTGTATGGGCAGGTGTAGGGCCGTACGGATGACCCCTTCCCAACTTCGTGCTTGTTGAATATT
Organism: Spirometra erinaceieuropaei; assembly: GCA_902702965.1. Lineage (NCBI taxonomy): Eukaryota > Metazoa > Platyhelminthes > Cestoda > Diphyllobothriidea > Diphyllobothriidae > Spirometra > Spirometra erinaceieuropaei. Next base: position 396,669 of record CACRXP010000239.1, on the reverse strand, counting down.
ATTGAAATTTAATAGCCTCCTTCGTGGTTTTGGCGTTTATTTGGTGTTCCCTTTCTCCTGACCCATAGGTGAGGCCGGGCAAACACCGAGCAACGGTAATAACTGATAAAATGAAGGACCGCATCGGATTTCGGCAAATATTGAAGTCGAAGGGCATTTCAGTGTATGTGACCTTTCTGGGTCAACTCTTGGTTAATGCAGAAAATATGATTGCATTTAATTCCGTCAGCAGGTCTCAGACGTGATCATGCCCAAATGACTGATTGGCCTCGGAGGGAAGTTTCGTCGATTTGATCGCAAGATTAACACCTCCAGATTGGAACTCCGCTGCCCTCCCTAAAACCGAGCTACAACATAATTATCTACATACTTGCCTGAATCTTCACTACTTCAATAACCATATAGATGCTCAGGCCAGAAGAGAATCTATCGAATGTAGAAGTATGCTCGCCAAATGGGAATTTTCGCAACCCAAATCTTCCAGAATAGACGACATTTCTGATATCAATCGGATGGGAAATAACCCCCTGTAGCATGTTCGACCGCTTGACTTGCGAACAAAGGATCATGGGGGGATACGTTCGAGCACGAAGTTATCTGGGAGGGAGCATCGGTTAGGACTGCCTGTTGACGGTCAATAACTCTGAACTTTCAATTTCATTGCTCTGTAGCTTTGTTAAAATTTCCTCAACGGAGAATTAAGGCAATTGTAAGTCATCGAATAGGACCGGTGAGCAAAGCCTTTCGTGTTGTGGGTGCGTCAAGTACAGTAGACGCGCAAACTCATGAAATGTAAACCGAAATTCCGAAATCGGTTCCCGTCTCGAAAAGATTATTTAATTTTGGTTGTAAAATTAATCATTGTGCAACATATTTATATAAAAATTCAATTACCTCAGGATGCCGGCTTTCCAACGAACTTCTTTGCGGCTGCATGCAAACTATACGCTGTGGAAAATGTTTATTTATGTTGCATGAATTTTTCTAATTGATATTCGATGCCCTTAAAAATTCAATTATATTTCATAGAAATGCATAACAATATTCATTCTTTTGCATTTTGGTAGAAAATTACGACTTCTTTCAATTTAATACTCGAAGGAAGAGTATAATTCGATTTTCATAAAGTTCCTAATCAGGAGAGTTTTTAATAGGGTGAAATGCCCATTCATAAAACATCATGTCTCCGTATTTACAAATGTTATTTGTAAATTTTGCAGTGTGGTTCAACTCCACTGCGAAATTTTGTGAACCCCATATGGTCTCCTCTTACTACCGTAGGGAAATGCAGAGTTCTCAGTACGGAAAAAAATTACGGTTTGTAGTTAGGAAACCCTGAATACAAGTGTTACGGCAGATCAGGTTTCAAAATTATTCGGGAATCGGAAATGCTTTGAAAACCGAATTATAGCCTTGCTTCGAGTATTAAGTTGAAAGAAGCCGTAATTTTCTACCGAGTGAACGAACGAATGAATATTTTCATGCATGTTTTCCATGAAATATAATTGAATTTTTAAGAGTATTTAAAATTGATGAGGAATATTTATGCTACATAAGTAGTCATTTTTTCCAGAGTATGATTTTCGGATGCTGTCCGAAAAGAAGTTCGTTCGAAAGCCGGCATCCTGAGTAACTGAATTATTATTGAGTTATGCTGCAAGACGATTAGGTTTACAACCATGTTTAATTAATGTTTTCGAAACGAAAACGCATTTCCGAATTTCGGTGGACATTTCATGAGTTAGCCCACCTACTGTACAGCCCCTAATTGTGTCGATCTCAAGGCATTTTGGTTTGGTACGCATCACAGGCACATACTACCAGCGTGACACTAGCAACTCGTGGGTTTATTTGTAACGCATGCTGCGTCATTCATAGAGGACCACCCCCGGTCCCACATATCAACCTCGTGTGGGTACCTACAAGCAACGCCAATGCAAACCCCGACAAAAATGATTTAAGGGCCGTTGTCTGGCAACCATGTCATGGGCGTACTACATGTCTGGACCTCGAATTAGGCGAACGTTTGTGTAACACCATCGGCGTTACGTCCGAGTTTCCCAGGCCGTCTTTCGTTATGGATTTCCGACAGCTCTTTCGTGCGAAAGTTGATCCGCATCGTCTTAGGGTATCTGCACAGCCTAAAAAATCGTCCCTTTTTCTGCGACAGCTGATGACTGATGACTCAAAATCAAAATATACAGTAAGTTTATCCAATCAGCCTGTGTGTGTTGCAATCTAGCGATTACTAAAACCTTCACTGGTTGGTTGGCGATGCAGCTGATTAATAACAGGTTGCCTCTGTGGCCCGCGCCGATGCTAATCGGTCTACCGCGGCAGGTTACCTTGAAATGTTCATTTTTCGTTTCATACCTGAAGTTTACTTTAAAGAAGAGTATGAGACTAGGGGAAGAAAAATTAAGAAGAAATTTTCCTAAACCTCTAGACCTACCATTAATTGAGCTTGGGGGTTAGATTAGTAAGAAGTGGCAGTTAGCTGTTCTACAGTGAGTGATCGATCTCGTGAAATTTTGGCTGAACTTCCGAAATAAGATTTCGATTAGGAAGGAGTACTTGGGCGAAGTTGTAATACTGATTATCTTCCGACATAATCCTATACTACTTCGGACTCGGAAGGATTTCAGCTCTTGAATGCACTACATTTCAATCTTCTGTAGAAACCGTACTCGGTAAAAGTGGCTACCTTAGTAGCGCGCATTTTTCACACTTATTTTCGATGGTCTTGCAAGTTCAAATACATTTTATAAAAAACATCAACAAAAATATGCTTCCTCTCAGTCTTTTGATAGAGAATACCGTGAACTTTAAATATTATGCTCGACGAAGGAGTATAGTTAGACTTTAAAAACGTCTTCTAATTCCCGAATAATTTGGAGCCTGACCAGCCGTTGCATTAGCTCTTAGTGAGTTCAGTATACAGGGGGCGTGCGTTCCGCATAAATAAAATCCCGTATTGTATGACTTTCAAAAGCTATCATATAGAGTCCATAAAATTTTGCATTGGATGCGGACTATGTTGTGCACTTTATGATGACCAATGGCAAAGGAACAGGTGCGACGTTGTATGAAGGGACATAGCACAATCTTAAACAATCTCACAATTAGAAACTTTTTCAAAACCTTTTTACACTCCTTCGAGTATAAAATTTAACGTTGACGTGAGTCTCTGTCAAACGCCTGGGTGTAAGCATATTTTTGTTCGAGGTCTCTATAAAATATAGTTGAACTGGCGAGACCATCGAAAACCATTGGGAAAAATGCCTGTTTCTTAAGTAGTCATTTTTTACCGAGTATGGTTTTTACAGGAGTATGAAAGGCAGTGGATTCAAAAAGCAGACATCCTGCCGACTCCGAAATATTATAGGATTATGCCGCAAGATAATCCGTATTAAACCTCTTCTAAGTAATCCTTCCTAATCGAAAACTCATTTCAGAATTCCAGCCAAAATTTCACAACATCGGTCTCTTACTGTACACGGAGCAAAAACGTACTGGAAATTCGGTCACTCTCCAATTTAATGGCCATACTTCGTTTTTTATTGACACAGCTCTCTTACGCCTTAACGGGCACTCTCAAACGTTTAAATGAGCTTCCGTAATATTAGCAAAATCAATAACCAGTAGGGGATACGATCCTCCATGCTCCGGCCTCTGATTGCCTAGCTGGCGACCATATCCAACGCAAATATGATCATCCCATGCCTTTGCCACAAATCTGCGTTAAAACTAGATCTCATCTGCGCAACTTGGTTCGCCAAAAACAATCAAGTGCATTCTCCATCAAGTGAAAATAGCAGATATTTACAGGAAAAAAATAAACTTATTATTTTTCCTGGTGTTTAACCGAATGGCGCCGTGAGGCAGATGGCGCCGTTAGTTCGGCTCCCACGGGAAAGTCCACGTTCCCACTGGCAGCCCGCGAGACAGAGCGCCGCAGGCGATTAAAAGGGCAAAACGTTCGACGCTTTACCAAGCCGTGCGATTTAACTTCCACAACGAGGTAAGTCACAGACAGCAAAGAGCTCGGCAAAGGTATGTCCGGTACTCTGTGTTTTGTTTTTTACTGATTTTCGTCAGATCAAATCCACAGCGTGCCACAAATGAAAGTGACATTCACCGATAGTTTCTGACTGAAAGATGGAATGCAGATGTTGCCTTTTGCAGTTTGGGTCCGTTGTACATGAATGGCAAGCGACTCAGTGTCGAGTGCCGAGCGATAATCCATGCGCGTTTCCATTAGAAGCGGGGACGACTTCGAGAACGCAGTCGTGAAGACTGGTACAAGAGCTCTATTTGTCTGACGTTTCAGACTCCTGCTCGAATCCAGCATCAGAGACTATGGCAGATATGTCTGCACACTGAAGTTTGACGAGGCCGAGATTCTCGCAAGTGGTGACAGTCGCGTGAGCCGCGAGCTGCTCGAGTCATGGTTCACTGGCCCCCAGTCTATCAACAAGTGGAACGACCGTCCCATTCCATGCCCGATACTGAGACTTCGCCGGGATGAAGTACTTAGCCACGCGGGGGACGTACAGGGTAACATCGTTCCCAACACCAGGGTCGGCGGGTCAGGTCTTCGAGCAATCATCACACCAACATCCAGCACTCATGATGAAATTGCAGCAAGTAACGATGCGAACGTCGGCCGTCACACCAAGTGCAACAATCCTCGATGAAGGGGGAGAGGGAGGCCGTGAATCTCCGTAGGTATGCGACAGCGTAGCGACTGCATTCTATAAATACTGCAGCACTTTGTGCATGAACCACCCGTATCTGTTATTGTCTCTGACGATGGGTCCAATCAGGAATCCGAAACGTCAGGCGAATAAATCTCTTGTCCCAACGATCATATCTCTTTCTTCACAATGAGCAACTTTAGTAGTCATACTGGCTGTCGTCAGTACGATATATCCGGTATCACCTCATTACTAAGGTGTGGTCCTTCTCGGGAGGGGGAGGGAATTGGGAATTTGGTATAAAAACTGTAAACTAGTCCTGCATCGCCCCTTCGATCCACCTAGTCTTTCTCGACCACTACTTCAGCTCACCGCCGAATACCCCAGTTAATCTGATCGGGTTATGAAACAAACAGACATTTCATTGCTTTTATTCTTCGAGGAAGAAAATTGGATACACTGATTAATCAACGTCTTCATTAAATCTCATCAGTGCCAGACGCAAAAGGACACTTTGTACTGTTTGTCCTATCAGCTCTCCGAAGGCGTAGAGTGAGGATGTTTGGAATCTCTGTTTGCAACGATTTCGGGCTCACAACCGACATTAGCGGTGGGAAGATTACAAAGCACGTGAATAAGTGGAACAAGAAGTTTATTGGTCTGACGTTTCGGATTCTCACTCGAACCCATCATCAAAGACGGTCGCAGATAAAGGTAGTGGAGACACAAAGACTGCAATATTTATAGTACGTAGATGCTGTGAGTCACATGCATACTATTAGCGACAGATCTCGCGGTCACCGCTGGGGGTCGTAGTTGAAGCGATGATGGCTCGTCAGTCCGCATCCGAGTCATCAGTTGCCGCAATTTCATCTTGCGTGTTGGATTTTGGCGGTATAATTACTCGGCCATTTGATACGCTGTCACCGAGCTTGTGGCTCGCCCGTACCCTCCCACGTGACTGGTTCCCGTGTCCAGGAAATTTTTCAGCATCGAATATGGTGCCGGAAGATCATTGTTTGTTGATGGACTGCGGACCTGAGAACCGTGATTCGAACAGCTCGCGGCTCACTCACTTTTCCACCCTTGCAAGGATTTCGGCCTCTTGAAACTTAAAAATACGGCCGGGTTCCGTGGAATGAGTTGTTACTTGAGAGCGGACGGTTACAATCGGGAGATGGCACCCAAAAAATCAGTGAACTCAAACGCCTTCGGGCTATATCGGCTATTGCAGGTCTACTTTTACGCACTACTTGGACTTTCCGCGACGGCCTAACATGGGCTGTCCGAACGAACATCGCAGGAGGTTACATGGACGATGATCGCTGTTACCCAACCTTCCTCATCGTTGCACACGTACACCTGAATGTACGGCATACATTTGCATTATGGCAGTTTATTACAAAACAAAATCACTTTTAAATAGGATAAGTCTGCACAACATGGGACAGGAACAGTTCCCAGGCATCTGTCAAAGACATGGCATTGAGGCCAAACCAAAGACGATACTGTATTGTGAGCCCACACAGCTTGACCACATACAGGGCCTCCCTCGTGGAGCTTCCTTTTCAGTCTACTCCAGTATGCCTCAATGGCATTGGTGTGTCGTCCGATGGTAGGGTCCTTGAAGTTCTTTGAGTGGTTAACAGAGGAATGTAGACAACCTTCTGAGGGAATACGATTATACACCTTCCACTCGTCCGTGACCACTATACTGTCTTTCTCGACCCATTTTGTAATAACGGAACGGAGAGCGGGCCAACTTCGATCATAAACCTGTTCAAATAAGGCTTTCCGTCGGCTAGTATCGTACATCCTGACCAGCTACCACCCATAAAACCCCTATTACCACCTGTCCCGTAAGACAGGCTGCTTTGGTTAGGCGGATTTTTTGGGTGCCATCTTCCGATTTTTACCGAGCACGCGTCTTTCATTCTCCCCCCTGCTGCGTGCTCAGCCATGCGCGACCGGAGTACCCTCGCCCCCCCCCCCACCCACCTTCTGCAAATGCATCAGATCCGGTAAAGGACTCCAGACGTCTCCTTCTGTGGCGGTGGATCTTTCAGCCACAGGACTTGGCGCCTAATGGTTGTTTCCGTCCTTAATGCAACCCCCAAATCCAAGTGAAGTGAGAATGCTGCTGACGACTTCTGAGACGTTCCTCACGTACTGAAGAGCTGCCGTGTCTGAAGTTCTGTCTTGCCACCTCACTGACAGCATTCTCCGGAGGCAACTAAGGCTGAAGTGGTTGAACTTACTGGCTTGAGCGACCTCACCGCATACATCTTGACCGCCGCCATTCCAGACTGAAGTCTGCAGGAGCTACATCTTCCCCCATCTTGGTGTTGTTTAAAATTGCACTGCCTAGCCGGGCAAATGTGTTAAGCGTTGCGAGGCAGGTTCCATTTACGTTGGTCGTTGTCTTAGTGTGTTCTTTCATTGGTACCAGCTGATGCCCGCCCACCATTTTCTTTGTGTTAATGGTCAGTCTGCATGTGGGGTAGCCGGAGACAAAGAAAGTCATGCCTCAGAACAAAAAGAAGAAGAAGAAGATGTGATCGATGGCCCAAGGAGTTTATTGGTCTGATGTTTTGGATTCCCGCTCTAACCCGTCATCAGAGACAATCGCAGACACGGTTGACGGAGGCTCAGAGAGTGCAGTATTTAGAGAACACAGTTGTTACGCAACCATTGTCTGCTATAATTAGCCTCTCCTGCGCTCATCCCTGGTAGATCGTAACTGGCGCAATGATTGACTGTTAGTCTGCACCCGAGTCTTCAATCATTGAAATGTAATTACCTCTATGCGCGATAATTACTCAGACATTTGCTTCGTTATCTCTGTAATTGTGGATCGTCCGCGCCCTCCCCGTATGGCTAATTACTCCGTCCAGGCGTATTCTCAGCACAGAATATGCGAATGGGAGGTCAGTGGGCGTGTTGATCAATTGAGGATCAGAGAACCATGTGTGAAGCAGCTGCCCGCTCACGCGATTGTCCCCTCTGGCAGGAATTTAAGCCTATTCAAAAATGAAGGGATGACGTGTTCCGTCGAATGTGCCTTGACTTAAGCGTTAGCGCCATTCAGCCGCCTTGTTGCTGAATGCTCAATCATTCGTGTCCAGAGCAACCTCCTAGTTGATCCGACGTGATTTCTCTGTCCGCAATTGCATCAGATCCGGTAGGCGACTCCAGATGTTTCCTGCAGTGCAGTCACATCATTTAGCGCCTAATAGTCGCTTCTGAACTGTGTGCAACTTCAACTCATCGTCGTGTACGTAGGTGGCCGACGGCTTCCGAGCGCCCGCCAGCACTTGAGGCCGGTTGGATTGGATATCTCGTCTCGTTTCTGCATACAGTGGTTGGATAAGTTGAGCGATTAACCGTCCCCTCCGAGCACTCGTTGAAGATAGTATAATTAATCAACCTTGTCTTCCGATTTAATCAAATGCATCTCAACAAGCTGGTACAGCGTTTTACAAAACCATGCTTGCGGATGATTGGGTGGTGGCTGTTGGAGTTCCGTATTTGCGCCGTATTTTTCGCTTTCCTTAACGCTTTGGTTTTTAAGCCACCACAATCTTTGCGGCAAACGAGGACGTTCAGAAAGGCCAGATGCTTGTGTTCTTCTTCCTCCCTCGTAAACTAAATGCCCAGGAAGACGGTGTTGAGATGTTCTTTGAATATCTGCACCCGATCCCGTTCGATTACGATGAAAGTATCATCCGCATACCGAGCCCACAATTGCGGTCTGTGTTGTCGGAAACCCAGCCTCACCAACAGTTGTAGGACCGCCTTGGCTAAGAGTCCTGAAATCGGCGAAACTATTGGTGCGCATCTTCTTCCTCCGAACTGCTTCCTGTAACCCACCTGTTCGTCTCTATCGACAAACGTGAATAGGCCAGTTGACGAATATATATTTTCGGTAATTAATCGGCAGACCAATACAATTACTTGGACAGGATTTAAATATGTTTCAGGTGGCATGGTTCCCACGCCGCCTAGACAACGGAGTCAGCTTGCTAAGGACGGCGGAGCTGTGGTTGGGGGGAGGGGGGAAGCGTAGGGGTTCGGGTTAGGTTGTGAACGTTGTTTGCAAGTCAAACATTTGGAGAGCGCGTGACTGTGACACCACTTAGAGTCGGCCACGGAAGAAAGACTGCCTGTATCAGCGTCTTCTGACAAAATAGAGCTGGATTTGCTAATCGAATAGCCACCGTCTCGGCCGTTGCTAGCACCCGTACTAGGGGAGGGGGAGGGCTTGCGCCAATCTCCGGGGGTACCTGTTCCGGTGTTCTAACTCTGACCTTAACATGGGCATTTAAAGCAAGACCATCTTTAATCTGGGAGTTCCATCATGAATACTTACGGGCAATTGGATGCCTTTCAGTGTTAAAGGTACAGGTACTTGGGCTGAAAGTCATGTCGTGTGGCAAACACCATGATCCAAAACCATTTTTCCCCAAAATACTTCTGCAGTAGTGACATGATTGCACTGGTATCTTTGCCTGTTGCAGTTGCTCTTATCTGGAGGTTGATATTGCAGGTTATCTAAGAACAGGCAGAATGCGAGATTCGTTCTGCTTCTTCCAGTCTGTGCGTCCGCTGCATGCCTGCTTCTCTCATTCACAGGACTAAGCGTACTATTCCACCCCCCCCCCGGGATATATTTTGGCATGAAACTTGAGTGAATGCATAACTACTGACACGCGATCTGTTGCACGATAACTCCCCACATCGTCCAAAGTGCAGTTAACTATTTTTGGTAGGTGTGTGTCGGCCAGCGAACAGAACGGGTTAGAAGTTATCCACGGGCACTCAATGCCGTTATCCCACGGCGCGTAGGCCACACGCACAGCACGCACCTCCCCCTCCCCCCCGCCCCCCGAACGCGAGAATCAACACTGATTTGAGTTCTGACATAAAGCACTTAACTGACGCCAACTGGGTGGTGAAAGACCACCAGAATTGCATAGAAACCGCTGTATCGAAGGCAGATAAGATGCCACGAATCCCTCGAAATAGAAGTCGCCACACAGAGAGAGGAGTGCGACTACCGAAATTCCCCATTGAAGTCAATGGATTGCTCGTTTTTGGTACATTGCTGGCGTTGGCGGTGGAAGAAGTCAATTAATTCGGTTGTACGCAGGCACAACTGTAGGAAGTGCGCTGTTTAAGGCAGAGCATGCGCCAGAAGCATACCCTGGCAGACGGAGAGACAACAGACGGATGAGGTCCTCGGTGTCAGACACTTGCATCCAAACGGTTAAGACATTGCAATGACAGTTCGATTCCGACGATGTTTACTATAAGTGAAGAAGAAGAGTCGAGCTACGGGCCACTTTGTTTATTGTCCTGAGCTTTCAGACTCGTACAGGAATCCATTGTCAGAGGTAGTAGCAGCAACATAACAAGCGACAGTCGAAAGGCATGTAGGCCAATCATCTATCGACGGCGCAAGACTGGAGGTGACCACGCAGGGCTCTGTACGCCTGTGCCACTTCAAGAAATCGATTAACCGACTTCTCATCCGAGGCCCAGGCTTCAATCAATTCTCGGTCTGTTTTGTTTCCGGCATGGGCGACTGTTATGGTGGCTGCGATGTTAAACTCGTGACCCATTTCGTAGGTATGGGCGGTCACTTGTGATAATCCTTCGCCTCGTCGCACAGCCAGCTTATGTCCGTGTATGCGCGATCCGAGCATGCACCCAGTCTGTCCTGTGTAGTTACAAGGACAATTATGACACGGAATGCGATAAATTACTTCAGATTGCTCTCCAGGCTTTAACCGGCCTTTGATTTTCATGACCCTATTGCGCATGGTGGCTTTGGGGCGGTGTGCAATTTCAACAACTAACTCCGCAGCAATGCGCTCGGTCGCTTCTGAAACGCCCTTGATGTATGGTAGAGAACGCCATATCGTCGGTGGCGTTGATGTTCGAGTTCTCTGGTGGCGACCGCGTGGGCAGCGACTTATGAATGCCCTCGGATAGCCATTTTGCACAAAATGGTCGCGGAGATAACGGGCCTCACGTGCTTTGTCCTCCGGTTTGCTGCAATGAGTTTGGGTGCCTTTTAAGATCGTCTTCACATAGCTTCGATTGTGAGCCATCGGATGGTTGCTGTGAAAACTGAGAGGCTGTGTGGTATTCGTTGCCTTCCTATAAACCGTCGTTTCAAGTTCACCGTCAAGGTTTCGTCTGACAAGCAGATCCAGGAAGGACAACTGCGGTTCCTGTTCTTCTTCCCTCGTGAAGTATATATCAGGGAAGACTGTGTTGAGTAGGCTGGGAAAATATTGCAGCATGTCCTTCTTTACGATGACGAACGTGTCGTCTATGTAAAGGCGCCAAACACCGGTTCATGTTGGATGAAGGCAATCATTTTTAGCTCCTGTAAGACCAGTTCTGCCACTAAACCGGGGACCAGTGAGCCCATGGGGGTTCTCGTGATTTGTTCATAGGTCTCTCTCGCAAAAGTGAAGGAAGTTTGTTGGCAGAATTCAAACAGCCTCATGAGGTGTTCAATTTTAAGTGCATTCCGAGTCTCATAGTACGCCTTTTCAAGTCTCTTGCGCAAGACTTCGCTGGCCAACTATGGTGGAATGGATGTGAATAACGACGTCACATCGAAGGAGACCATGATTTTGTCCGATTGAATTCTCCGACCTCGGAGGTCTATGAGGAATTGAGAGGCTGATCGAATAAACGTAGTCAAATTGCCTTGTAGGAACTTCAGCTTTGAGTACATCCACTTTGCCAAATTGTAGGTGAGGATGCCTTTTAGGTCAACGATTGGCCGATTTGGGACATTTGCATACACCTGGAATTCGAAATTTCGCCTTCGTTCGATGTTTACCATATGCCCCAACTTACTGTGGATCACAGGGACGTCGAATTGCAAGTGAAGTGGTTTATAATAATAGTAGACTTTTGCAAAATCTACTGTGCTCTCTTTTACTCCTCCGTTTGGGGCCGTTTTCATGACATGGTAAAAAAGACTGGGGGTCACGAAGGGGCATAGGTGGCTGGCGCGGGGGATCCCGCACCTAGCAGTGTCGTCATCCAAACTAACAAAGAAGCGGAGCTTCAGGGAACAAGGAGGACGGCTTGAATCCCAGCTGAGTGCTTGTGTCATAACGGCCACACTAAGGAGGACCTATCTGAGGCTGACTCTCGGTCTACCAATCGACCACGCAAGGCACAAACGTGCATTGGGCTGACTGCGAGTTCTGAGTTGAAGCGTCAGTTGGCGACCTTCAAAGCCGCCACTTTTCGTGGATTGTGCTAGTCTGAAGAGCATTAGATTGCTGATAGTGAAGAATATGGGCTCATAGTCGAGCACGTCCTCTCTTTGCTTCCCGTGTACCGGACTATTGTGCAAGCCGGTCAACCAACAGAGGCCGGGATTAGGAGAGATGGCTGACAGAACTAATGGCGGACCGTCCGCGCCTCCCACACACACACACACCCTGGTCCACACAACAAATAACCAGGATTTCCACCAACACAACAGAGATTGGAGGCTGGCACGTCCGAAGCCGCACCTAGGCGTGCCGCCAACGCCTGGCTCGGATCCCACACTGTGGTGGGAGTGCCATAAAGGCCACATTAAAAAGGAGCCACTGCAGCCTGACTCTCAGACCCCCACGAGTCGAGGAGGAGGTCCAAGTTATCCCGTCAGTTGGCAACCTTCCAAACCACGGCTTTTAGCGCACCGTGATAACTTCAAGCGCGTCAAATTGTTTATGGTGAGGAGAAAGTGCGCTGAGTCGTCGACTTCGCTCTCCCTTCCCATTCCCACACCCCAGCCACTGTCCGAGCCGGTCAGCGGACTGGAGTGGGAAATGGGCGCGGTGACTGTCATGGTCGACTGACCATGACTGCGTGCTCCACATGCACGACCTGGCCCCTCATACACACACACTAGGATTTCACACAACGGAGGTTGAACGACTTGTCTCATATTTGCGTGAGAGGGCCGTGGAAGGTGCTGTTTCAGTCCGTCCCAGCCCAACAGTCCGCCACTCCACACAACACACACACGACCTGGTCCACACATGTGCACATTAGGATCCAAGCCAGATGGTCGGATATCACATGCATCAGAGGAGGTACATGGCGGGGGGAGAGGAAGAGCTTGCGCGGTAGGTGCCTAGTTTGTGCCTGTGATGTGTAGTGTTACGCGTGTCTATGTGTAATGCAGGTGAAGATAGACAATTATGTGCGATATGGAATTGAAGAGGTCTGTAATTGAAAAGTTCCCCTATGTAGGCTGAAGCAGGTCACATCATTTGCCTCATGCATGTGGTGGCTACCTGTGACATCCGCCAACTGGCACCCAGCTCTCATTCTTGGCTCCCAGCATGTCTGCCCTCGGCGCAGCCGACAGAATGGCGTCTCGTAAGACTTGGCGCTTGCCCCGTCAGAATTGACAATTGGTGGAGCGTAGGCGTTGGTGATGGTGACGGATTGGGACTGTTATGAAGCGGCCGATAGTGTCCTGTTGAAGAGGGAGCGGTCCTCTCACGATATTATTTCGGACGACAAAGGAGACGCCAGTGCCACATCGCTCTGCCTTTGTACGGATGCTCCAGGTGTAACCTGCACTAACTTCCTCCACTTGGCCTTGTTAGGAAAAGTGGGGTTCGTGGAAAGCACTTATGTCCGCTTTGTAACGCGCCACTCATAGAGCGATCAACAGCGTCCCCAACTCCGGCCTGCTGCTCCTCGGATTTCTTAACAGAGAACGACCATTCCAGGCTGTCATAGCTAGCGGACCTCCCGTAGCAGTCCGTGGGGTGGGCGGAGTACAGGGGGTTGTTTGGTCGTTTCGACCGCGAGTTTTCTACCAACGAGCCACGGTATACTTGTAGATCGAGTGATTTTCCCAGCGGTTTTTTAGGGCACTCTTTCTTGCTCAATCCCCACGAGAGTTAAGGCAGTGCTATACCTGAATAAATCTGCTGAGACATCTTAAGCCACTGTCGAATTCTATTGCAGGGTACAACTCTGTTTATTGGACAGCTACCCTAATTAGCCTTGATCGCCTACGGCATTGCATGTTGCCCTCTATGTGGAAGGTGTGAAAATGGGGACAGGTGAGGAGAGCAGAACTACGGGAGTTCAACCATACGCAACACCGGATACCGGTCGAGGCGGTCACAGAGATGTGGACGTTAACCAGGACCTAGGCTCGGAGAGCCAAAAATCGGAGTTGGGTGCCAGTTAACGGGTATCAGAAGTAGCCACCATCTGCGCGAGCCAAATGATGGGACCTGCTTCAACCTAAAGAACGGTGCCCCTTAACTAGACACATCTCCACCCGGTCAATCATATACACGTGTCCACATTGTGGGGTCTGAGTAAAGGGTCATTGGATGAGTCCACATGTTGGACTGACAATCGCGCAAAAATAGTTTTATAGTCTTTGATCTGTACGAAAGCGACTACGACATTTCGACCGTCGCAAACGCCGACATCCACAATGTGCCTCATGATTTATGATGCAGTACGCTTGCTTCTCGTGTGCGAGGGACATGACCCTTAATGCGACAAAGCCATGAGGACTTGTGTAGGGGGGACAGTGTCCATTTTTCATATACGAGTTCAATGTAAGCGCCCCCAAATGATGTCAGCCATCCCAGTCATTACAGCAGATGACCTTTAATCCGTTCATAGTTGCACGGTTTGGTAATAATTTTACATCGTTGGTGTGGCAGACGTGTGGCCCAGTTTCCGCGTCCCAGTCTAAAAATCCACCGGTGACAGGTTGCCTTCACTAACCACTGCCGACCTCCACGCTATCCCTCGGTTCTTTTCCTCCTCCTCCTCCTCCTCCTCCTCCTCCTCCTCCTCATCCTCATCCTCCTTCTCCTCCTCTTCTTCCTCCTCTCCCTCCCCCTCCTCCCCCTTCTATCCCTACATTTTGTCCGACAACGGGTGTGGAAAATCTTCGGTCAGTAGACAGGCGGTGAGCTGATTTTGGGGACACTAACAGAGGGACATATTGCCCTGACAGTTGCCCGAACATTCTCTGCCCCACCTTGCATCATGTTGCAGACGAGGGGACCACCACTGTATCGAGGACACTGTAGTGATTTGCGCGTTACTTGGTTTACAGCGAGAGCAGCGTACACAACGCCTAGGACACTTCCGCAGCGCACCGTGTACCGATGGCAGGGCAGTGTCAAGGCGGCTGACTGAGGGCGTTGTTGCAATGGCTGTCGTAGTTAACTTCCCAGTTTGCGCACGTCATATTTGCCGGCCCTGGTATACACCAGCAACAGGTGTTAAAAGGGGTCCACCCAAAGGGAGTTGCTATAAGAGCCACCTTCGAAAGGCGTCACCGCAGTCTGACGTCTGGTCTTATCCCTTATCCACATAAGCTTG
Source organism: Spirometra erinaceieuropaei (assembly GCA_902702965.1). Taxonomy (NCBI): domain Eukaryota; kingdom Metazoa; phylum Platyhelminthes; class Cestoda; order Diphyllobothriidea; family Diphyllobothriidae; genus Spirometra; species Spirometra erinaceieuropaei. The sequence goes on along the minus strand of CACRXP010000239.1, from coordinate 381,580 downwards.
CAACCTTAGAAGCTACAACTTTTAGCTCGCCGTGCTAGTTCCGATGCGTCTCCGGTTGTTGTCAATGAGGAAGGCAGGTCCTCTACCCGAGTTGAGTCGTCCTCACTAGGTCCCTCTTAGAGATCTGTCCTTGCCATGCCGAGGAAGAATGCCTGATGTGACATAGTCCCCATCTACTGTATTCCACAGCCTTTGCGACTCTGGCTATGTCTAAGTTGCCAGCCTTGCTAGTCTACCTCATGCAGCAGAACTGGGCCGTCCGCATAAGGGTCTCAGGTTACAGCATAGCTCATGTTGGGACGCCGTTTGATTGTCTATACACACTCATTTGTTCTTGCAGGGGTAAATATTTCGTCACTCTGGGACCAAGGTTGCCATTTGTTAGAAAACGGTTTCAAACTACTACTGAAGGCATAAGTACCTTCTAGGTGCCAATCGGACGGTTAGAATTCTCTCTGATGCACTTGGCGGTTGAAAATTGTATCCCTATCCTGGATAAAATATATTGTTATTCAGACCTCTGCGACCTCGACAGCTTCTGTATGAATTTGCTGTGCTGCGTTGGTGTTATTGGAAATGCACTCACATGACGAAAGTGAGTCCAGGAAGTATTCCTATTGGTTGCTAAAACGTGCCACACAGGAGATGCAATGGACCAATACGGGTGTCCAATTAGGAGAACGCGCGTGTTAACCTGTTGATAAAAGGTGGTGCATCATGTAACAGGCGCAATAGGGGCTTGGGTTTGTGCTGGCACGCCTAGGTGCAGCCTCACACCGGTCCGCGCATCAGATGACCGACCGGCTCGGACGCTGAACTGGTGCATGAGAAAAAACATGAGGGAGGTCGACCCTGCAGACCCCGTGCCCCCATTTCACATAAGCATATTTCCTCAATGTAAGAAGTCCTACGCTCTCTTAAACTACCGTGGTACGCTAAGAGCCTTCAACCGATGGGATAGCTCGGTCCTCCTATTAGGACAGACAAGCAGGCTGTAATGGCTCCTTCTGAATGTGACCTACATGGCACACTCACACACAGTTGGGATCCGAGCAGACCATTTGTTGCTTCTATGAAAACGTGGTCATCCGTGCACGCCAGAAACGATAGTAACCCTAAGCCTTAAAAACCTGAACCTAGCCCTAAAACTCTAACTCTAAACCAAAAACCCTCATCTTAGCGTCAACCACAAATCCAGCACTCAGCTTGTCCTAAAGGGGATCCAACTCCTAACACTAACTCTAACCCCAACCCTCAGCCCTATATAGGCATAGTTAACGCTAATAACGCTTGGGAAGGTGAAAATGTACGCATCACATAACTCCTTTGGCAGGCAAACCGTTATTAACCACACCCACCCAAATATGATGAGAAGATAGGCTGTTGAACAAAGACTCAGCGGACTAACACACCCTCGCCTTCGCTGAACATATAAACACATCGCGCACTTAAGGGCAAAGTGACCTCTAATGCGAAGTAGTGCTAGAAGGGGTTTTATAGTTGGGACCTTTCAAAACGACGGATGATGTGGCTGAAATAATGTAACAATCAGGAAATCATACTTACACCATAGGCTTCTTTTAATGTACTAATTAACACGGAATTCAACCCCGTACAGCACCAATGACCAGTATGAGACCGAGAGATCTCGTAAAGGAAATGCCACACGCCAAGGTGAGTTATCTGGAAACGGAATGCTCAGTGATCGTAAGGCACAACGGAGCGAGTGAGTTCGGGAAGAGCGATCGGTGAGCGCCCCTACCATTGTATATTCCCGATCGAAACCGACAGGAATACGAGCCCGTGGCTTAGGAGTTAGAGGCGTGGACTTCTAACTAACAGGTCGCGAGTTCGAGCCTCGGGTGTGCCACACTTCGGGGTTTGGTATGACTGTCTGACGACGGCTAATAAGTCAGAAATGGCCATTTCAGTTTCCCTTGTCTCTGTCGGTAATAACATACTGGATCAGTGAGCGCTTGGTAAGAGTTTCAAGACCCCACTCTCAAAGCCTCTTTTACCATCAGACCTATAGTAGAGACGGTCTTTCGCCCAGGTTATCGGGGAATGTGTATGCAGAGGGTTAAGTGCAAGTACCAACTGCAAATGATCTCGGATATTAGATTCAACAGTCCCTGTGTTAAGACATCGAACCATTCACCGTGTCGTGTGAGACCGAGGAGTTATGATAAACACGGTGTTCTTGTGTAAAAAGTCTTGAGTGACTAAACTCCACACCCTGTTATATTTAAACCGGTTTCGCCACTTCCTAGGGACTTGTGTTTTTATGAACCTGCAATTGACTGCTGAGCATTCCCCCCTCTTCCCCTTCACCCCCTTCATGTCTTATGCGAACATTGGGTCCTGAGCCCACAAAAATGCCCATCACCAACGCGAATTACTTGTGAGATCCATTTCATCCGGGGGGTGGCACGTCGGCCGCGCGTGTCACCTTCTGGATGAGTAACCGAGACGTTCCCTCTCCCGACTGAGATCCATCTAGGTATTTATCCGCTGTCACCCTGACTGCGTGTTTGTGAGCTAGTAGGTTGAATTATTTACCCTTCGCTTGACGCCTTCACTTGCACAAATGCATATAACTTGCCTGGGGGACTGAAGCGCAGGCGAGAAGACTTCGTGCTGTCGGTGGTAGCGGTAGTGGGGGTTTCATCGGACCGGTTACTCATCCTGGACTTGTCCACATTGTCATCGTGAGGCCAAGGTGTGTGCTCCGTTCTGACACCTGCGCGGCTCTGCGCGGCTATCAAGGGGGGGGGGACGCAGGTGTGCATGCAAGTGGACACTGCACTTGAGCAGTGGGGCGCTTGCAAAAGCATACGACGACGGAGTTTCCTGAATTGACGGGATCTGTGGCTGTGTAGATGATGGCTTGAACACAGACGGGAAGTACTGACGGAGGGTGAGATTCAACGTCATTGTTTGACGACCTGAGGACAGCGAGTGTAATAAAAAGGGTCATAAGAATTATAATATTTCGTGTACAGTTCTATGGGTTTCCTATCGGCTAGCATAATTCTACATACAGTAAATGTGAATCGAAATTCTGAAATAGATTTTTGACTCGAAACGTTTACCTAAGTAGGATTGTAATACAACTCATCATGCAGCATAATTCCATGATAATTCACTTACATCAGTATGCTGGCTTCCGAATGAACTTCTTTCCGGCCACATGCAAAAAGTGCATCCTGTAAAAAGGACTACTTATATAACACGGTTTTTTCATTGATTTTCGATGGCCTTATAAATTCAATTGTATTTCATTTTCTACCAAATGAGCAACAAAATGAATATTTCCATTAGATAAGATTGCTTTTCTGAGGCCATCGAAAATCAATGAGAAAAATGCACGTTTCGTAGGTAGTCATTTTTACAGAGAAAAGTTTTCCATGCAGACGGAAAGAAGTTCGTTCGAAAGCCGATATCCTGAGGTAATTGAATTATTAGAGACTTAATAATGATTACGTTTACTAACCTATGTAATTAATCTTTTCAAAACGAAGACGCATTTCGGAATTTCGGCCGACATTTCCTGTATGGTAGAGGGGCGTGCACCGATTGCGTTACAGAACTCGCTCATCCGTTGGGCCTTGCGTCTCTCTCTTGATCCTCGCCAGGGGCCGCACAGCATCAGACTAACATTGGCGTGGTTATCTCTTGCAGATTCGCTGTCATCAGCCAGTCGCTACTTTTAGCATATTGTGACAGATTGAATCGCTACGCCATATGAACTCTCTGGAGGCGTCTGAGGTGAAGCGCATCGGCCTGTGCGGAGTCACTGCCGCCTTTAATTTAAAAAGCTGTCAAAACACCCCAAAGGCATGATTTTATTTCCTTGAGTTATTTCTATCCGGAAACCAATCGGATTAGTCTCTCCAGTAAACGAGTCTAAATACACTCGAGATACACAAAACTGGGGTATTTTACGCTTCCCGTGTACATAAGACTGTCGCCTGTGTTAGCATGAATAGGAGGAAAAGACGGAAAGATGTTATCTCTCGACTGTAAATGTGCACAATATTATTCACACATACCCCCCCCTCCCCCTTATATCTGTGCTCGAGCCCGACCAGGGGGATGTTTCCCCAACTCAGACATCAGATGCCTTGCAGAGCGGTGCGGAGATTTCGGCTTTTTCAGGCGGCATACCATTATCCTCTCTGTGATTGGCCATTCGTGAATCACGCAGCGGTTGATTGCATCCGCCTGCATATTCCGAGATCTAATCAGGGCATTTGAGTCAGCGAGTTCGTGTCAAGCTCTTATCGGTGACATCGAGCGTAAACTGAAGCACACTTAAGCACGCCATTGCCATTTTATTCGCCGGTGATAAGTGTCTTCGTGGAACAAACGAATTTCACCTAAACTGCGCCTGCTTTCGCAACCGCTGTCAAAAAGCCTATCTGGTGTCAGGGCTGAGCATTATAAGCCTAAAATATCTCTCTAATATCAGTGTGCTTTGAGAAAATTTTTGAATTGAATATTTCGCAGGAACCTCAAAATACTGGCGCTGTTGCCCCTGTTAACACTAAGTAGTCACGCGGTTTCCAAAAATATTAGCAGCCGCACGCCGTTTAAAGCAAGAGCCTATCTTTCACTACAATTTGCTGAATAGGAGCAGGAAACCTCACAATACAGACGCTGTTGTCCATGGTCAAATTCAGTAGTCACGCGGTTTCCAAAAAAATCAGCAGACCGAATGCCCTTTGAAGCAAGAGCCTATCTTTCACCACAATTTTCGGAATATGGGCTTGTTTCTGGCGAAATGTTTGTGGATGAATGATGAATTTTGAGCGAAATCCGGCAGAGACTTTCTTTTTAGTAGAAATTTAAGAAATATGTTCGCGGTCAGTATGACTACCTCCAGGTTTCATTAAAAAAGGAAGAGCGCGCGAATTCTTTAGTCTAAAATTACTACTTAAACGGCAGTAGCTGTAAGACATTTATATAATGGAAAGGAAAACAAACGGTGAGTGCGCCATTAACAAACATGCATTGGCCCTCCAATATGGACGTCAGAGCTCTGACACCCTGAAGTCTTATTCGTTGCGTTACAGACAGTAGACCTTGTCCGCAAGATGAAATCAACCAAACGAAATCTGAATGATAACTGCTGGAAAAAAATTATCGATGAAACATTCTCCTGGTTTGAGAGGTAAAGTCGATTTAGGACTGAACGACTATTCTGTGCGCCAAAAAGTCAAGGTAAAGTTTTCAGCGGAAAACCTGTCGTATTTAAAGATGCATCAGATGCATGTCGTAGTCATTGAGCGGAATAATCACTAGGACGGACTGTGTGAACTACCAGAGTGAGGGTTTTGCGGATAATGCAGATTATTTCACTGTGTGAAATGTTATCAATGAATCCGGTTTTCTCTAATCTCACGGCCTCGATGTCGCACCAGTCCATTACGGGGGAACAGATCAGTGTACCTTAGATGTTATTAGTGCTTTTCAAGTCATCGGGAAGGATACAAGATAAATGCGACTGAGGTTCGACTCGAGTTATTTCTCGTCAGAACTGCACGTTAGATATTTCAGTACGAAGAAACCCAGCTGCTGACAGGACTGCCAATACCACCAAAATCCTAGTGATCTTAGTAGCCGGTTCCTCGCACCCAGAATACCGTCACGTTACCTAGGAAGCGTAGACTTCTTGCTCGAACTCTGTGTGACCTCGTACGTATGGCTGCGGCAGGAGAAGGAAGGGATTTCCTCACTGACTGTTACTCTTCACGACTCACGTGGGAGCCTGCACCTTAAGTGTTGCCCAATCGCAGTTCATGGGGCGCGAATTCGTGTCACCTGAGCAATGATCGGCTCGCTCCAGTTTAAACTTCGACTCTTCCGGGCTTGAGATAGGGGCGTAGCATCAGATGACTTAGTAATGTCCATCCGAGTCAACAATCAAATACGAGAACCACCGTAAGAGTTCAATTCCCACAAAAGGTGATAGCTGCGCTTATGTCGAAATGCCATGGAGTAGCAGCTGATGGCTCATGTCAACATTCATCCCCCCACTAGGCATGATTTGACCGAGCTGATGAGTGTACAGTAGGTGGGGTAACTCATGAAATGTCGACCTAAATTCCGAAATGCGTTTTCGCTTCGAAAAGAGTAATTGAGTAGAGTTGTGAAAGTAATCATCTCGGAGCACAATTCTATAATAATTCAGTTACCACAGGATGCCAGCTTTCGAAAGAAGTTCTTTTCGGCCGCATGCAAAAAGCAAGCTCTGTAAAAAATGACTTCTTGTGTAGCATAAATTTTTCTCATTGATTTTCGTGACCTTAAAGATTCATCTATATTTCATGGAAAACACGCATAAAAGTATTCATTCTTTTGCTAATTTGGTAGAAAAGTATCTCTTCTTCCAATTTTGTAATCGAAGGATGGGTACATTTCGGTTTCAAAAAGTTTCTTATTGTGAGATTTTTAATACCGTGAAATGGTCATTCATAAAACGTCATGTCTCTGCATTCACCAATGTGGCTCGCAAAGTTAACAATAGGGCCCAAATCCACTGCTAAATTTTATGAACCCCATATAGTTTCCCCTTAATGCTGTAAAGAAATTATGGTTTTCCGTACGCCGAAAATGTACGGCATGTAGTTTGGAAACCCCTAATGCAAGTGCAACGGCAGGTCTGGTCCAAAATTATTTGAGAATTGAAAAGTCTTTGACAACCGAATTATGCCATCCTTCGATTATAGTATCGAAATAAGACATGATTTTCTACCAAATGAACGGGCGGATGAATACTGTTATCCATACCTTCCATGAAATATAATTGAATGTTTAACGGCATCGAAAATCAATGTAAAAATGATTGCTTATGTAGCGTGCATTTTTTTCAGACTCGATTATGCATGAGGTCGGAAAGAAGTTCCTTCGGAAGCTGATATCTGAGGTTAACTGAATTATTTTATATTACGTCGTACACTGGCTAGTTTTACAACCCTACTTAATTAATCTTTTCGAAACGAAAATGTATTTCGGAATTCTGGTTGATATTTCATGACTTAGCACGCCTACTGTATGCGCATGTGGGGCGCAGGTGGGTGAAGTCTTCCGCGCTTCGCCGGGCATTGCGTTCAAACTCATTACTTCATCACTGGAGGAAAGAAAGTCCGATCAGCTCTTTCGTCCAGCAATGGAAGTCGTTTTGGCAGAATGGGAGCCCTCTTTCAACCTCTAATGCAGGTGGCCTTGGACCCAATCCCAGGGAAATTAGGGTTTTAGGTGGAGTTAGGGTCACGATAGGGTTGCGGTTTAGGTTAGGCTGAGGGTTAGAGTTTGAGCTACGGTTAGGACATTGAAATAGGTAACTCTCGTGGAACTGGCGGAGGCCAGGTTAGCTCCCGTGTCTTTCTTTTGTTTCAATCTACCCCTTTCAGCTGGAAGTGGCTCAAACTGAGGTTGTATGTTGCAGAGGTAAACGACTCGCATGAATACGAAACCGGTAACCGTAAGAACATGGTCAACGAGGAAAAGACGTGGGCGTAATCCTATGAGCGTTTTGGTCGAGTACATTCGATGCCGTTGAGATCGTGGTCTAGTCAATTCGTCGATACCGAGCTAAACGCTGTGGCACTTGCACGTGTTCTACGTTACCTATTCCTAAACAGTCGCCCGGCTAGATCGTATTTTTGGCCTACAGCTCTTCTCCCCTCCCAAATTCAGTCGAAAAGCCGTAAAATTACACCTCATATAACCTAATGGGGGGGGGGGGGTATGTTGAGGTTTCACATAACAACTTCACGTGGATGGTCAGGGGTGATCCAATGAGTGCGACGTGTTTACTTTATGATAGCACTATTGTTGATGATCATTCGGCCAAAATGAGGCTGATCTCCAAATTTCTTGAAAAGTTCTTGATTAAGATTCAACATGGTCACCAGGAAACTGCATCTTACTTGACAAAGAGAGGTCTCTTTGCGTGTTCATTGGCTAAGGCCATCAGTAAATGCTGAATCCTTCCACTTTATTGTCAGTCAAGTTCAGCCTTTCAGACATCTTGGTGTTGCTATCTTCTCATCTCTCCCTCTTCCTCTCTCTCTCCTTCCTGTCAAGTCACTTTTGATTAAGTGTCGTAAACTTATATAATGCATTTGACATTTACCTTCCTAACGCACTTATCAGCCATAATCTGGAGGTTTATACATGCAGCGGATGTGCCATCTCGTGAAATGTTAATCGGGATTCTGAAATGTTCCTTCGATCAGAAAAAAAGAATTAAAAGGGGTGTAAAATTAACTATCGCACAGAACAAGCACGACAGGTTTCCGGCTTTTGAACGATCTTCTCTGCGGCCGCTTGCACAAACTATACACTTATGACCACTAATGAAGTGTGGGTTTTTCGCCTCGATTTTTGACGCACTTATATGTTCATATATTTTTTATAAAAAACATCAGAAAATATGTTTTCTGCTTGTGTCCGATTGGTAGCAAATTACACCATTTTCAGAAGTTTTACATGACGAAAGATTATTTTTTTATTTTTAAAAATATCCTAATTATGAAGTATTTTTAGACCGTGAAAGGTCTACGCATCAAACATCGTATACGTCCAGTTATCAGTTCTGCTTGTAAAGTATACAACGGAGTCCGCATCCACTGCGATTTTTATGTGACTTGCACAACGTCTTTTTAATAGCATATATATGTGGTTTTCTTTACAGGAAAGCTATACGGCTTGTAGTTTGTAAACCATGGATGCAAGTAGGACGCCAGGTCAGATTTAAATTTGTTCAGAAACTGAGGTTTTAAAAAAACGAAATATGTGCTTTTTGTTCACGTTTAAAATTTTAGGAATACATATTTTACTATCAAATGAGGCATAGAACGGATATCTATGCACATGTTTTTCATAGAATAAGTTTGAATTTATGTGGACATCGAAAATCAATAGGAGGGGCCCATACCATTTGAGCAGACATTTTTTCAGAATGCAATTGTCAGAAGTGTCCGTAAATAATCTTGTTCAAAAACCGGTATCCTGAAGTGACTGCAATTATGCTGTGCGTTAGTTAGTCCTACGACCCTACTTAAGAAATCTTTAAACAAAGGCCCAGCCCAGATTTTCGGTTAAATTTTTGTGGGCTAGCATTCGCTCATCTTCTGAATGCTACCTCTTATTCCCTTCTGATCGACCCCAACGGCGGGACATTTTGCTTGTCAGATTCTCTATGGCAGTGCCCACCCCGACATCGTCAGGCTCCGGCGCCTGTCAGCGATCAGGCGTGCCATTCTTGGCACGATTTCTGGAGTGTAATAAGATGGAAATGTGCAAGCGAAAGTTTGAGTTGTTGTCGAATCCGTCACCTGTTTTTAAGCAACTATTTTATTCCATTGAGCCATATTTAATTATATATCAACCCTGGTAATTGCAGAATAGCTCCGTTAAATGTTTATCGCAAAGCACAGCTAGCATGTGGGCGCGCTCTCTTTCTCTCTCACATCTAACTGAGGAGTTCTGACAGATTTCGTTCTTAGGCACCGCGTCGGCTTGGCAAATCGTTTGCTTTCCCCCACACAGCCAGTCCTCGCAATAGTCACGTCAAAACTTTTTATCTGCTCCAGAATTCGGTCTTCTCCACAGAAAACTGCCTAGTCTGCATGGACTGGGGGGTGTTTTCCTTATTCCATCTGGTTTACGAGCTTCGCCTGTATTACTTGTGATTTAGCGTTAAGTGGGCCAGAGAAGGCGTTAATTGGCACGTGTATAATAATAAAAAATACAGAACCTGTGCATGGGGGCTAGTTGTGGGAATATCGAGGACGATTTTTACGAGTTCGAAACTTAGGAAAAGAGGTCGGCGTGCTTGCTGATTATTGGGGAAATTGATAAGAATTTATTATTCCCATCCATGCAGTTCACTGGCTCAACCAACTGTGCTTCCAGCAGAAAAAGACACCAAAATTAGTGAAGGGAAATCTTGACCGAACTCAGGAGATCGTTCAAAATCTGGAATACAAAACGACAATTCGACCGTTGTACCCGAAGATGTCCACTGTGTACCTAACAATATGTTGAAGCAGGCACGGTGACTTGCGCGTGAGTTAGTTTATACTGAATGTGGACTTGCGCAGCATCTACCGTACTCTCTCTCCTCCCCCGCCTGGGCCCGGTAGATGGCGCGGTCGAGCACCTACCACTCCATACCCCCTGGTCCACACAAGAAGTGACCAGGATTTTAACCAACAACAGCAACACAACGAAGGTCAGAAAGACGACTAGGATGACTGGGCAACCATGCTCACGACCTGAATACCCAGCGGGAGTGCAAGCCCATATACCGGCAGGGATCCTGGAGGCAAAGAACTGCCAGCGCATACCAGACTATGTGGGCGATGGTTCGCTGGATCATGACCTAGCAGAAGCTTACGGACCCTTGGGGAACACAAAACTCCCCGGTATGAAAGAAAATCCATTCAACTGTGCTCTCGATCTTGGTTAATAGAGTCGCCAGACAAAAAACATCGTGGAGCGCAAAGGTCTAGGCTAGCAGCTATTGTGGTTTTGTCTAGGAACGATCTTTTACAAATGGGGTTGAGTTAAGAACGCACAATGTATGTTTTCGTCTTATTGTAGGCATGAACCTACTACGAAGGATTTAAACAGCTGCGGACTGGGTTGGCCAAAATTTGCCGAAGCAAGTGATTTCAAATCAATGTTCGGCAAAACCGTTTGCTATTTTTCCCTCCCGGGAAGTTTGCGGCGGGACACAGTGGGCAAAAAACTCCTTCAACTACTCCTGTTTTTGAAATTCACAAGGCTGCCAGTTATTTCATAAAACGGTGAAGGCAGCCTCAACTGTTGAGGCACTGGCTATTATGACTTCGATTGCGGCGACTGTTTGCAGTCAGAAAAATATTGCCTTCAACCCGACTGTGGCCGCGCCAGTCTCTAAAATGAAAAAAAATTGAAATTTGCTTCGCCAAAGTGACATTCTTATTCCCGAATATTAGTGTGCTTATCTTCACCTACATATTTATGATAACACGACTGACAACAAATTAGGTCTTACAGCACAGGGTAGATGTATGACTGCCTGATGAGCATTGTGATCGTCGTCAGTGTCTCCTGGTTAATCATTTACACAGCTGTACGACCATCTTCGAGAAATATGGACCAGAACTCGGTAGCAGAACCAAACCTCCGTAGTTCGTCCTGCAAGAAGGACAGATATTTCCCTATCGTCCATATATGCTTCCGCCGCCCCCCCCCCCACCGCCACAATATTCGAATTCCAAGACACAGATTCGAAGTCGGCGTATCACTGTCGCGGCCTGAGAATAACAGCAGCCTTTCCAGTCCTGCTCACCTCCCCCCCGCCCACCTGGAAAACCTTTCGATGCGGTCCCATCTATCTGCCAATGCACCTTCTTACGCAATGGAGCTCGTCGGGCGGAGATTTCAGCACCGCGCCTCATTCATGTATCAGTGAGTGCAGCTGCAGGCCTGATTGCACCCTGGCGAAGCCTAGCCGACTACTGTGTAAGGATTTCCAACCTTTCTCCTGCTGACAAGCTTTTTTCCCCGGGAAGAAAAACGATGTTAACTTCGCAGTAGACTGACGGGGAAGGGGGAGGGACCTGGACAGCCTTTCACGCCCTTCGCACTCTCGCCTTCCTTCTTCCTGTTAAGCTCATTTAATACTCCTGATTCTGAAGGCTGTCGAGCTAGGCAGAGCGTTTTAAACACGTTAAAGTGCACTGGGGGACGCTGTGGGTGGTAGAAGCATTAACGTCCATGCCGGAAGAATGTGACAGATTTATCTGTGACTTGTCCTACCGTCTGATAGCTGACATCTGCTGCGAGAGGCCTACTGCATCATTTAAGTTCGTACAGATCGGCTGCGAGCACCAAAACGGGGGCGTATTTCACCCGAGTCTGTTACAAACAAAACTCCGAGACGCCGAGCGGTCAACTGTGGATTATTTATGATGCTCAAGCCGGAAAGTCGTGGAATTCGAACTACTTCTTCGCTCACTGAGCCATGCCTATGGCACTCTTTCGGCCCCTGCTTCGAATGTCGCACTACTATTACCTTAAGCCTACATCAGTCTGGGGCACGCGGGCCTACTCCAGCGATCACCTCAAACCTCACTTGAAAAGCAGCGCTACTTACGCTATTATGCCTCGAACCCTGGACGAAACTGACTGCAAGTACTTAGAAAGTTCAACTATCCTTCGGTTTCTGTTGGGCCTCAGATTCCGTTCTCTAGGACATGACCAGGGTACCGTTGGGTGCCGAGGCGGAGGAGAGACGATCGCTGGAAGCCTTCTTTTAGACGCCTTACGTCTCGGATTGACACTCGAATCACAAACTCCAGGCTAGAATATTTGGTACAGACATATCTGTGTTTGGCGGGACAAAACTTCTTAATCGACAGGTCTACAGGTAGAACGTTCTCAAACCAAAGATCACGGAGACAGAGTTACGTTGACAAGTCTCTCGTACGCAGAAGAGCATACACACAGCTCAGCGAGCAGTCTTAGCAAGCGTTCTCTTCAATCGAGTGTCGTTGAGGTCCTTGACCTACCGGCGCGATGCGCGTGCATGCGCCTCAGCTTTGCCGCCTGTAACCAACTGGCCTCGGATGAGTGATGATGGGTTTTGAGCTCTCGCCACGCTGGTGCCGTCACGCGGGTCCTAAACAATCGATTGACAGGGGACGTAAGGTGGATTGAAGGCGACATGAGTAAGCGGTCGGGCGGGCGATCGCAGCAGAAGACTGTCATGAGTACAGTTCGATGATAGTGACGGTAATGATACCGTCTCAAAGTGGCCTTCACGTTTTTTCCATTTGTGTTAGACTCCTCATTTAAGCCCTGCAAGTGCGGATCTAGGGACCGGGTCGTGGTTGGGGCGCGTAGACGGACCATTTTGGATCTGTTACCCACTGCACTCGCGCCTAGATCCGATTATCGCGACCTCTACACGCTACGAAAACCCAGTCAGCCTGGACGAAATGAAGTTAGGTAAGACGAGGCACATACCGGCATCACCATGCTCAATCTCACGCCCATATCAGCAGGTGATAATCTCCTTGAGTTGGTAGTTAGTCCCGTTTTTACAAAGGTCCATCAGTTACGTGGGCGCCGAGCCGAGGTACCATCATTTATCGCGACCTCACCATACGACTGTGACCCATGCAATGTGCATTCATACTTTTACAGGTTGACGGTCTTCCGGTTCAGCCAAACACATGGATGTGTTCGGTGGACACTTCTGCATCTTCCTCTTCTGACTCAATGGCTTCTTAGATTCTGAATAGGGGCTCATAAAACAAAATCTTCCCGTCACGACAAGTGGTTTTTGCATCCGGTCTACAGTAAGTGTAATTAACTGGTACTTATACGTGTTTCTGTTGCCTCACCCTGCTCCGGCGAAAATGGCCGGCTATCTAGCAGAAGGTCCATGTCAGTTCGGGCAATTTTCCATCTACACCAACCGCAAGCCATTGGGAATTTCGACAGACGCCCGGGATCCTGCAGCTGTCATATTTAGGGACACACTCACAGGGAGGTGAATACTCGATACGCCCTAAAGAAATGCTGGCCGTGGCTACCGATCGCGGTACACGCGAAAAGAGACAATTGAGCATATAACTTGACGCCTCGGATATGACAGTTCGACCGTCATTGGCGACGATGGCCACCGTGTGCTCCACGGCAAGGTGAGAGCGGGCACGGTGGCTTGCGCGTGAGTTAGTTTATAGTGAAAATGTAGACTTGCGCAGCATCTGCCGTACTCTTTCCTCCCCCCCCCCTCCCTGGGCCCGGTAGATGGCGCGCTCTAGCCCGTACCACTCCATAGCCCCTGGTCCACACAAGAATTGACCAGGATTTTGACCAACAGCGCCACGAAGGTCAGAAAAACGAGAATGACTGGTCAACCATGCTGCCAAGCTGTATACCCAGCGGAAGCGCAAGCGCATCTACCGGCAGGGATGCAGGTGTCAAAGAACTGCCAGTGCATATCAGGCTATGATGGCCATGGTTTGCACAGCGTCTACCGCACTCATTCCTCGTACTCTCCACCTGGACCCCCTGCTATGACATCGAGTCCAGGTGGCAGAGACAGCTGCAGACAGAGGTAATGGACGCGGGGAGGGCAGGATTGAGCTGCTACGAAAGCTCATGCTCACTAATACCAGCAGCTCCCGTACGCAGTGCAATATCTGTCAGATTCCCCCCGTCCTAAGACGCGGATGAATGCTGTTTCTGGCGGCAGTACCGACCCGATGCGGAAATCATGGTGACGATGTCAAGTACCGTGACAAACAAGAACATCTGGTGCGGAGCAGGGAGCCGCTGAGTTTAGTGATGGCTTTTCGTGACATCTGCATCAAAACAATTCTGTTCCCCCCAGCCTCTACATATGATGGCTTCGAGAGCGAATCCTTCGTGCTCTGGCCTTCCAGTCTCTTTTTTAACATCCTCCTGCAACTAACGCTTCCAAAGGTACCGGTGCATAGACACATATCTCGTCTCTTTGCCCTGTGTCGATCCAACTACTATCCCCACCTTCCATACACCGGTGGGCTGTCTGCGACAAGCTGAACAGAAATCAGGTTGGTTACGATGGTTGGCACGACTTGGCTTTGTGCCGCTTTAGGATGAAAGGTGCTGCGGAGGTTCCGTCAAGAATGACTGACTTATATGACCCCCCAAAAAGCACATGAGAATAGGAACGCCTGCGCAAAACTTCGGAATGGGTAAAATATTCTCTTGTCCTAACTCCAACAATAACCCTAGTATAAAACTAAACCCATGTCCTTATTTTAGCCTAAACTGCCGTAATCCTTAACTCTGCAGTTAACATTAGTCCGTACCTTAACCCGAAACATAATCGTGATGTGTCTCACCGTTAACTTTAAATATAGCCTTAATCTAATCCTCATTCCACTGGAACTTGACTTAAAGCCATCCCATATTGCAGGCGGTTCCTGTACTCATGTCCTGATGGTGGTGGTGTTATAGAAGTGGGGAGGGACATAAGATGGAATATGGAAAAGCGCGGAAGAAAAATAATAATACGGAGAAGAAGAAGAAGAAGAAGAAGAAGAAGAAGAAGAAGAAGAGCGAGAAGAAGGAGGAGGAGGAGGAGGAGGAGGAGGGGGAGGGGGATTATTAAAGGGCAGTCTCACAGACCACTGAATTTTAACCCTGTTTCAAAGGAAAGCTGGGTTTTTTTGTCGGTTGGCGGCCTTCCAAGCTGACTTTCGGAGCGTCGTGACAGGTTTGAGCGCGTCTGACGGAGGGAGACAACTCGCTGTGAGGAAAGATTCCGCACGATTGACATAACACGCCTGACCTATCTGCCTCATTCTTAGTCGGCCGGTAGTGAACTTGGACGAAGTGGTTGTCGTTCTAGCGTGTGTCACGCGTGTCCAGAGGCAAGTACAAAACTTGACGACTGAGCACCTAAGGGAACTGCTGAACTCGCTTGACGCAGATATCCAACTTACGACGGAAGCAGAAACAAACAACCAACTGCCCTTCCTTGACGTGCTTGTGCGCCGGTGTACAACTGGACAACTGCAAACCGCAGTATTCGGAAAATCCACCGACACGAGACAGATTTTACACTTCAACAGCAGCCATCCTCTGTCTCACAAACGTACCTGTGTCCGCACTCTAAAGAGTCAGAGCACACTGCAGCATGCCAGCAGAGAAAACAGCCGAGCGAATGTGTTTTCAGAACCTATTTGCAGTTAATGGTTATCCCAGACATTTTATCGAGAGAAGCAGACGTCGGGCGCACAGACGACGACTAAATGAGCAGCAACCTGAAGTCTGGAGGGCCATTCCCTACGTTAAAGGGGTTTCTGAGGTGGTCTCGCGATTGTTACAATCTGCCAGAGCAGGCATAGATCACCGACCCCAGGCAACAATTCGACGCCGTCTGATGTAGCCTAAGGACCCATTGCCACCCGCCGAAACCTCAGCAATTATCTACAAAAAAAGTTGCAATGAGGGCGACTGTAACTATGTGGGAGAAACCGGGCGGAAATTGCAGACTCGCCTACAAGAGCACAAATCGGCCACTCGGAGGTTAGACCCAAACTCACAAGTAGCAACACACGTTGGTGAAACTGGGCATACTTTCGATCTTCAGCGAGCTACCATCTTAGGCCGAGGCAAAACAAAAGAAGAACGGCTAACTCTCGAGGCGTGGTTCTCCTATGCCCACTCCATCAACAGGCATCTGGACCTTCCTGCAGCTTACAAAGTCCTACATCATCAAAATCGTAGAGTTCAGGACCAAACAACCACACCGGACTTAAGAAGGCTGCACAGAGATAGCCTGACGCCACCAGGCCGACCGCCCGACAAAGGTTCAATCAGCGCCCCCGACGGAGTGGTGACTCACAAAGCACGCAGACAAAACGCCCCGCCAACTATCCCTCAAGAGGCCGAGGCAGTGAGAGGAGGGAAAAATCGATCAACAGGAGGCCGATCAACGTGACACGCCACTTGGGATTTCTGGTCAATTAAGTGCAGTTTCGCTTTGACAATGGAAAGTCGGCCAAGCTCTTCGAAACATCACCATCTAAATAAACCTATTCCGGTGAACCCATCTTCTTCTTCCTCTTCTTTTTCTTCAAAAAAAAATTGACCAATCATTACCGATGTTAGCAAGCACACCCGTGTCTGAGAGTGAGTAGGTAACTGTGATTGCTAAACGTTCGGATACGTGATTGGTGAATGTTAACCAGGGCTTCAGGAGCCAGTTTATCAGTTGCGCTACAAGGTATTTGCAGGTGCTTATCTGGGCCAATGCGTGAATGAAGTGTGCCGTCAGAGTGAACCGAAGTGGACGCTGTGTCTAAATGTATGATTGTGGGTTCCCGCTGTGTTGTGACGGCGTTGCCGATAGGGTGCGTACGACGATACCCGAACAGGACGAATTGAGAATGGAGAGTGGTGTTACAGTGAGAGCTGGTGAGGGATGTGCACTCAGCAAGTATCATGCGATAGGACTGAGGCTTCTGTGGGCTCAAAGGCGCCCAACGAAGTTAGAATCTTACGCTGTTGGTCTGCGGCGTTCCAATCTCACGTGTCTGACATCTCTCGTTTGTCTCCTTTACCCAGGTTGCTTCGAAGACAGCCGTTTCAGTATGTTATTAACGACAAAGATAAGGGAGACTGGAATGGCCATTTCTGGCTTATTAGCCGTCGTCAGCCAGTCATACCCTCGGGTGTGCCACACTTCGAGGTTGGGTATGACTGGCTGACGACGTCTAATAAGCCGGAAGTGGCCATTCCAGTCTCCCTTTTCTTTGTCGGTAATACCATTCTGCCTATATCATGCGCCACTTTGCGCCTGCTGGTTGGGCTCGAGGAAGAGCACGTAAGGCACAACAGAACGAGTGAGTTCCTTAAGAATGATCGGTGAGCGCCCCCTACCACAGCCATTTCAGTTTTGATTATTGTTCCCAATGTCTGTCGGTCCCATGTAACCGCTGCGATGGGGAGGGCTAATATGTCGTTGTAACTTTGTTGTGAGCCACCTTGTCTGTAGGATTATACAGTGACGTCCCTGCATGAAAGTCGCTTCGACAGGTGCTAGTCAGTCAGACCCACGATGGAGGTTTAACCTACCTGAATGTCGCCCAGATACCCATCATGCCAATCACTTCTAGTCACTGGGGTGTCTGGAATCTGTTCCTGCCTCTTGACCTTTAATAGTTTTTTTTAGAAACGGGCTTTCTACGCAACGTCAGCAGATTTTCGAGGTGTCTGTCAGTAGGACAAACCTGTGTAGCCTGAGTTTGATGCTGAGTAAATTAAGACAGCGATACCAGACCGAGTGTATCAGCCTGACGAAGACCTGACCAACTTTGGAGGCTCCGTCTCATAATCACTTTTACTGATTCATGTGACGGTACGGCCGAGGTACGAGAACTGGTTGGGCGATTTACGCACGAACTCGGTATATTTAACATTTAGCGACGGCCGGCATTTGGTAGCCACTCATCGCGTTTCGGTGGCTGGTTCGAAGTTGGCGCATTCAAGGCGATTGGATCAAGACTTGGCCGCATGTTCACTTTAGTTGTGGTGTTAAGTGCACGGTGGTAGTCAAAGTGAATGTCGGATATTTTGGCCTTAGAGATCTTTGTGGTGCCCTGTAAACGTCGAATATTGAATAGTTTCTGACGGTCCGGTAGTTTGCGACAGTGTCTATACTACCTTCTCTATGGGCTTCCATAATTATTATGCAGTCGTTGATTAAGAGAATTTGGGCGAGGACACAGTCCTCTTACGTGTCCGTTCAGACCGCCATGAAACTGTCCGATCCTCATAGTGAACATTTCTGGTTGATAAATTCCTCTCCTCTCCCTCGAGATACCGCCTCGGTTCATGATGTCTAGGATTTCGATGAGATTCAGGAAGCTGCTTTTGAGGCCAACCCTGCTTTCCTGGCATTTTTCCTGTCGATGCTAGGCCGCAAGGATCATACCAATGACACAATCCTCTCCCTGGAAATCGCAATACCATTCAAAAAGAATTCCTTGCTCCATGTGTAGACTCCTTCGATTGAGAAGGAATCAGTCGACGACTTTTCCAACAGTATTGCGATGAGATATACCCCAGGAACCAGGGCAGATTTGCCACTTTGCGACTTGCATCCTCGTCGCTGCATCTTCTAGGACAGTGAGTTTAGTCTACCCATGAGCTGACGGCCACCCTGTTTTTCGATTTAGGCAGGAATTTAATAGGCATCGAAAGATTTCCCACTGGATATTCGTTCCAATATTCTGATTGTCTCACAAATAGAGGGTACTCTTTCGAAGTCGACACTGGTTTCCACGTGAGGGGATTTGCCGACGGCTTGGGCGTAGATTGTAGATGGTTAACGGAGGATGCACGGCGACTTCGATGCCGGTACGGTTTTCCCGTCTGAGCTGAGTCGTTCCGGTGCTTTGTGTGCCGTAGATTTTCTTGATGAAGGAGAGAAAAATATCACTCCCAACATGATCTGTGTATCCTCAGGTCTCATCTGCCTTTACAAACATCCAGCTATTTTGCGTCTACTTCGGTCCATCTGATGTAGTCTGCGACAACAGTGGAGAATGGCAGCCTCGTTTTGGCCCATATTAATCCCCAGACAGGTCAGGTGGATTGATTCATTGGTGTTTTCGACAAGTAGGTCCGGTAGTTTCAGTAGCAATGGTTGTAATGGAATTCTGCAGTCTCTGCGAATTATGCTTTATCCCATTTTCGTATTCTTCCTCCTCCACCAGGTTTCGCACACGGTCCTAGTTGATGACCATTTTAGGGGGTCCCTATTTGCACTCAGCCAAATGATGTGCTGTCGGGTTCAGCTCCGTTAGCGCGTACATCCCATTGGTCGTTTCCGCGCATGAGCTTGCAGCCGCATTCTGAGAGACCGATGTAATGGTCGGTCCAGCATTCAGTGCCAAGCTCTGCCTTTGTCAAAAGCATGCCACGGCAATCACTCCTGTTAACGGGCACCCATCGTGGCGGTTGTCTTTCGTAAAATGTATGATGCATCCATGTTGCATTGTGACAATGAGACTGCGTTCTACGCAGACTCGCAGGGGTACGGGTCTATTAGGAATAGGGTACACTACTCACTGACGACCAATAACTCCTTTTTAGGCCTGTGGCTTCTCGAACACCGAGGTAAATGAGACTAATTAATCTGTCCGTTCTATGCACTGCCATGCTATCTGCACACACTTTCACATGCGGTTTCTGGTTGAAGATCATCGGGACTCCCCAAGGACCTCGCCATCTCCATCATCATCTCCACCACTCCACCCGCAAACTTGCGCTACTTTTTTTCCTGTTCTCATGCATCTTCTTTTACTGCCTCCCCTTCTCCCAACACTCATTCTAACAGTTCTTACTTCTTCCCTTCTCAGCAGGATCCTCTGAAGATCTGCATTCCCCCTTCCCCCTACCTATTGTTTTTGTTTCTCCCTTATTCCGCTCGGCAGTCTCCTCCATTTTCTCATTTTAGTCTTAAAATTCCACCCTCTTCCTTCTTACACTGTTTCCCCCCTTCCAAAACTAACTCTTGCCTTTTTTCACCTCCCCTCCTCATCGTCCTCGCGTCTCCACCCCGTCACATTATTCGTCATTTCGCCCTCCCCCCCCCCGCCCTATCCACTTCCTCCCATCTCCCCTTCTTTCCGTCAAGTCTAGCCGTTATAAAACTCAATTTCACGCATTGCCATTCAAGGTGTCACAAACAAGACAGACGCAATCAACTGCCTGTCATTCTAAGGGGTTGCAGGGGTTAGCAATCAACCCGTGTGCGCACCCCCTTCCGCTTGTGAAATTACTTTCGGGCAGATTCTGACAAAGTGTTCTTAGCCTGCTGCAAGTCGCCCACGCACAAGACTCCTATAAATGCTATATACAACCACTTCTTAAGGGTTTTATTGGGTACGCTCAAAACACCTCTATTTTGCGCGCTCAAAATACGCCTGATTTGGGCTAGAAAATTAGTTCCAAACGCCTTCGGAATAGACATTTTGATTGCCCATAGAACTTTAGACAGTTTGACCGTCGTTAGCGTCGATGTCCACCGTGTTCCCCACAGAATCGTCGGCTCCGGCACGATGACTTGCGTGCAAATTAAAGTAAAATGGTAACAGACTTTCGCTGCACTTACCGCACTCTCTCCTCCCTCAGTCACTTGAGCTCAGAGTGTCAAACAGAGCAAAGCGGACCCGGGGGGGGGCGGGATCGAGTGCGGTGGCTTAAAGAGCTATTTGCGCGTGTCAAACACCCCTGGTACGTGCATAAAGGACCGCAGTTTCACCAAAAGCACAAAGCGCTGGTCCTGATTCTAAGTTAGTGATAGTGCCATAGAGGCCGCACTAAGAAGGAAGCATTACAGGCTGACCCTCTGTCCTGAGAAGAGGAGCGAGTTAACCCGATGGCTGATAGCTATCCGAGTTAGGACTTTTAGCGCACCGTGATAGTTTAAACGCGCCTGAGATGGTTTATAATGAGGAATGGACAGCGATTGCCGTGGGGACTCAGTCCCCCGAATCGATCTCAATCTCTCTTCCCTCTTCTGGGCACCAGTCCACCGTCCGAGCTGGTCAGTCATCTGATGTATGGATTTGGTGCATGGACTGTTAGAGCTACGCAGCTGGTCTGCGTGTGACACCAGGAGTGGGTGTTGCCGGTTTTAGTCTCACACGGGTGAGAGTCCCTCTAGAGGGCATATTAGGGGGGAACCATTGAGATTGAATAAAAATTCTACTAGTCGACCGCTTCTGCCAACAACGCTGTTGTCAATGTATACTGAGCAGTTGGGACCTAGGGACGGGGGGCGATCGACAAGAGGACGGCACAGAAGCGATTTGAGTCTGAACTTGATTTGATGTAGCAGACTTCGGATACCGTGCTTCGACGACATGATGGCTTAAAGACGATTGGAGGCGGAAGAGAGCAAAGCGGTCGGCAGAACCAAGCACTCATCTACGCGTACAACACGCGTCGTGGCTCGTCTACGCGTGCCACACACGACCTATAAAATATATTGAGGTCATACCTCAAAGAAACATGAGAGAAATAGTGGAATAGCTTGTTTGGAGCATTCGTGATATGCAAACCCTAGGCCTCAAGGAGAAGTAAAAAAGTACATGCTCATTAATGGAGTAATCACAGCGGGCGACCAAAACCTGGGGACTTTGCGTTTCAATGGCCATTAAAAGGAAACAGACAGAAAATGGAAAACACCAGACAACGTGCCAGCCAGCGCATTAACTCTCGGCCTTGATCAAGACGCCAATTACGGGTCAAAACCTGAAATTCGGGGTTTGGTATATCGTCCGGGTCTTGGATGAGGAGCGCGTCAGAGTTTCAACAATCGGTTCGTGGGATCTACAAGTCATAAACTGGACGCAAGCCCAGACTTAATAGGCTGGCATCTTGAGCCCCGGGGATCAGTCCGACTACATCCCCTTCGGTTCTCTCACGCAAATTTAGGGACACTATTAACCGTGTACCTAGAGGCCCGTCCGCTCGAAAATCACACCTGATAGATTTGAAAAGTTTTGATATATCCAGGTTTGGAAATCCGGTGCAGGTATTCCTTGGTCTTCATTCTCCGCTTCATTGCAGAATGCCGGGTGACATTTCTGAAGCCATTTGAGACCAACATTTATCACAAGGAAGGCTGTCTAGCATTGTTGATTGTCTCGGTACTGTTGGAACATCACAGTCCTGGTGACACAGATATAGGAATGTTATACCTACGTGAGGAGGATTGTTGCATCACTTTAGTCCATTCTGTTGTGAGACTTTGAAGGTCATCAGTAAGTAGAAAACCCTCACTTCTGATCAATGCTCGTACGCTGCGGCCTTCTACGTGATTATGCCTCCTAATGACTGCTTTTCAGATATACGCTTCTCAGTTATACCCTCATGGTCCAAACTGAACTCCTCCTCAGACTTACTATGGCATCGATGCCGTGGAAGACGTGATCAACAGCTGTCTACAAAAGATTAGAAAAAAACAGACAACAATCAGTTGGAAAAACTGCTTCGTGTGAAAGCAGTGCGATCTGGCAGTAGAGGGGCGCTCACCGATCGCGTTGCAGAACTCACACATCCCATTGTGCCTTGGGGCTCCCTCTCGAGCCCGACAGCAATATAGACAAAACACCATTGCTGGCAGGGACAAGGGAGACTGGAATGGCCATTTCTGGCTTGTTGGCCGTCGTCAGCCAGCCGTACCCAACACGGGATACTAAATATACTGGAAACCACACCGGACAGGGCACAAATGCATCGCGTGGTGAAATGAATGAGATGGTACGGAACTCACTCGTCCCGTTGTGCCTTGGGGCCCAACCAGCAGCCGCATAAGCGCGTGTACTATAGGCAGGATAACCTTACCGACATAGACAGGGGAGACTGGAATGGCCATTTTTGGCTTATTAGCCATCGTGGGCTAGCCAAACCCAACCCCGACACATGCGACCTCTTGGACTCGATTGCGCGACCTGCTGGTTAGAAGTCCAACACGCCGAATCATTGAGCGTCCCTTTACCAGCATATATTACACATCGCAACTGACAGTATAAAGAGCCCATGACTCAGTGGTTAGGACTTGGAACTTCAACCAACCGGTCGCGGAACCGAGCCCGGGGTGTTCCACACTTTGGGCTGGGTATGAGTGACTGACGACGGCTAATAAGTCAGAAATGGCATTTCCAGTCTCCCTTGTCTTTGTCGGTAATACTATTATACAGTGTAATCTGTTTTAAACACTGAGAAGTGATGACAGTTGTATATACTAAAATATCAGCAGTATGACGCTGGATTTGAATCTTCGCAGCTGCGTTGGAAGATCATCGCTCCAGACCAAATGCATCCCCTAAGAGACTTTTGTCGTGCTCCTAGAACTCGTTCACTGCAATTCCCACTGTTGCCCACTGTTTACATCCGCCTGGGAACAGCATTCAGAGACATAGATACTCAAAACAGTCCTTTGTCTCAATTTTCTCAGGCATCTCGTTAAAAAGCCAGAATCTATACCAGCACATTATCGCAGAGCATTACAACCACAGACACGGAAATTCCGAAATACGTTTTGTTTCGAAAAGATTAATTAAATAAGGTTGTAAAACTAGTCAGCTTGCAACATAATTCTGTATTAGTTCAGTTGCGGGTTGAAAATTATTTGGGAATTGGAAAAGTTTTTGAAAACCAAATTATATCTTTTCTTCAAGTATAAGATTAGAAGAAGACGCCATTTTCTACCGAATGAACAAAAGGATGAATCCATATAAAAAACCTCAGAAATAAATGTAACATCAACTTCAACGAATGCCGTTCACATTTTGTCCGCTTTCTACTTGCAAATTGTTCCATTTCTTTTGACTGAAATAATGCTTCCTCTGCGTTCCCATTAACAAGTCCGAGGACGAATGAAATTCGTGGAGGGTCTAAAGGGAATAATCAATGCTGATGATCAGTCCCCGCCCGAGTACAAAAACGGGAATCAGTACAGTAGGTGGGCTAACTCATGAAACGTCAACGAAAATTTCTAAAGGCACTTTCGTTTCTAAAAGATTAATTAAGAAGGGTGGTAAAACAAGTCAGCCTGCAACATAGTTCTATAATATTTCAGTTACCTCAGGGTGTCGGCTTTCGAAAGAACTTCCTTCCGGCTTCATGCAAAAACTGCATTCCGTAAAAAATGACTACTCAGGTAGCATGAATTTTTCTAACTCATTTTCGCTGTCCCTAAAAGTCCACTTTTATTTCCTGTAAACCATGCACAGAAGTTTTCATTCTTTCGCTCATTTGGTGGAAAATTACGTCTTCTTTTAATTTTATAGTCGAAGGAACGGTATAATTTGGTTTTCATAGACTTTTCGATTCCCGAATAATTTTGAACTCCATCTGCAACTACACTTGCATTCAGGGTTTCGAAATTACAGGCCGTATATTTTCCGCGTACGGTAAACCCCACATTTCTCTATGGTAATAATGGGGGACTATATAGGGTTCGTAAAATTTAGCAGTGGATTTGATCCATATTGTTAACTTTACAAGCCGCATTGGTAAATGCAGTGACATGACGATTTATGAACGGTGAGATCACGTTATTTAAAAGTCCCACAATTAGAAACTTTTTAAAACCGTGGTATTTCCCTCCTTCGAGTATAAAATTAAAAGAAGACGTTATTTCCACCGAATGAGCGAAAGACTGAATATTTCTGTGCATGGTTTACAGTAAATATAATTGGACTTTTAGGGGCATCGAAAATGAATATGAAAAATTCATGCTACCAGAGTAGTCATTTTTTACAGAATGCAGTTTTTGCATGAAGCCGGAAGGAAGTTCATTCGAAAGCAGGCATCTTGAGGTAACTGAAATATCATAGAATTATGTTGCAGGTTGACTAGTTTTGCAACCCTACTTAATTAATCTTTTCAAAACGCATTTCCGAATTTCGGTGACAGTTGATGAGTTAGCCCACCTACCGTATGCATATAACAGTAGTGAAGGGTGCTCGCCGTCCCAGCACTGCAGGCAGTCTCACAGCGACTAGTATGCAGAGCAGGACTATGACAAAGACCAGGATGATTGGAATTGGCCGTCATCAGCCAGTCATACCTAGCCCCGGGGTGTGCAACATCTGACGCTCGATTCCGCGACATGTCGGTTAGAAGTCCAACGCCCTATCCTCTGAGCACCGTTCTGCCATTGAATATTTCCGATCACAACTGACGGGACAATGAGCCAGTGATTAGAGTGCTGGACTTCTAACCAACGGGTCGAGGGATCGAGTCCTAGGGGTTGCGCACCTTGGGGTTTAGTATGGCTGGCTAACAAGTCAGAAATGGCCTTTCCAGTCTCCCTTTTCTTTATCGGTATTGTGGCTCTGCAGTATTATCTTTATAAGCACCGAACATTGTAGCAACAGTCCGATCTCTCACAAGCGGAGTACTGTCAAAAGTCTGATACATCGAGCAAAAACACATTGCTCTGATGAAGAAAGCTACAAAGTTGAACTAAACTACCTATTTGAATTATTTTCCCAGAACGGATACCCGAGAGATTTCGTACGTCGATGCATGGAACAACAAGAGATAAAAACAAAGGAACTAGATAGTTCCAATCAAGCGCCCAAAACAAACACTTGGCGAATCCTTCCTTACATCAGGAATGTGTCTGAACTTGTTGAAAGACACTTGAGGAAACACCAGATAAAAGTGGCGCACAAGCCGACGACTACTCTACGCACCCAGCTTGTACACCCTAAGGATAGGGTTGGCTATCTCGATAAAAAAGAATTCGTCTATAAGATCCCATGCGATGCCTGTGATGCCGTATATTGTGGCCAAACGGGAAAATTTGCCTCTACACGCATCCACGAACATCAACTTGCAGTTAAGAGGCGAGACCACTTGTCTCAAATGGCCACGCACACTCTTGATACTGGGCACAATTTCGCATGGGACAAAACTCGCATCGTCGGAGTTTGCCCATCTAAAAAAGGCCGAGAGTTTCTTGAAGCCATGCACTCCGATGAGTCATGCATCAACAGGCATATCGAGTTAGATGTCACGTACAAGAATCTCAGAGAAAAGTGGAAGAGACTAAAGCCGATCAATACGGACTGACACATACGACGGTAGCTTACTAGCTGAGGCACCGAATGAGTATTGATTTTGTAGCACGTTTGAAATTTTAATTGTTTTCTGCACATTTACTCTAGTCTGATGACGACACGGGGAACCGACGTCGAAAATTTACTCAATAAAGTTTTCTCCCTTTCCCAAAGAACGTATTTGTTTTCAAATTATATTTCTTGGGATGCCTGCGTTCCAATTCATTAGTATTATCTTTATAAGTACCGAAAATTTATAAAAATAATACACTCTAATACACCAGTCATTTGGTTTTGGATTTGAATCGTCGCAGTCGCACTGGAAGATCAGCGCCACAGAGCAAATGTGTTCCCTTAAGAGACTTAGGTCGTGATCCTAGAACTCTTGCGCTGCAGCCCCATATAAGTACTCTTTTCTATTCTTCATGCGGTTTGTTGCCTACTGTTTACATCCACCTGGGAACACTATTCAGGGGCATAAGGTGGTCAAGACGGTCTTTTGTCTCGGTCTGCCCTCGAATCTCGTGGTAGAGCTCGAATTTCTAACAGCACTTAATCGAAGGGCATTATCACCACAAACATAGAAGGCCGAAATGGTCCTGTCTTGTAAATTTGACGTCCCCAGCCGGCTATAACCTGCCAGTCGGCCGGGCAGATCTGACGTTTCAGCTCAAACTTCATTGTACTAATGAACCATCATCTACCGGCGGTTGGAGGGGGCTCCCGCCCTTTCCGTTACGATCGAGAATAAGAAAATCGCACGGTTTACGAGATCACCGTCTTACTCCGACGGAATCACCACGGAAGCGCGTGTGGGAGCTTTACTTGGGTGGCGCGAGATGAAATTGGATGTCCTATTTTCATTCTGCTAGTAGGATTGACCAGTAGGAGCCACTTTTACACAATAGTTGTTCGTATTTGTCGAGGTATTATGAAGAACTTAGCTTCTGACGTAGAAAATCGCGCTTTATGCCCACCGCGCTGGAAATGGTACCATCTCAGTGTTTCGGAACCGCCACCACATAAGTTGCTGATGCTACCATCCGGTAGGTAACGTGAACCACCTCAGTCAAAAAGAGTATTCAGTCAGTAGACAAGCAAACAGAACTGCCTTGAAACTCCCTCACAAATCCATAGTGAGATACGTCACTGAAATGCCTGCCGAAAAGCGGGCTTACTGAGATCAAGAAACCAACCCGCACGGTACGACAGGCGACCACCCATCCATTGAGACTTCGTTCGCAAGCCCTCCATCGTCTTTTCTTCACCACGGATGTCTCCTTCCGAACGCGTAATTTCCCCAATTGAGCATTCAGACATCAGTGATGACTACGAAGAAAGTGACTGCACAAAACAGACGCGTTTCAGTGCGATAAAGGAGGAGGAGGAGGAGGAGGAGGAGAGCATCAACTTTGAATTCCCACAGGACTGGCATCCAGACGGGGTTAATTTGATGCAATGTGAAGGCGCCGTTCCAGTGCCTCTTCAGGGAGTCTGATATCCTCACGAATTTGTCTCCGACGTGGCCTGTCAAACGTGCGCAGTCTTGGCTGGGCAGTTATGAGGCCGCACGGGGTCGTTAGACCGTGCGCAGGCGGATTCTGTCTGCAGGATCGCGGGGAGGTGATCACAAACATCAGGAGGTGCACAATTGTGATGAAAAGTGGAAGCAGAACAGACATTTCAAATTTTCACCTAATTTAGTCGGAGCGAAGATAACTGGGTGGTATTGTTTGTCGTAGAGGTGCGGGCATTGCAAATATGGTAGGCCGATGGAGGATTCTGAACTCTTTAGTGGGAAAGTAGCCAAAGCTAAGACGAGAACGGGCAACTTGATGCTCCGGTTTAGAAGTAGGGTTTGTTTCAGAGTTTGGGTTAGTGTTAGGCTGAGTTTCCGGTTAGGGTTTTTGTCAAGTTTAAGGGCTCCGTTTAGAGTTAGGATTTGAATTGCGGTTTTTCTTTACGTTTGCTGTTAAGGTTAGGGTCGGGGTTAGTGTTAGGGTTGAGTAGGGTTACGATTAACGTTAAGGTTATGGGTAAGGTTAGTGTTAGGCTTTTGGTTACAGTTAGGGTTAGGATTTGGGTCACGGTTAAGGTTAGGCTTAGGGCTAGGACTAGGGCTTGTGATAGGTTTAGTGTCAAGTTAATGGTTAGCGTCAGGTTTGTAATTATGTTAAGGACTAAGTTTACTTTTAAGGTTACGGTTAGGTTTGCGGTATTGCTGCCCCGCGTGTCCTGTCAGCCAGGTCTTTTGCAGGAATTCTAGTCTTCCTCCTATCTCGCGACAGGTACGTCATACATCAGGTTGACTTGTCCGTTTCTGCTTCGCATAATTTCCCGCTAACGATTCCAGCATTCCCCTTCGGCTTACTTTATTTTCAATGCCCACGTTGTACTTACACTTGGGACCAGGGCAGCGTAACTAACTCTTGCCACAAGCTTCCTCTTCAGATATCAAGAAATAAGTCATCAAAATGCTCGGGCAGTTTACCCAAACTGCACGATTTACGTGAACCTTTTCAACTATACAGGATTGTGAGATTCATAAGCTCAGGAATGAGCCTCCTGCCGCTGGAATCAGGCCTAACGCAGTCTGTGTATGCGGTGCAGGCAGCACCAAACTCTCTGAAAATTGGCTGCGAATTTTGAAACTTGAAATACAATTCTTTCAACCCCGCTTCTTCTACTTCTTTTCTTGATATGTTAACTGGGATTCGCATTTGACCACAGTCAACATCGTGTCGTGTTTCGTATTATTTCAGGAGTCAAAACTGTTGATATGCGAAAAAAATCCCACAATGCATAAAGCAAAGATCATCGGGGATGTTTATGCTCAGATTTATTTAAAAAGCTTTCTTTAACGGATTTTTGCCTACAGAAGTTTGCACATTCCCTTCTACTAATCAACTTTCTCCATGTTTTACAAGTCTATTATCTAATAAAAACGCATGCTTCCGAACAGTGCCATGATGCATTTAATAATCACTGCATATTTTCAATTAAGTGAAGAGTGGCAACCATTTTGGTCGGTGCAGCTGGCGGTGCGGAATTAGGTCTGTTAGATATTTTCTAAAAAATGTACACCGTTCTCAAGTTTGAAGTCACAAAACTCCGAGCTTTAATAAAGTGGGCTTCAAACCCCGACTCCTGGGATAGTTCAGCGATACGTCCAAGGCTGAACAATTGAGCCAAGGGTCCGTGATCTCGTCGATGACGGTCAGGATATTTGACTAGATGTAAATGTATGCACTATATTAAGTCATCACCTCTCGCTTTAATGGCCTTCCACGCTGCGAGCGTTCCTACCAACCGGAAAATACGTCCTGCTCTGGGCAGCCAGTGACTCGCCGAGTCACGAACGACACTTGCTGGGACAGGCAAGTTGCAATTTAGCCTGCTGCTACTGCTGTCAGCAGTATGCATGCCTTGATCGGGGATAGAAATGGTTGACGTGGACATAAATTTGCCCGAAACGGCGACTGCATCATCGTCGAGAGCCTGGCAGCCTGGCGTGTACGGCATCATCATCATCATCATCATCATCATCATCATCATCATCATCATCATCATCATCATCATCATCATCATCATCATCATCATCATCATCATCATCATCATCATCATCATCATTATCATCATCATCATCATCATCCATCATCATCATCATCATCATCATCGTCGTCGTCGTCATCATCATCATCATCATCACCATCGTCGTCGTCGTCATCATCATCATCATCATCATCGTCGTAGTCATCATCATCATCATCATCGTCGTCGTCATCATCAGCATCATCATCATCATCGTCGTCGTCGTCGTCATCATCATCATCATCATCGTCGTCGTCGTCATCATCATCATCGTCGTCGTCATCATCATCATCGTCGTCGTCGTCGTCGTCGTCATCATCATCATCATCCATCATCATCATCATCATCATCATCATCACCGCCGCCACCACCACCATCACCAACACCACCACCACTACTACTACTACTACTACCAATACTGCCATCGGCGCTCCGAAAAACCAAGAAACGGCATGAGGGCCCACTCGCATACGATTCAACCGGTGTTTGCCCACAAAATTTCATAGAAGACGACCATGAAGAGAGGCTCGATGCTACTGATGAAATCCCCGTTTGATCATCAGTGCAGTGCAAGGATACGTCTGTGTTGTTGGTCGCAGGTGCTTTTCGCGTTCGTGATCCTCGAATGAAGACATGCAGTGGTTACATAATAGCCTCTGTCCCTTTGCTATCGAAATCCCCGATATATATATGTCAGACGTATGTCCAGTGACCGTAGTGGGGGGCTATGTTTATCCCGTTGCACCTTTGTGTACTGCGAAAACGCATTTGTGCTGGGCAGAGTTCCGACAAACAAAAGGGAAGCCTGGAGGAGTGTCGCCCGTGCATAGCTCAGTATTCTCGATCGCAACAGGCAAGGCAAGAAGCGTGGAGTTCATTGGTAAAGCGTTCGTATAATTCTTAATCCAAATAGCATGTGCTCTAAAAGCCTGGAATCGGGAACGGTAGGCTGGCGATGGCTAATAATCCGGAAATAACCATCACTTGTTTTTTTGTCGTGGTGTCCTTCAGCCCATGTATATATAGAGACAGTATGTTATTACCGACAAAGACAAGTGAGACCGGAATGGCCATTTCTGGCTTATTAGCCGGTGTCAGTCAGTCATACCCAACCCCGAAATGTGGAACACCCGAGTGAGTTCTGTAACAAGGATCGGTGAGCGCCCCCTACCATTGTATATTCCCGATCGAAAACCGAAAGTGCAACGGGCTCGTGGCCCAGTGTTTAGAGGCGTGGACTTCTAACAAACAGGTCGCGAGTTCGAGCCTCGGGTGTTCCACACTTCGGGATTGGGTATGGCTGGCTGACGACGGCTAATAAGCCAGAAATGGCCATTCCAATCTCCCTTGTCTTTGTCGGTAATAACATACTGTCTCTATCATGCGCCGCTGTGCGGCTGCTGATTGGTCTCGAGAGAGAGCCCGTAAAGCAAAATGGAATGAATGAGTTCCTTAAGAACAATCGGTGAGCGCCCCCTACCATTATATATATGTATGAATTTGATAACAGGCATCCCAAGAATCATAATTCGAAAGAAATAAGCTCTTTGGGAAAGATAAACAAGTTTTATTGTAAATTTTCGATCTTGGTTCCTCAAGTCGTCTTCAGACGTGTTACCTGTTTTGCACACTTACTTCACGTCTGAAGACGACTTGGGGAACCAAGATCGAAAATTTACCATAAAACTTGTTTATCTTTCCCAAAGAGTTTATTTCTTTCGAAATATATATGTATCTATATCGTGCTTGTTATCCCCCGGAGAAGCATGGTAATATATCTGGACCTCGGATCTTCACGCATTTTGATATGCATATATATATACATAAATGGACCAAGCAGAAAATGCTGACGCTAGGACAACCCATCGTTCTCTTACTATAAATATACAGGCACACGAATATTAAATACGAGATGACATAAATTCTCCTTATTACCGCCAGCCATTTTCAAATGCGACGCCTAAGAGTATTATGCTATCTGTGATGCTGCCCAGGACGTAAGCTCATGGGAACATTTGCTCGGCGCACTGGCAGAAGGCCTTTTAAATGTTGTGTTTGGGACTCTTCATGTATGCATTTGGAAATGTGAATATGTATGATTTATTCACAAACAAGTTTATCCCTTTCTCACGTCATTCCAGGTATTCGAAATTTCAACTCTGTCAATAATTGGTCGTTTCCAAAAAAACCCCAGACCTGCATTTAAGACTATCTTTCAATTGTCCGTTAAATATCGCATATGAACTAGTATTTCCAGATTTACTAGTTGCTTTCAGAGAGCAAAATATTTCAGTAAAATGTGCATACCTTTATTGACTTAGACTACGCATATATTATACATACAGAAAATGTCTAAAAAGGATTTTAAGCCTCTGACTAATAGAGCTTGCCAGACAGTTACAAATAATAGACACAGATAACACGGGATTCGAGTCCGGACGCTTTGAGCATAAGGCCTTAAGTCAAGCGTTCTATCTTCCAGTAATGTGTCCTTTTTTCCGGCCGTTTGCAGTCGGAGTTATTAAATAAAGTTTGTCTACTGTAATCCCACCGGACTACAGAACAGACTAAGCTGCAAATTGGACTCAGAGACAAAATGAGGGCAACATTTTATTTAACGCAACTAGATCAATGGAGGACACATCTAGCCTTTAAGCCCCAAGGTGCTTTCTTTGTCGTGAAATGCCCAATGTAAATATTACTGTCCATTCTCAGACAAACACATGGAGAATATGGAAGTATGATGAGGCCAAATAAGTGTTTGGGGGGAGAAACCAGGCCTCAGCGCTAGCTTTCAGGCTCCGCACTCTGGGGCCATCCGCATAGGCCCAGCAGCTGTGCAAAGGAATTTGCCTTCGAAAACAATAAATAATTTTCCAATATTTGGCGTCCGAAGAGCAGTCACTGTGCGTCATAGCATCGCAGTTAAATGGGCCTGCGTCCCCTGCAGTTCTCCCGGAAAATTTTGTACGTAGCATTCAAACTGACATGCCGCCTGATGCATGATTCATCCGGCTTCCGGTTATTCTTGAACGGGCAACCAGCAGTAATGCAAGTTCTGTGCCAGGCAAACGTGGACGCAGTATTTAGGGCATGCATGACTATTTGTAAAGAGTGGTTCCGCCTCATTTCTGTCAACTGATATTCTCTAATGCTTTTAAAAGGCGACTTTTCAGCTTAACCACAATATAAAACAGTCTTCCGTGCGTCTGGCGAAATTCTGCAGAAAACTTTCTTCTCAATTACATTTAAAACAATATCCTTAGGATTCACATGCCGGATGTGCAATATCATCGTAAGGATGTGCATTACTCGTACACGGCGACTACTCTAGTTTAACCCTCGAGGGACTCAGATACCTGGTTAAGGTTAGGATGTACTCATCCTACTGCTGAGTTGAACGCATTGCTATGCCTACATCTGGTTCTTCTGTTGATTCATGCTATTTCACGTCTTGACGTACTAGTTTTTCAGCGTACCCCATTTGAGGAAGTGACTTGAACGAGCAACTGAATCCTATGCGATAATCTACACTGTCAGAGTTTTGAGTTTTGATCAATCAGGTTAGTTTTTGACAGTACTCGGTTTATGGGTAACGGGGCCACTGTCCTGCAAGTTCTAGAGTTGGTGTTGTTAATTTGGATGGGAAGGACAACAGTTTTGATGTTGCGTATAACATTTCGGACAGGACTGCGGGGAACGCCGGTCCATTAAAATCGGATGCTGGGACGCAAATTATTAGTTTTTATGCCCTCTTTGGAAGGAAAGTCCCTTACGCATTTACTGCGTATCTGAGGATGGCCTCAGGAAGCGGAGCCCGAAAGCTATCGGCGACGTCAGGTTTCTTTATTAAAGACGTATTTGGACTCATCATACTTCCATGCTGTTCATGTGTTTGTCTGGGTATGGACCGTACCGATTGGATTGAACATTTCATGATGGAGAAAGCACCCTCAGGAGTAATGACTAACAAATGGAAAAAAAACAGACGGTTAAAGCAACTTGGGGAAATGCTGTTGCCGAGAAGAGATAGTAAGGCCAACACTGTCGCCCAAATCGATGTTACTCGCAGAATCTTTACAAGCCTTTCAGAGTATCACATCACATCTCCATTGCCGCAAAGATTCGGGTGAACTGGGCACCCGTCCGGTCAGACCTGCTGTACGGTTGTGAATGCTGGGCTATAGGCGTGGAAGATGAGCGACTATTCTTCAAAAGATGTTCACCGACTTCTTCTCAAATGACACAGTTCGTTATTGCTGCGTCAACATTCTCAGGATATCCCAGGAGTTTCAGTGAAGGTGCGTTTTAGTTGCTCCGTCAAGTCTTTTCGTGCTGACCTCGATCGGACGTCACTGCCCCTCTCCCCTCCCCTAGAAACGTCAGAAAAGTAGACATAAATACGCAGGACGCGACACAGTTCGTCAGCAATTGGAAGTGGCGGTTTCGCCTTCTGCATTCGGTCTGCTTCGCCAGAGGAGAGCGAACGGGACGAACTATCCATATCAGCTGCCGCGGATTGTCACGTGTGGGGGAGGGGATGTAATTTGGGATATTATAGAGGAGGCTAAATCATACAGGATCTCAGCTGTACTGGACGTATCATTCATTAAGCTGGTTGCCATAGGGAATAAGCTGGTTCAGCCTTGTCTTGGATTACCTTCTACAGCTCAATCCGTACTGTAAACTCTCACGTCCTGTAATAATTTCGACTGCAGCCGACGGGAACAGTGGCCAGATCTAAGTGGCCAAAAGAGTTCGGGTTTGAATGCCTGGTCATTCACATTTACCGTTGCCGTTACGTAAAACATGGGAGTCAAGTAAACGTTTCAACAATTTCCTAACAGTTTTTACACCAGCAGCTTTTCAGTTTGCTCAGAAATTAATCGCTAACTTGGAATAAACTAGTCTATTTGAAACTTATACAATCAAACTGAGAACTGATATGAATATTTGGGCCGATTTTCATCAGGCACGGCGGGACAATCGCGTACTATTCATTCACTGCCAAAAGGTGTTCAGTAGTATATACACAGCCTGCATGACATGCCATACTTGAAGGCGTAGGTGCTAGCTAAAACCCAGGTACGTGTTTCACCGATATTCTGCCGCTGTGTGGCACAGTTATTAAGGGTCCGGCTCAACAGCATATCCCACGGCTTTCCCTCATGTGCTTTTTGGTAGATACTCCAGTTTTAAAACTGCAGACTTTTGATTTCCGCAGGCAATAATCATTGCGCCAATTGCATTGAATAAGGTTCTGAAATAAATTACTGTTTTCCGCCTAATTGAAATCTCATAGCGAACTTCGAAGCAAGCGTTACATAGTACTAAATATTTTGAGAATGGCGGTCTGGCGAACAAAAGTACACAAGGGAATATTGATAGTTCAGCCGTCGCATCCGACAATGTCCACCATCTGCTCCACAGCAAGGTGAAGCAAGCCCAGCGACTTGTTCGTGAATTAGTTGAAAATGAGAGTGCACTTACGCAGCATCTATCATGCTTTCTGCCCCTACCACCTGTGCCCGGTTTCCGGACAGAGGCAAGAAGACCGGAGGTGGGGTGGACGCAAGTGGATGGCGCGACCGAACCCGCACCTTGGCGTTCCACCACAACCCCTGGTCTACACAGCAAATGACCAGGATTTTGACCGACAACAACTAAAAGATGTGAATGACTGGGCGGCCGTGCTCACGACCTGTATAACCCAGCGGGAGCGCAAGCGCATCTAGCGCCAAGGAACCAGGTGTCGGAGAACTGCCAGCCCACACCAGGCTGCGAGTACAATAATTTGCTAATCATGACGTAGCAGACGCTAACCAACCTGGGACAAAGGGATATGCGAAATTGCTAAACATACGTCTGCTCAAATTGGCCTTTTTGGCCAGTTATAGGACTTATTTTTCCCCAGATAGTAAATGTCACATGCATTATTTTTAGCAAATGTCTTTCAAAATGAAATACAGGAGTTTGAATTATTCGATTTAGTTTTATATTTCCGAGTATTGGTCCCGCCGGAGCAAAGGATTTCATGAATTCATATACCGCGAGGTTGATCAGCGAGTAGTAAATTGGGATACAGTTAACGGATTCAATCCTACATATGGTGTTTTCTCTGTACGCGTAGAATGCTTCTTCCGCATAGTCGACACGGTTTCAGGGTTTCCTTGAAATGCCATCGAGTACTTTGCGGTTTACAATGTGCCCTTTTAATTGTCTGGACGAACTATCTTTGTAAATAACCGTTTGCACAATATTTATAGATCCATCTCAATTTGGAATCCAATCACCGAAAAGGCACACGTCCACTGCGAAGACCTGAGATGCATACACTGTCAGTCAAGTGATGTACATTCGCCAGTAAGTTTCGTCATTAAAAAGTGCTATTCTATGACACCTTGCTGATGACCGCCCACATCCTATACGTTTTTTTCAAAAGTAAACTCAGGAAAAAACTTATGTATTCATCAAACCCTCGCCTCTCCTGTAAAAACCAAACATCCCTTACGGAGGGACAAGGCCATGGCCTATTAATTTCTGTCAGCTACCCGAGCTCAATCGCAACATCAGGTGGTTGATGCTTCCTGAGGGAGGGAAGAGAGAGAGAGAGGGAGAGAGAACGAGGTCGACATGGTGGCGCTTTCGGCGCACCGCTCATTACTAAAAAACCGACGCGTGGAAATCTATCACGACGCGCCAGAAGTCGCAGCTTAGAAGGCCGCCAATTAGCAGGACAACTCTGTCCTCTCCGGACGGAAAGCCGGATTATAACGGCTCGGCCAGGTCGCGTGTGGCAGGCATAGATGGGTTGCTTAACTCTGCGCCCGAGTCCATCCCCAGATGTCCTGACCCCGTCTCTTTACGTGGCCCAGAAGAGAGGAGGAGAGAGTGAGCGAATGATGCGCATGTCTGTCTTCACCATGAACTAGTTTACGCTCAGGCCACCATCCTGCGCCCACCATGCTATGAGACGCAAGTTAAAGATTGTTGAGCGCGGCAGTTGAACAGCTGTCTGCGTCTGGCCTGTTGCACTCTTAGCGAGCTGCGTATGTATTATATATATATATATATATATATATATATCAGAGCGGATACGACAGAGTCTGGGGGGTAGATTGATACAGCACTGTTCCGGGCTTGTTTGCCTTCATTCAGCCAACCATAACCCTGACCACCAGCTGGGACCGGAAACACAAACATACGCACAGACGCAGCTGGCGCAGCTGGTCCACCACTGGGGTCTATCAGATGGGTCATAAGCACTTCATCGAACCGAAGTTAATCAGTGTCTCGCCACCTGCCACTCTCTGTCGCTGTAGATCGGGTATTTATTCACTCAGGAATGGGCGCACACCGATCTATTGGCTTCCCGAAGCAGAATAGTATTACCGACAAAGACCAGGGAGACTGGAATGGCCATTTCCGGCTTAACAGCCGTCGTCAACCGCCCATACCCAAGCCCGTAGTGTGGAACACCCCAGCCTCGAACTCGCGACCTGTTGGTTAAGAAGTCTACGCCTCTACCCACCGGGCCACGAGTTCCGTATGAACGATCGGTGAGCGCCCCCTTCCATTGTATTTTCCCGATCGAAAAACCGACAGGGCAACGGGCTCGTGGCCCGGTGGATAGAGGCGTAGACTTCTAAACCAACAGGTCGCCTCTAGGAATTCTCGGCCTTTCTTATATGGGCAGGAACCGACAATGCGTGTTTTATCCCAAGCGAATTTGTGCCCAGTTTCAAGAGTATGCATGGCGACTTGGGATAAGTGGTCCCAACGAACGAAGTTTACAAAAAAGAACTCAATTATCTATTCAACCTATTTTCCCAAAACGGCTTCCCCAGAGATTTTGTACGCAGATGCATGAAAGAGCAGGAATCAAAAGAAAGAGAGAAGGAACTAGATTGTTCCGATCAGACGCCAAAACCAAAACATTGGCGAACGCTTCCCTACATTAAAAATGTGCCTGAACTCGTTGCAAGACACCTGAGGAAGCACCAAATACAAGTGGCTCACAAACCGACTACCACGCTACGCAATCAGCTTGTACACCCTAAGGATAGGGTTGGCTATTTGGATAAGAAAGAAGTAGTCTATAAGATTCCATGTGGCACTTGTAATGCAGTGTATTGTGGTCAAACCGGAAAATCCGCCTCTACACGCCTACATGAACACCAATTGGCAGTGAAGAGGCGGGACCACTTATCCCAAGTCGCCATGCATACTCTTGAAACTGGGCACAAATTCGCTTGGGATAAAACACGCATTGTCGGTTCCTGCCCATATAAGAAAGGCCGAGAATTCCTAGAGGCCATTCACTCTGATGATTCATGCATCAATCGACGCATCGACCTTGATACCATGTACACAAGTCTCAAAGAAAAATGGAAAAGGTAATAGCCAATCACGACGTGACATCAGCCCACAGCATTAGCCCATCCTCAGTCATGACAGAGCAATATCGATTTTTTCGGCATTGTTTAAATTTTGACTGTTTCTTCACACTTATTACACGTCTGAAGACGAGCTGGGGAACCAGACTCGAAAATTTACGAAATAAAGTTTGTTCATTTTCCCAAAGGACTCATTCTTCTTCGAAATATATACATAGGAAACAGTAAACTTTATTGTGTAAATTTTTGAGACTGGTTCCCCGGCTCGTCTTCAGACGACGGGCGTGCAAAAAAAATTAAATTAAACAATTAAATTCTAAACCAAGTCTGACAAAGGATCCTATAATTGGCTAAAGTTATCTTCTCGGGATTGCTTGAGTCAGTTTGAATCTGTCCGTCACGAGTTTGTATGTGGCATCTAGATCGATATGCCGGTTGGTGCATGCCTCAGCTGAGTGCATTATCTCTACGAATTCGCGGTCTTTCCTTTTTGGGCAGGCGCCAACATTGCGAGTGTTTTGCCATGCAAATTTGTGCCCAGTGTCCAGTGCGTGCATGGCCACCTGGGATAGATTGTCGCGTCTCTTTACCGCTAACTGATGTTCATGTGTACGGGTTGGGGTGGGTTTCCCATTTCGGCCAAAATAGACGTCATCACAACTAGAACATGGAATTTTATAGAAAACGCCTTTTCTTTCGAGGTAGCCAACCCTGTCCTTAGGGTGTACAAGCAGCGTGCGTAAGGTAGTTGCCGGCTGGTGTGCTACGTGTATCTGGTACTTTTTTAATTGCCTTTCGACTAGTTCAGATACATTTTTCGCGTATGGAGGAGTTTTCCAGGTGGTTGGTTTTGGTTCCCGAGCGGCCGTAGCTTTTCTTGAATTTCCCGTGCCTCATACATCGACGTATAAAGTCATGCGGGTACCCATTTTGTGAGTAAAGTTTGGAGAGGTATTTCAATTCTGCCCGATAACTCGTTTTGGCTCGATTCAGAAGGCTGTGGACTGTACTCCGTTTGTTAGAGACAGGGTGGCTACTCTCAAAGCGTATGATAACCACTGAATACGTCTCTTTGCGATAAACTGATGTATGAAGTGATCCATCGGTTTTTCGACGTTCAAGGATATACATGTATATACAGTGCGTGACCGACCTCATGAAATATTGGCCAAAATTCTGGAATGCGTTTCCGATTAGGAAGAACTACTTAAGTGGGGTTGTTATACTGAGTATCATACAGCATAACCCTATAACATTTCCAACTCACCAGAATGTCTGTTTTTGAATGCACTTCTTTTTGACCTCCTGCAGGAACCGCACTCGGTAAAAAATGATTACTTAATTAGCATGCATTTTTCCTGTTGATTTTCGATGGTCTTATAAATTTAAATATATTTTATGAAGAACGTGCACAAAAATATGCCTTTTCTTGCTACTTTGATAAGAAATCACATTGTCTTCATATTTGATGCCTGAAGGAAGTGTATACTTAGGTTTTAAAAAGTTCCTAATTATGAAATTTTTAAGACTGTGGGATGTCCAGGCGTGCAAGACTGCACATGTCCATTTAATAATGATCCTCATGAAATGTACAGCACAGTCCGGATCCATTGCAAAATTTCATGAACTTCATGTGATATCTTCTTAAAGGCATAGAGGAATATATGATTTTCCTTACGCGGGAAGCATGCACCTTGTGGACCGAAATTCCTAAACGCTGATGCAATGCCAGATCAGGTTGAAAATTATTCGGGAATCGGGAAACTTTCTTAAATCCTAAAAACATACTTTCTTCGGGTATAAAATATGAAGACAATGTGATTTCCTATCAAATTAGCAAAAGAAAGCATTTTTTGTGCACGTTTTCCATAAAATATATTTGAATTTATACGACCATCGAAAATCAACAGGACAAATGCATGCTACTTAAGTACTCATTTTTTGCCGAGTGTGGTTACTGCAGGAGGTCAAAAAGAAGTGCATCCAAAAGCCGACATCCTGGCGAATTCGAAATGTTATAGGGTTATGCTGCATGACACTCAGTATAACAACCCCACTTAAGTAGTCCTTCCTAATCGGAAACGCATTCCAGAATTTTGGCCAACATTTCATGAGATAGGTCACGCACTGTATGTGTACGTTGAATAACATTACTGACAAATACAAGGGAGACTGGAATGGCCACTTCTGGCTTATTAACCGTCATCCGCCAGTCATACCCAACCCCGAAGTGTGGAACACCCGAGGCTCGAACTCGCGACCTGTTAGTGAGAAGTCCAACGCCTTTACCAACTGAGCCACTGGCTCGTTGCCCTGTCGGTTGCGATCGGGAATATACAGTGGTAGAGGGGGCTCACCGTAGCATGGTCGGTGAACGCCCCTCTACCATATAAATATGTATATGAACTTTTCAAAAGTGATTAGCATCGTTGCTCTCGGAGACCACTTTAAAGGAAGGAGAGCTTGTACATGGAATGCTCTGCTTACCCATCCAAGGGCTCAAACTCTCGTTAGAGCTCACCTTGATAGGTAAAAGAAAACGCACAATCAGTCGACAATGAACCTCTTCTGCTCCTGGACTTGTATTTGACTGCCGTATTATTGCGCTGTCTCCAGCGATCGGCATATGGGCTTGCTGCTCTCTGTTCATTATCTTTGAGAGAAATCAATAATGCGTCTATAAGATCCTCCAAGCAGGGGTACGGTTGAATTTCGGCTCGAGTCCACTTTACATTTGTTCTTGACGAAGGACTCGAGCGACATTTAGAGCGCAGGATACGTAGACTATTCAACGAGGAAACGTTTGTCTCCCTTCTTGATTACTGCCTGGACACTGTATCTTCACAAACTTCAAGATCCACGATGACTTTTAGTTCCCTAAGTCAATCGCCTAATTTGATTCAAATCATAGCAAGGGGGCATGGATATGGATAACTGAGCCAAGGCCGAAGAATTAACTGGTCGTTTGAACAGAGAACTGGACCTAGCACTGGTTGCAAATTTAATCGCACTTTCTTTTAAAGGCCACAGGCACCTCTGTGGCGGTCAAGGATGGGTGATCAACTTAAACCACACACAATAAGTTTGTTTCGTCTAATGTCAGCAGTCAGGGAACAGTGAGGACTAGTTTATTCTGTACACAGGGCAGGTTGCCGTAAGTTGGCTGCTCACGGAGAGCGTCAGTCGCGGTGTATTGTTTACGCGGGAGTGAGTGTCAGGGTCAGCAGGAGGGGGTGACTGCCTGAGTGTTGGTCGTGTGATTGGACAAATTAGGGGAGGAATGGAGGGCGCATACTCACAAGGCCTCAAGGGTATCAAGCCAGACGCGCGTGAGGTGATACTAGTTTGTGAGGCAGTCGAGAGTCACTGCAGTTGGACAGGAGGGGCCTCAATTCTAGCCGGTGTGGGTGGTCGGGTGTCAGCGGCCTGTCAATGCTTGTCGCGGCCATCGACCGTAAAAACAGAGCCGGAGAGAAGGGGGTCTGGAGCGGCTGCTACAACTCCGTGGTCGGACTCTCTGCGTTTGCAACCGCGTTCGAAACATGTCGCCGACACTCGCAGTCACATTCTTTGGACGCCCCCTCGACAGGGGTCGGTACCACTGTCCGGATCCCAAGTGTAAACGCAATGTGGGCTGTGGAAGAAAAGTAAGTCGAAGGGGGATGCTGAAATCGTCAGTGGGGAATGTAGCCGAGGTTGAAACGGAAAAGGCAATTTGACGTATGACAAATCTGCCGAGAGATTGATGGAGCCCAAAACCTCCGCAAAAGATCTGGCTGAGGGGACATGCAGGGCAGCAGTGCCCCAAACCTAACGGTAAACTAAAACCTTAACCTAATTAGAAACCTAACGTTAATCCTAAACTTGCCACTAAACCTAACCTCAAACCCAGCACAAAACCCTATGCCTAGGCTTAACCTTAATCCTCACCCAAATCCTAACTCTTAACTTAGCTCTAACCTTAATCGTGACACAAACCCTAATGCTAACCCTAACCGCTAACCTATCCCAACCCTAACACTAAACGTAGACCAAAACGGCAATCCAAACCCTAACTCTAACCGTAACCCTTAAACTTAACGCAAACCCTAACCTTAAACTCATTTCTCAGCCTGACACACCCAAACCCTAAAACTAACCCTACCTCTAAACGGAAATACCAGGTTGTCCTTTTCCGTTTTGACTTTGGCTACTTTGCCCATTAACGATTTCAGCATCCTCCTCCGGCTTACTTCACTTGCAATGCCCACATTGCGCTTACACGGACGCTGAAAGCGTAACCGATCCCCACCCGCCTTTCCCTTCATCTGTCTTGAAACTAGATAACCAGATATTTCTGGTAAAATGTCACGTCAGACCCCGCCAAGTACTTTCTGAATGCGATACCTTGTGATCTGTGCGTTAGGAGAAAATTGGGACGCTAACGAGTTGTGCGGCGAGCTCCTACCACTATAATAAACATTCACTGAAAGTTTTCAGGCGCCAGCAAGACTCTCCAAAGTCCTTTAATTGTTGGACATCAGCGAAATCCGCGGAGCGGGGTACTGATGAGGCCGGCGATATGGAAAATCAGGAACGTGATTGTGATGTAAGTCCTAGCTTTAATGTTTGGAACGGGATTTTGGGAATATATTATGTATCCTGGAAGACCTCCTGTATCGGCCAGGGACTGAAGCGGCGGCTACACCTCCAGTCACACTGATTGGTTGGCCGCGAGAGCTTGGGAGGGTAGGCCGATCGAAAATCCAGTCGCAGTCGAAGGTAACTGATCTGATCAGCAGTCTACATCACTCCCTCGCACACGACTATGATGACGAAGAAAGAGCTAACGTTAGATCTCAAAATTGTCCTTTTAAACCGGAGTTGCAACAAACAGCCCAACACCACCGGAGGAGAAAGTACTAGGAGGCAAAAAAATAGACAAACCACGAAGCAAGCAGACAATGTCTGAAAGATGTAGATCCTAAGGGCAACACCTGGCATGATATTTAACGTCTATTCATGCCTTAGCCAATTTATACAATTCCAACTCTCACAGCAGTAGCCAAATCCGGCTAACATGTCTCAGCTTAAAATGAACGGATTTACCCCTATGCGTGCGTACAGTAGACACCCATAACACGCTATATATCAGACCAAAAACTACTTCGACTAAACTTCTGCCCGCGTAGGTGCACGCGTGTCTCAGGCGGGGGAGCAGACATGTTAGGAAGAGAGCGACTGGAGAAATGTGCATGTGGGAGAAAAACGTGTTTACCCTAACCCTATGCCGCTCATACAGCCGTCACCTCCCATCACCACCGCGAAACCCCGATTTGGAAAACCTCGAGCTATTAGGTCGCACTTGAATTGGCCAGTGGGGTGACTTGAAGGGGAGCCGACTATCACTCTCTGGCTTACACGAACGCCACCCTCCATCACCTTACCGCCCCATCCCCCCCTCCAAATTAGCAGTCGAAGACAGTTGCTGTCGCGGCCAACTAAGGCTGCTTACCACGACCTCGGCAGACGCAAACGTTTGATCCGCAAATTTGCTAATGGACTTGACTGCTGCGCGAATGCTCGACCAGACGAGGGTGGTGTTTGCCTCAAAGAACAGACGCTAGCTGACGCGCTTTAAACTATCACGACGGGCTAACAGGCATAGTTTAGAAGGCTGCTAACTGAGGGGCTAATTCAGTGATTCTTAACACTGAGAGTCAGACTCGATGGCTTCTTAATTGTGTGGTCTTCATGGTGCCGATCTGATGTGAGATCCGAGCGTCTCTCATGAAAGCCTCGCGCACTCTGCGCGGTTCACGCCGTGTGTGGCACATTGTCTCCACCTCTGCAAGCCGCCACCAGTCTTCTCGACTCT
Source organism: Spirometra erinaceieuropaei (assembly GCA_902702965.1). Classification (NCBI taxonomy): domain Eukaryota; kingdom Metazoa; phylum Platyhelminthes; class Cestoda; order Diphyllobothriidea; family Diphyllobothriidae; genus Spirometra; species Spirometra erinaceieuropaei. Next base: position 337,589 of record CACRXP010000239.1, on the reverse strand, counting down.
GTCTTGAAACTGTGTTCAGGTGTGGAGTGGGGAAGGGCGAGTGTAGTAGATGCTTCGCAAGCACTATAAACTAAATCGCGCGCAAGTCACCGTGCCTGCTGCACTTTGGTGTGCAGCGCACGGTGGACATCGTCGAAGTCGACCGTCGAAATGTTGTCATGTCGTCTAGCCTGAGGAGTGGTGGTGGGGAGAGTGTGCGGTAGATACTGCGCATGCCCGCCCCACCATAAACTAATTCCTGGGGTGGAGGTCGTCGTTCGCGACCTTTGAACTGTCGGTTTTGAAAGAATGGGCTGTCAATGCATTGGCTTCGGAGTCCCACAGAGTTGGTCGACTCTGTACTTCTGGACAGATCTCGGTTTTGTTACGTGATGCGGAAGAGTTCAGTAATGTAAACTGTCGCCTGTGTCCTGGAGATCAAGAGAGATAGTATGCTGCCTTTGAGTGCCGCCTTTCCGTTTGCTTGGCGTCCTATGTTCCTCACATGCGTCCATGTCCAGTTGGCGATCCGTTGTCAGGTCCCTGATTCATCCCGCCCGAAGTCGTACTACCACCTCTAGCATGCACAGTTCTGAGTTTCACTGTTTCCAGTTTATGCTCGTGCCAAAAGAATCAGATGCATCACAGTTTGAGGACTGGAGAAAATTTCTGGCTGGTGTGTTCATTCATATGTGCATCCAATATCGAGTTCCACAGATGAAACTGGGTCTGGTAAATTTAGTCCTGATGGGGACGTTCTCGAAGATGGCTCACGTGCTCTCAATTTTAAGTACCGAGAGTACCCTAATCATGGAGATAAATTTGGCGAGATGATGCTAATTCGAGTCCCTGCAGAAACCTCATCCTATTCCAAGCATAGGTACTGGCCACAAATACATGCACACTCATACCAGGACGAAGTTTTACGATTACAGTTCCCATTGCAAACGATGATATTTGGGTGTGTGGACATAAATACAAGGGGTCAGCACTTTCTCCAGTCTTTCGGTACGTTTAAGAAGTGAGTAGTCTGGGAACGATGAATCCCGAGACTGTGCATGTTAAGGGTAGCAGAAAGGGAACCTGGCAAGGGACTGCCGTCTGTATTCCGACGTATCAGTAGAGGAAGCAGTAAGGGAACCCCCGCAGACAGAATGCTAAACTTCCTTGAACTCCCATTGTGTAGACGTCGAATTACATTACTCGTCTCCTCTCCATCAAATAGGTGTGCCGAGACGAACTCCAAAATTGGTCGGCACGGCAGTACCTCGGGGTCCGTAAACTTATCTTCCACACTTCCCAACCCCATTGGTCGACAGTGGCGAGAGGTGACGTCTGTCGGGTGCCCTGCGCAGTGGATGCAACAACGGCCGAAAATTAGTTTGTTGGGAGGTAGACTTGCACAGCATCCACTTCACAATCCCCCCCCCCCTCACCCAGCTGTCCCCGTGTTAATACAGTCGGAGGGGAGTGAGTGCGTATTCTGCCCGTCTACACGTGCCGCACACGACCCATCCCCGCGGTAAGCGCCAGGTTTCCATAAAAGGTTTGGAGGATCGTTCGGGTCTTACGTCAGAGAGTTAGTGCTGCCTAGGTCGTATCTAGAACGAGCCACCGACTCTAAGTTCTGAGAATAGCACAAGCATTCCATCGGTTGGCAACCTTCCAAGCCAGTAGCCTCAGCACGTCGAGATGGTTTCAAGCGCGTCTCAACCCAGACAGCACTCTGAAATCGCCACCCTAGCCACTGTCACCTGGCTCCACCGCTCGCACGGCAGTCAAGTCCATTAGCAACTTTGAGGATCAAACGCTTGCGTCTGCGGGGGCCGTGGTAAGCAGCCGAATTGGCCGTGGCGGCAACTGTCTTCGGCTGGCGCTCTGGGGGAGAGGCGAAATGTGGGGTGTTTGAAGGCGTTCGTGCAAACCGGTGAGGGGTCGCCGCTTTGCCATCCAAGCCACCACGCTGTCAACCCCAACTGAGGCAGATTTTTTTTCACTCTAGGAGCTTGACGTTATCTGCACTGGGGTGGGATGTGTGAAGGGGAGGTGGATAGCAGTTAGATGGGCGGTCAGACATGTTTTTCTACCCTGAACACATTTCGCTCCTGTTTACCTCCTCACCGCGTCTGAGGTGTAAATTGTTGTGGACAAACGGGCAGTGAATAGCGTGGCATATCTTCAAAATTCCGTCGCGCTTGCGCCAACCAACCCCTCCCCCCCCCAGACCATACCGATCCAAGATAGGTCAAATGATAATTGCATTTTTAAAAGCGACACGAATGTCGGCTTGTTCCCACTGCCATGCCCAGAGTTTCGGTCTGGGGGGAGGGGTGGGGGGTGTGCTGGCGAAAATGTGAACTAGTGTCACTCCATCCCCTGGTAGTCGGAGAGTGTAGTCACCAAATTGCGGTAGAGGCGCATGGGCATTCCTGCAGGACCACTAAGTCAACTCCTTCTTTAAAAGCTTTCTGTATCATAATCCTGTATTTTGGCTCTGAATGTAACACAGACCGCTCCATTACTCTTAAGGGTAAAAATATTTGCATTTTGCATAAAATTCCTTTTTAAAAGAGTAACAGCGACCTCATTGATGTTAAGGGAGATATTTCGCGGTGGAATTTCGTCTTCAATGACCCCCCTTGAGGATATCGACTGCAGAACTGAAAAGTAAGAAACCTCGGAAGTTTGATTATGAGTGACGTACTTAGATGAGGCGTGAATCAACAGTCATTTTGATTTGAATGTTGGACAATGGTATAGAGAAGGACCCCACTTAACTGTCAGTAGACTGTGGCTCGTGCCATACGTGATTTACGGTAAAGGGAGTTTTATGGGTGGGGCAGCACGCTAGACAGTAAGCTGAAGAAAGGAAAGAAAACGCATAAATTGCCTGGATTTATGCGGAAAGTCCTTTGTACGCTTCTCTACGACAACGGGAATGAGAGTAATAATGGCTAGGTAAAATTCCATATTACACGATCCACAGTCTACTGACAGTTAATTGGGGTCCTTCTCTATACCGTTGCCGGATGTTGAACGCAAAAGTCAATGGTGTCAAACGCAGCCAATCACGAGGGGGTGGCGGGTGAAACAGGTGCGTTTTAGTGCAGTCTTTGGCCACCCATAGAATTATTCATGGGGCATGCTTAAATAATTATCCGATTTGGCATATCACTCACACATATGGCTAAAAATTGACAGTCCGGTGTCGATTATTTACATAATAAACTATGTCTCACCTCTAAAGAGACTTTGGCGTCTTTCGATATTTGAAAATACATGTAAACCGTTTTAATATCATGTTAACTTATCTATTAGCTGTAAGTATTTGTTGGAGTGCTTAATGTTCAATTGCAACTAGTCACGATTGCATGATTGCTTCTGTTTCCGATAGGACACGATGTATTTTGATAGAACAGGTTACGTGTTTGCTGTAAAACCGCCTTTGTGAGCAGTTATAGCTCGATAAGCACGTTCTACCGGCACAAACTAACCACCATATCCAGTAGATTATTTATGTTCGGACAATTGCAAGCCGTATGCTGACACGCCAGTACGCAGTCGGTTGACAAAAAAGGCAGTTAAGTGTTAAACGAGACTGCAACTAAGGTCTAGCAACCAGACTTTGGACCGGACCTAAAAAATCCACTTCTAAGTACCGGGTCGGTCAATAAATTTGGAGATAACTGTAGCCTTTGATAGCAAAATTGGAGTGGCATTGGGAACTAGGGGGACGATGTGTGACTCTCTGGAGGATTGAGGGCATTGCAGTTTTAGAACGTACCTGCGGAAACTTGGTGAAACGCGTGTCCGTCTTCATTTTAGTATCTTCTTTGTGAATTAATTTCTCAAATCTGCCAAAAATCCAATAATTACTTGAGACTGCTAGTCGTCTGGTGGACTCTAGAATGAATACTTAGGAAAGCTCGGCTGGGTAGTCAACTTACTACATCAGAATTAGTGGATTCCATACGCTGCAGTAGGCTGGGTGGATGACGTAACTTATCAGACACAGGGCTCCCAGTAGGGCCTAGTAGCTCGGTTGGCTAGAACGGTAAGTATGCTCAAACCTCGACTATGCTGTCGTGGGTTCGAGTCTAACCGAGGCCCTACGAATTATTCAAATCTGTCAAAACACCCACTAATGTGATGAAGCAATTTTCCGCATGCCAAATTCATTTAGTCATCTCCGGCGGCATTACTATTGGGCCGCTTTCGGCAAGATTTAGATGATCTGGTTGATGCGAAGGAACTAGTGGAGTAGATTCTGCAGACCCACCTGAGTGATGCCATATGGTTAACTTACTAAAAGGTTATTTAATAGCATACCTAACTTAGCCACTCGCTGGATTAGACAGGGAAAGAGAGCGCAAGCAGAGCTCGAAGTACGCGCAAAGAAACGAGTGAAGGTGGCGTATACACACTCCCCACCCCCGACACAGCCACTAGCTGCATTGGGAGGATAAAGAGGCCGTAATCACAACTGGAGGACCACGGAGGGAACCGCGTGGTTATTTGCAGTACATGCTCACTATAGTGTAATCGACAGCGTTCCCTACCGTCTAAACGATGCCATTAGCAAGTCCAAAAGGCCACTCGCTGGATTTGGATAATAAAGAGAGCGCAAACAGGGCTAGAATCACTCGAAGGGAAGCGCGTGTGAAGTGATACCTGAAGTAACCGATGCTGGCGTATATGCATTCATCCCCCCCCGCCCTTGGCACAGGCAGTCACTGAATTAGAACTGCACGGCAAATGCCAACAGGTGATAGTTGCAGAGTCAGCGTACTCGCATCCACGATTTTTTTGGAAACCTAACCCTGTGGCATGACTCAGGTGAGGCTGTAGAACCAAACCTCGCCGATAAAATTTTCGGGTGTCACTTCCCAGGGGAAAAGAATTATACGTGAGATGCAGAACCCATTGTCGACTAAGCATACGATCAACGTGAGCCTAGAAATGAGCATCCGAGTCCGCTAAATCTGCGGAAGGAGGTTACCGAGTTATTTTTGCCATGTATTTTCAGGTTACGCATAAGAATCCGTCACTGGAATAATCGGCTGAATGGCGCCGAATTCGAGTTCCGGACGATGAGGGAAAAACGATCACAGTAAATATTCCCACGATAAAATAAGGTGCAACGTTGGTTGTGGGTCCGTAGGGGAGGTCGACGACCTACTTTAGAAGTATAGGTCAGTAGGCTTTTAGTTTGACCTGACGGAATATGGAGTCCCAACCAACTCTTGTGATGGCTGTCTAGGGTTAGTTCAAACAACCACTTTAGTATTCCGATCTGAGCAAGCAGGTGTACTAACAAGGACACAGACGACTGGGACTTTCAGTTTCCGTTTGTTTTCCGTCGTCGGTTAGGTGCGCCTAACCCTATGTCTTGATGACCTGGGATATACACCCGGAGTCTTTGCTCATCGATCGTTAAGGAAGAGAGGGATAGTTATATTTTGGAAGTATCATTCTAAAATTACCAACAAAAGAGCCTCCATTCACAGTGCATCAAATTGAGTACGCAAATCGGATGACACTAGAAGATCAAAATGATATTTAATGGCTTAAAAACTGCACTGCCGACATTGTGAAGACTCTCGAGCGAATTATTTGTGAACTTCGCGTCAGATTCTACTTCTTCCAAATTGCTGTTAGCGTAGCGTATAGTTGACACCATTGTTGTAGTTTAGATAAACGTAACGGAAAAAGCGTATACAGTGAGACACCGATCTCATGAAATGTTGGCTGAAATTCCGAAATACGTTTTCGATTAGAAAGGATTACTTAGGGGCGGTCGTAATAATGATTATCTTACAGCATAATCTTAAAACATTTCGGACTTGGTAGGATGTCAGCTTTTGAAGACATTGCTTTTCAATCTCCTGTAGGAACCGTACTCGGTAAAAAATGACTACTTAAGTAGCATGCACTTTTCCCGTTGATTTTCAATGCTCTTGAGAATTCAAATACATTTTAGAGAGACCACAAACAAAAATATGCTTTCATTCAGTCAATTAATAGAAAAGCACGTCTTCTTTTTATTTTATACTCGAGGAATGAGTATAATTATGTTTTTAAAAAGTTGTCTAATTACCGAATAACTTGAAGTCTTATCATTCGTTTGCATTGGCGCTTAGTGATTTCAGTCTACGAGGCGCATGCGTTCCGCGTAGAGAAAATCACATATTTTTCCATGCCATTAAAAAGATATCGTACAAAGTCCATAAAATTTTGTAATGGATGCGGACTATGTTGTGCATTTCATGCGAAGCTGTGGTCAACGGCCAGGTACGATGCTATGTGAATGGACATTGCGCGGTCTTAAAATATCTCAAAATTAGAAACTTTTTAAAACCTAATTATACTTTTTCCTTAAGTATAAAATATAAAGAAGACCTGATTCTCTATTGATTGACTTAAAGAAAGCATATTTTTGTTTATGGTTTCTATAAAATATATTTGAATTTGCAAGACCATCGAAAATCAATGGGAAAAAGGCATGCTACTTAAGTAGTCATTTTTTACCGAGCACGCTTTCTACAGGAGATTGAAAAGAAGTGCATTTAAAAGCCGACATCCTGCCAAGTCCGAAATGTTATAAGAGTATGCCTTAAGATAATCAGTATTGCAACCGCCCCCAAGTAATCCTTCCTAATCGAAAACGCATTTCAGAATTTCAGCCAACATTTCATGAGATCGGTCACTCACTGTATGATGAACAAAATAAGCCAACAGATGTATATATAAGAATATTTCCATGTGAATGGAGAGCACAAACAATTGCGGTTCGACTTTAAAAGCCCGCCATACAAGTGATCCAAAGTTCTTCACATTCCCGATCACAACCGATAAGACAATGGACCCGTAGCTAAATGGTAAGAGGCTTGAATTGATAAAGTCCACTAACCGAAGAATGTGGACCCATATCTCAGACCCTCCAAACACTGGGTTAGGTAAGGGTGCCTGAAGACGGCTTGTCCTTGTCGGTACTCCGTGTGTACATGCCTTGAAAGGTTTCCAACCGACGAGATAACTAGGGCCTCAATGTTAGTCCAGTTTGTGCTTGTGTGTAGTGAGCGACAGGCGGACTAAGGGTCGGACTGCAATAGCTCCCTCTTAATGTGGCCTCTTGTCTTGTAAAATCCTGATCATTTTAGAAGGTACGCCTAGGTGCGGGCTCAGGTACTGCCAACTAACCATGCCTTCTTTGTGGACATTTTTCGTGGACCTTTTGGCTCTTTTCTGACTGCATTTGTTCTCAGGAACGGCGGGTTAAAGAGGAAATCAATGGGTTCGAGGCAGCTACCCTGACGCTTCCCAGTTAACGTTTATTCAGTCTATTTGCGGCCCCTGTTATGGGGTACGTTGGCTGACACCTCTGACACCTGGTTCCCTGCCGGCCGATGCACTTACGCTTCTGCTGGGTATACAGGTCGTCTGCATGGTTGCCCAGTCAGCCTCGACTTTTGCACCCCTTGTTGTGCTGTCTTGTTGGTCTGAATCTTGGTCAAGTGTTCATTTGGGACCAGGAGATGTGACGGTACACCTAGGCGCGAGTTTTCGCTGCGCCAACCACCAGCGCCCTCTCCCCCCCCCCTCCCGGTCTTCTTGGCTCTGTCTTGATATCGTGTCCACGCGAAAGTCACCGTCCCTCCTCTCACCATATTGTGGAGCACACGTTGAACATCATCGACAGTGGCGGTCGAACTGTCATTCTCTCTGCAAACATCCATAAACACGGTGGCAACGGGGATCTGCTCAGTACGATTTGTACTCCTCATATTGCCGATAGAATCGAAGCGACAGTCCCAGGAAACAGTCTTGAAGAAGGAGACACGATCGCTGGAACAAGGTTTTTATTTGCCTGACGTTTCGGATTCCTGCTCGAGCCCATCACCAGAGACATAAGCAGATAAGGGTGGTTCATGCACAAGGGGCTGCAGTATTTATAAGATTCAGTCGTCATGCTACCGCATACCTATGAATATTCACGCCTCCCCCCTTCATCAGGGATCGTTGCAATTGGTGTTCTGACTGTTTGATGGCCGACATTCGCGTCGTTAATTGCTGCGATTTCATCATGTGCGTCGGATGTTTGTGTGATGATTGCTCGACCATCTGACCCACCGACCCTGGAGTTGGGAGCAGTGTTCACCTCTGCGCCCCCAGCATGCCTAATTACTCCGCCTAGGCGAAGTCTCAGCACCGAGTATAGAAGGGGAAGGTCATCGCACTTGTTCATGTACTGGGGACCAGCAAACCATGACTCAAGCAGCTCCCGGCTCACGCGGTTGTCACCTCTAGCGAGAATTTCAACCTCGTCGAATTTGAATATGTGGCCGTCTCTCGTCGAATGAGCCGCAACTTGAGAGCTGGCGTCATTTCTCCGCCAGCATGTTCGGCCATTCGTGTTCGCAGCTGTCTTCCGGTTTCTCTGACGTAGTTGCCTTGTCCGCAGTGAGTGCGCTTTCGCAAAGTTTTGGGGACATACTCGTCGCCGAACACCAATATTGCCTTGTTGGCAATGATAGGGTGGAGGATTCCAATTAGCTGTCCATAGACTGTAGAACGTTTCATTTTGGAATGGTGATAATGGGGGGTTTACGGGTGGGGCAGCACGCCGGCGTGTAAGTTGACTGAATGCGACAATACACAGAATACGGGCGGTGGCAAAAACCGTACCCTCGGATAATAGGATGAGTGTATGCAGATAAGGAATCCAGTTGGATATTCGATAGCGTTCCATCTTGACAGTGTACCCGACCATCGAACAACTGAGCCTATCCCCTGACAGGCATTTCTCTTATCCCCCAACTCATGGTCATTTTATCTCCGTTTTTTGTTTCTCCGCTCTTGGACACTTCTTACTACTTAACTAGATTTCGCAAGTGAATACATCATCAAACGGTCCAGAGTCTACCGAGAGTTAACTGGGGTCTTCCACCCGACCGTCGCCGAAATCTGTTCTAGACCCTAGAGAAAAGAAGTAGCACCCGAAGCGAAATGTGTGTCTGTGAGAGGTTGTAGTTGATACAGGAATAATTGTAGAAAATGTTTACTTGAAACTAGCTAAGGGATTTCAGGATTCACAGTGCACACTTGCTAGAATTCTCTCCTTGGTCAGCGCTGTTCTGGACCAAGGAAAAGCAACAGAATAATTCCAGTGCTTTGCATGTAAGTCGTGCAAGCTAGCAGACCCCCCCCCCACCAACCTGCTTCGTTGATCAGAAGCAGTCTGAAGACACCTGCACGTCCCTAACAAGCGCTAAGAAGGCATTCTCAAGGCTTGGCACTCCAATGGAAATAGTTGGATCGTAGTGTGGACCGAACAGGCCCCCGTGTACATTATCAACGACCAGCCTAAACTCCAAGTCACTGGGTCACAAGGATGGCACGCTATCCCCACCTACTCTGTTAATCATTCAACTCTGTGGTAACGCATACATGCGTACAGAAGATGGGCTAGCTCATGAAATGTCAACAGAAATTCCGAAATGCGTTTCCGTTTCGAAACTATTAATTAACTAGGGTTGTGAAACCAATCATCATACAGCATAATTCTATAATAACTCAGTTATCCCCCAACGCCGGCTATAGAACAAACGTTTTTCCGGCTGAATCTAAAAACCATACTACGTAAAAATGACAACATAAGCAGCATGCATTTTTTCATTGATTTTCGATGCCCTTAAAGATTAAATTATATTTCATGGAAAGCATGCATAAAAATATTCATTCTTTATTCGTTGAGTAGAAATTCACGTATTCTTTCAATTGTGCACTCGAAGGAAGGGTACACTTCCGTTTTAAAAAACCTTCCACTTGTGGAATTTTTTAATATCGTGAAATGGCCATTCATAAAAGGTCATGTCTCTGCATTTACCAACACTTAGAGGATTCCATACTAGCCAGAAGACCATACACGCATTTTTAGCCGATATTCTGCCGCTGCAGGCCAAAACTGCGAGGCCTTCGGCTCGTCAGTGGGTCCCCCAGCATTACCCGTCTGCTTTTTGGTAGATACTCCAATTTAGAAATTGTCGCTTTTTCATTTCCTCAAAAATTAACTGCGAACATGGAGTAGACCAGTATATTCTAGGTCTGTAGGCTCAGACCGGGAATTTTATGCCTGAATATTTGGGCCGAAGTCCATCGGCCACAGCGAGTGACCGCGTAATATTCATTAACTGCCGACAGTCAGCTAGTAGTATAGTCTAGGGTCATCAGATACAAACAAAAATTCTTAAACAGAAAGAAGACAGGGGAGGCTGGGGGACCTACTGACGAGCCGAACCTGTGTGTCATGCAGCGGCAGAATGTCGGCGAAAAGCGCATTTATAGGCTTTTGTCAGTACCTGTGTTCATATTGACCCAACTGTGAAAAACTCGGCGCCTCGGTGGGATTCGAACCCACGTAGTAAGGGGGAAGGCTTTAGTACAGCCAACGCTCTAACCACCTGAGCTACGAGGCCCCGCCGGACGACGCGAGTTTTATCACACTTGGGTCAAGTTACCCGCCCAATCTACTGCAACGTCTGGAATCCACCAAATCTGATACAGTAAGTTGACTGCCCAAGCAGGATTTCCTAAGTAATTCACCTAGAATCCACCAGATGACTACTAGGCTCACGTAATTCATTGATATTTTGGCAGATTTTGAATAATTCATATTGACCCAACTGTGAAAAACTCGGCGTCTCGGTGGGATTCGAACCCACGCAGTAAGGGGGAAGGCTTTAGTACAGCCAACGCTCTAACCTGTGTTGTTAATATGGTATCACCTTGCCCCAAAGTATACTACTCGCTGCCTGTCGGTATTTACTGTAAATTACGTGGTTACCTGACTGCTGAACTTCGGCAAAAGTATTCATGCATAAAACACTTCGGTTTGAGCCAATAGACCTTGAATAAACGGATCTATTCCAAGTTGGCAGCTAATTTCTGAGGGAATTAAAAGGCGACAGAAGGATTAATGTCAGTTGGCGTTAATTTAACGACACGCCGGTGCCAGGCCATGACCGTCGTAGGCAGCCGATGGAGAAGGTGGTGTTTTCGGCCGGCCGGAGGCGGCATACGTGAGCGGCCGCGCTGGAGCAGGCTGTCACAGACCCCTCGGCCCTGGTGGTCCAACACTGTTGCGATGGCGTTGAGTCCAGCTCATTATCCTCTTTTCCCTGCCATTCAGTCACCTGCCGCGACTATTCCCCTGCCGGAACGAAAGGATATTGTACGCGTGTGAGGCTGTGCGTGCTTCTTATCGCAAATGCGCGAGACGGGTGGCGCCGTGCACCGGTCCTAGCTCTCATGGGGTGGCCCAACCCCGGTTGCGGTAGAGATGTGCCGATAATCCGCTCTCCCCACAACCCCTCTGTGCATACGCTTGCTTTGGCTCGGTCCATGCAGGGACGGCGAAACGTCGCATAGGCGAAATCGAATGAATTATTTGTCCTGTTTTTGTTCGGATTATACGAGAACGGAGACCTCACGGAGATTCTGTTTGTCTGTGTTCGTGCGGACAGTCTCATCGCCTGAGTACTTGAATTCGTTTTCAAATTTTTAGCCGGGCTCTCCGGATACGGCAGGATTTTTGGCTAGATCGCAGTTGGTAGCCAGGCCTCGTATTACAGGTGGCTGGGGAGTTTGTTCACTGGGGCTATTTTGTGGGGTTTCATAATCACATCTGAGCCATTCGGCTTCCGTTTTACGTTTGATGTTAGGATTAGGGTGCCGGTTAATGGTTTCTGATTTTCGAGTTAGGCTTATGCCTTTCGGTTTAGGTTTTCGGGTTACGGTTAGGGTTTGAGCGTACGATTAGGTTTCAGTATTACGGTTAGTTTTCTCAGTTACGGCTATGTCTAAGGGCTGCGATTACGTTTACGATTTCGGTTAGGGTTAGAGTTAGGGTTGCCGTTAGGATTAACGGTTAACGTTTAACGTTGAGTTTAGGGCTAGTTTTAAGGTTAGGATTAGGGTTAAGGTCGCCGTCCGCTTCCCCATTCCTGGCTACCAACTGCGATCTAACCGGATTTTTGTTTGGCGAAAACAAAGTTTCGTCCTGATGCCCTTTGGTACGTAGGGAGTCTGATCCACACGACCACTACGTGCAATCATCATTGGAGATTGAGCCCCAAGACACAATAGGGCGAGTATATGCCCTAACGCGGTCGGCAAGTCCCCCTCTACCATTGTTCGTATACCTGATATCTACCGAAATTGCAACGAGCCAGTGGTTCAGTGGTTACGACGGTGAGGGTGGGGTATGCAGCCCCCTGGGAATTTGGGCAGAAGCCTACCTTCTTATCTTATGGTTTATCTGGTAGTAGGTGGCGAAAGAGATCACGCAAGAAAGGGACTTTGACACCTAATAACGTCATTGACATTAACTTTGCCCGTTTGAGGTTCAAGGTTAAAGTTTTGGCAACTGTCGGAATTGGCGTTAGTTGGGTTTGGATTTAGAGCTGGGACCTGAGTTAGGGTTCTAGGGCTTGGCCTAAGGTTACGGTTACGTCCGAGTATTCCTTAAATGCCTACGGATAAAAATTTCCCATCGCATGCATGGCCATGGTTGGCGTTAGGGTTGTAGCTAACTGCGGTCTCCCCAAGGGGGTTACATAACAAACCCTTGCCGTTACGAAGGTGAACAGAAGGCGGGTTTGGGCGCAGGGGTTTAGAAACGGTGGACTGGGTGTGAATGGTTTATGACGGCTAATAAGCCTGAAATGGCCTGCTTAGCCTTCGTCGGTTACGCTTTTGTGCATATGTGTGAGGTGAAAGGGGCGATCTCGTGAACCATAGTTGTTCTGTCCTGGCGCGGACAAGCCTCCGTCATCGGAGGTTAGTGTGATATCGCACCCCATAGAATTCATGTGTGGTGACAGCCATGTTAAAAGGGGGTTACCAATGCGGTCGGAGCGGCAGAGGGAAAAGGGGTGGGAGCGTTATGCCGCCGGATGCGGGGGACGGTGTCTTGACCTTGGTGGTCATCGTCCGCTTGCGCTCAAACGGACGGGGAGGGCCCTTGTCGGGGGCGCAGCGTTGACAGCCGTCGTCCGTACCCCCTCGTTAACCTTAGTTCATCGTTCCAGGCTGACAGAGTTGTTTACTTTCTCACAACCTCTTGCTTACTCGCCTGCCAGATTAGTGGATGATACGACAATAATGACGACTACGTCCGCACCAGATACGGGTTTTGGTGCGGCTACGTGCCTGTCCGCCATGGATTCACCCATGTTTGGATTCTTGTTTGGCCTGAGTTCGCGTCAGCTCTTTTGTTCATTGAGCTGGAGGGCTTGGTAGGCTGCAAGAAGCGCCGCACAACGGTTGCTGGATGCTCTTCCCGTGCGCCAGACCTCGGTGGTTTCCCTCGATACGCTGTCATTTTCTTGACCCATAATTTCAGCATTCTCGGAGGCAACCATATGTCCAAAGTCTGCGCAGTGTTCCACCACCAGAGACAATTGGCCCATTATCCTTACTGCCCTCATGCATTCTCCAACACGGGCCTGTAGTCGTTTGCCGGTCTCTCCGATGTAGGTAACTTCACAGGAGATACACTGAACCCGCTAGATGGCATCAGTGGTTTCATCTTGTGACAGGGATTTCCTAGGTCTCATGACCGAATGTCAAATTATTGACTCAGGGAGGCCGCAGTAACGATCCCCAGCGGTCTTAAGACCATCTCAGAAGCGTCGCCGATGTATGGAAAACCTCGCAATATTTTTGTCGTCCTGTCACCAAATTTCGGCTTGGTCCGGTCTAGCTGCCGCGTTCGATGAATTTGTGAGGATACTCGCTGGCCATAAAGCGGCGCTGGAGGTAACTTAGTCTCGACCTTCTGTCAGTCAGCTCGCTGCAGCGCGTTTCAGCCCTTCTAAAGAATGTTCGCACGTAATTACTTTTTTTGGCATAACGGATGCTCAGGATTTGGCGCGTATTGGTGGACTTGCTATACTCAGTCGTTTTTTGTTTGCCCGACTGGACTTGCGATGACAAGTGGATTCTCGTCTCCAATGCGAAAGGTATCTCAGGGAAAACAGTATTCAAGACATCGTAGAATTCTTGGACCATGTTGAGTCCAACATTTCTGCTTGTAGGTTGCGAAAACTAGGGTTTCTACATTTAGAGAACAGCCTAAGCAAAAGAAGCCCAAAAGCGCTCATCCCATTGCCGTCTCCTGGACCTGCTCGTATGCTGGTTCTTCGAGGGTGAAGTACGACTTCAGACAGGATTTCAGGAGTTGGACGAGGTGTCTGTGTTCCTCCGTCTCGCCTGTCTCATCGGAGCGGTTGTCGAGTAGTTCAGCGGACGTTTCTCCTGCCAGGGTTTACGAAATCGGAGTGAAGGGGTAAGTCGTGAAGAAGGAGACGCGGCCGCAGGAACAAGAGCTTTATTCGCCTAACGTGTCGGAGTCATTCTCAACTCATCATCAGAGACAATAACAGATACAGGTCGGATGAGACCGTGGTCTTTTCCTCAATGGGTCGCACCCCCCGGGCAACTATATAAGCAGCCTACTTTAGCGATCATAGTTTTTACAGACGGTCGGAGAGAAATTCGATTAAATGAAAACAATATCATGTGAATGGGCCGCACGATGATCAGTATTGCAATTGCACCTAAGTAGTGATTTTGGATTGAAAACACCTTTTAAACTTCTAAGTAATGCTTTGCAACCTACGTCACCCGCCGCAGTCCACTATCCGCAAGTTTTTTTTAACATCATTTAAAGACGCATCCGGTTTTCGGGTATGCAACATTTGTTAAGTAGGGTATAATAGTGGATCCAATTGCATGGTTCTGGGTCCCCGGTACACAGTTCTCAAGTACTGCCACATAGGAACTGAAGGTTAATAGTCTGAAGAGGTCAAAGTGACGGTGACGAACATTTGGTGTCCGCCACCACGTCACACTTCCAGAGACGGCAGACCGGTATGTTTAAACGCCGATTAACTTAGTTTTCCATTGAACTCCACACTTTAAGGCGCGGACCGGGTCTCCGGTGTGTGCGTGAACCGGTCTTCCTCAAAATAACGTGGGAATAAGGTCCATATTGCTGCAATGCGGAATAGGACTGGGAGACGTCAAGCTGATGACACAAACTGGGTCAGAAATCAGAATTCCAATCTCGGTTGTCTGCGTTATAATCTCCTCGGAATATGAATATGTAAAAGTTCTTGGAAAAAGTGCATATTGTTTTTCATAAATTACGAGAGTTTGCAGAACTTGGGTTATTTTAAAAACAAGGCTGGCGAATTTCCAAATCCTAAAATAGTAAATGTCGCGCAATTATTCCCGCTAACTTCCGAGAAGACAAGCTTTTCCACAGTCTGGTCATGAACTGGAAACATTTTTGTTCACCTTTTTTGATTTCCTCGGAAAATAATGCATGCCTTTTGGGTTTACTTCTTCGTACAAATCATTCCGGGTCCGATGACAAGGTTTATAGGAATATTCCACTTGAACTCTACCGGCATTGAAGAATAACCACGTAATATTCGCATTCTACCCATTGGCTGTCAGCAGGGTATGCATGTTGATTTGCTTGCCATACGCACAACACATATACTAAATAAAAGTCTAGATATGTGTATTCCGCTGACTTTGTACCGTTACGTAGCGCAGTTACCAGTGGTTTGTCCCACCCGTGGGTTCCTAAGACCTACTGATGTGCTTTCTGCTATGTTATCTAGTCTTCATGTCAAGTTTTTAATCTCCTTAAGAAATGATGTGGTACACCTGAGACTCGATCACGCGACCTATTGATTAGAAGTCCAACACCCCTAGCCATTGAGCCACGGACTCGTTGTCCTATCGGTTGCAATCGGGAATATACAATGGTAGGGGGCGCTCACCGATCGTTCATACGGAACTCACTCGTTCCGCTGTGCCTTAAGGGCTCTCTCTCGAGCCCAGCCAGCAGTCACATAGCGGCACGTAATATAGGCGGAATAGCATTACCGACAAAGACCAGGGAGACTGAAATGGCCATTTCTGGCTTATTTGCCGTCACAAGCCCTAAGGCACAACGGAACGAGGGAGCTCCATAACACGATCGGTGAGCGCCCACCTACCATTTGATATTCCAGATCGCAACCAGTAGGACAACGAACCCATGGTCAAGTTGGATTTCTTATTAACAGGTCGTGAGATCGAGCCAAAGGAGTTCCACACCTGAGGATTGGGTATGACTGGCTGACGACGGCTAATAAGTCAGAAATGGCCATTCCGGTCTCCCTTCTCTTTGTCAGTAATGCTATCCTGCCTATATTACGCGCCGCTATGCAACTGCTGGTTGGGTTCGTGAGAGAGTCCTAAGTCACAATGGGACGAGTGAGGTCCGTAGAACGACCGGTGAGCTCCTCCTTTACCAGTGGTGAATGAAGTTTGAGGGAATTCTTCTGCACAAAACCCTACATGCTAGGCTCAAATGCTGACATGACGATTTAGACCAACATCTGTCAGCTTCAGCGGAACGGCCGCAAGTGAAACACTGGAGAAATCACTGAGAGCCTGAAACCCATTCAAAGCGTGTGCATCGAGAGTACAGGGAACCAGGCAACATTTGCAAGCCTTTTAAAATGCTTTCTGCACATTTACTAGATTATTCATCAGTGGGATCGTAACAATCGTATCACCATGGTGTCAGAAGGAGGTATTTTATGTCCAGCGGGAATTCAGTTCCTCCTGAGAGAACCTGTCTTGTTGAAATCATGTCCAAGTTTTCAATCTGCACTAAAAGGCATAGTCACGTACGAAAATCAGCATAATTATATCTTCTGGACGAAATTCTCAACCGAAGTGTTTGAAACCACCGATCCATGCAGCGCAGATGGTGCGAGAACTCCTAGCAGAGGCGACAGGTACTCCTGCTTTTGAAAGAACACTGCTTCAGACCTGCGGCAATTATATTTTGCAATCTGCGCAACTGAACGACGCTCAGTTGCAATTATTCATTTGGGCAATAGGATTTTATTGGTTTTGTCAGAGTGAACCCAGTAATCAGACTTAAGACCGAACGCCTATGACAGGCCGGACGTTCGAAGGAACGGATAAATCTTATTGCGAGCGCCACCCCCCCCCCCACCCACTCCTAACCCGGAGATGATAACTCCTCCGGCGGTAGACGATGAGTAATGAACTGAGGGTGGGTGTTGTTAGGACGTCTCTGTGCGTCCATAATGAGGTTAATTCAGTAAAAAGCCGCGATGTCGCCGAGGTGCTTCAATCGGTCCCATCCGCTTGTGGTCAAAAATCCGGTTATGAAAGCAAACGGACTGACTAGGCAGACGGTTTACCTGCCGAGGCTGGGAGGGGGGGGGGGAAGTGGGGGCGTGACTTATCCGACATCGGGCAGGCATGACCGTTTATTTGGACGGGCAATCGGCTGTCCTGGCAGTTATCACTCCTCGCAGACTGTTTCTCAGCGCAAGTGCCTCTTCAGACTCTCAAAATGTCGGGCAGTCGTTCAAGTGGGAAAGTGGAGCGTACATAATGCTTCGCAGACCACATCTGATGCATCGCTATAGCCAATATTTGTACGCAGTAGAAGCAATTGGGGATGAGGGAGAGTGACACTGAGAACGGTTTAATGCCTACTGCCAGTCTTAGGCCATCGTTAAAACCTAAGGGCTCGGTGGCGGAATTTGGTTTGCTGACTTCACGACCGGATACCAGCATCGTCTGGCGATCAGACACTCTGAACCAGTTCTGCACAGTGTGTAGTCAACGAGAAGTCTAGACTTCCAAACAGAGATCGCCGATACCCAGCATTCTGAAGCGTTAGGTTTTGACCGCTGTGTCCAGATTGCTCCTATAAAATAAAGTGGGAGTATTTAAGATGGCATCAAAAGATGGCATGGCTTTATTTGAAATGAGACGATGGCGATGAATGTTCGTATTCTAGGTGTATTTATGGGAGGGGATAGAAGGATGATTGAACATTAGAACCAGTTGTTCATCTGTCTGAGTTTTCGAATCCATGCAGGAGTTCATCGACAGAGGTCAGAGCAGCAACAGAGCAACGAGCTGTGATGCAGTTTCGTAGGTGGTCGCGCAGATCTCTGTATGCCGGTGACAGCTGGGTACATCGATAGACCAGGTCGCCATCTGAGGCTGATGCTGAAATCGCTTTTCGGTTTGCTTTGCTTCCCACGGGGACCATTCTCTTGGCGGATGTGAAGTCAAATTCTTGACCCGTTTTGAAGGCATTAACAGCCACCTGCGATAATTCATCACCCCTTCACCCAACCAGGTTATGTTTGTATATGCGCGATCCGAACATGCATTCAGGCTGATCTGTTAAATTACAAGAACTATCCGGACAGAGATGTAAGTTCGAAAGCTCAGAAAAAATAAAGAGATAAGGCCAGAGCTTCTGCTGGCCCTCATTTTCATGGAGCAATTTAATTCACTGTTCCCTGTTCGTGCTCTAACCTCCTTCTGTTTCTGCACCCGGAACCTGTGGTGAATAAAGCTCTTGTTTCAACTCCCCGCTCTCTTCTGCAACCTAACAATCGAGCTGCGGCCATTCGCGCTACCTTTTCCGATCACTACTTCTCAACGACGAAAGGTGGTACAATCCATAAATTATCTATCCTCCTTCGCTATGCGCCAACCTGGAGACTCAAAACCAAAGAAGCGCCTTTATATTTTGTCCTTGAATTAATAATAATTACCGGTCAGATGCGGTTATGTAGCCGCACATGAAGTAAAAAAAACCGTAGCCACTTATAATACGGGACCGGTGGTAATAGGGGTTTTTACAGGTGAGGCCGGGAAACGCACGGGCGACAAGGTCAAGCAGTTGTATGCAAAAGAAAAGCTTTTGGGAATGAGCGGTTTTACTTTGAGTGGTTGAGAAGTATTTGCCCTAACCCCTAACCCTTAACCCCAAGTCTAACCTCAACCCCTTAACCTCAACCCCTAAATCCAACCCCTAACGCAAACCCCTAACTTTGATCCCAAGCCATAACCCCTGGCCCTAATCCCTAACCCTAACCCCTAACTTTAATCCCTAACTCCAACCCGAACAGTATTGTGTCCATCAGGTGGGGATACATAACCACATCTTGCCGAAGTACCGTTGCTCCTTTCAGCACCACTTAGCAAGCATCGTCAAGGCGAGGTATCCCACTCGGTCACTCTGAAGAGCAGGACAACATTTTTTCAACGACACCGGGGGCGAGGTTGGCGAACGCTACGCCCTCATAACATGCACCTCAATCTGTCATCTCGCCTGAAATTACATTCCTAAGCGCTATTTCATCAAATCTCAAGTGTCTGGTAATTTGAGAACACGTTAATACAGTCCAAAAGCATAGCTTATTAATTAGAACCGAATACATTACTTAATAAATAGCCCTGTATACGACGTTAACCTTGATTCCCAAATTGAGTGGTCAGAATTCAACCTCTTAGACGACGCAACACTGCTGGACCCTAGGTTGTTACCGCTGCGTGTCAGGATGTCATTCATTTAATCAGAGCCATCAGAAACCGGCCGCCTGCTGCCAAGCCGTCTACAACACCGGTTTGAGATCCAGAGGGTGAATGCAGGTCCAGCATGGATTACAGAACTTTAATTCCGCCTTCCCTCTGGAGCTCACTCCTCTCGTTGACATGATCGCCGCGGCAACGGCCGTGTTTTATAACATTTTGTCTGAATCATCGTTGGCCAACCCGGTCCACTAGGTGGACTGCAGAGACAGGTAACACTTCGAAAGTACCCTCTGTCAGTCGAAAGTCCACGAGTGACACTTCAATACGGTCGGCTTCGTGACAATGCCCGTCCGATTTCCTTGTCTCAACAACACGATACGCCGTTTATTGGCTGAGTAACATATTTTTTGATACCCAGATAAGAGGGTTTGCTCTTCAAAAGTTTTGTACACGCACATACTGCCCGACTGCCATAAGTCTCACTTATACGCACAACGACAATAGACGTAAACAAATCTGCCGGCTTTCAGAAGCAACCAAATTCTGCCGAATGGGCAATGCCCTGAATGAAGGCTGAATAAACCCCAGACGACTGAGTTTCAGTCTATCCACATCTTGATCGAACCCAACTCGACGGACGGCTTCTATTCGTGACCTTTGGGGAACAGCCGACCGAGCTTGTTTACGTTGGGTAGCCGATTAATAGGTGTGCGTCAATCGACAGTCCGACTGGTCGTTACCTACGATGCCCACCGTGTGTTCCACAACCAGTGTGGACAGGGACGATGACTTGCTCGTAAATTCACTTATAGTGATGGTAGACTTACGCAGCATTTACCTCACTCTCTCATGCCCCACCACTGCCGGGTATCGAGACAGAGTCAAGACGTCCGGAGGCGGGGGAAGACACCGGTTGATAGCGCAGCGAGAACCCGTACCTAGGAATGCAGTCACACCTGTCGGTCCACAACAAACACTTGATCAGGATTATAGCCACCAAAGGGGACAGCTTGGATACAAACTGGCGCGACGTGAGGCTGCACGTTGGCGTGTCGCCACACTCCAAGGCTGGCAACTGTAATGAGTGCGCAGTCCCAATAAGGCCTGCGGGACCCCGATCTAGCCCATATGTTGATCCCACGCATTTAACGTGCGATCTGTTTTTTTGGGGCAAGTGACGGCTATACATGGGTGCTGACACACCTTCCCGCATTGCAGGAAACTGGGAGACTCGGATAATGAGGCAGACACTGAGGAATCCTTCACATGGTGAATCAACGAAGTACTCACTAATACTAAGATAGTAGCATTACCGAGAAATACAGGGAAGATAGTAGTGTTCATCTCTGGCTTTTTGGCCGTCGTCAGTCAGTCATGCTCAACTCCGAGGTGTGCCACACCCCGAGTTCGATTCAATGACCTGTTGGTTAAAAGTCCAACGCCCTGAAGAGTGATTTCCGTGGCACGATCGGCGAGCCCCCCTCTACCCTTGTTTATCCCGAATGGAAACCTACAAGAAAAGGAGTCCGTGGCTCGGTGTTTAGGGGCGTTGGACTTCTACCCAACAGGCTGCAGGATCGAGCCCAAGCAGTTCTCCCCCTAGGTGTGAGGTGTGACTGGCTTATGACGACTAATAAGCCAGAAATGTCTTTTCCAGTTTCCCTTGTCTTCCTCGTTAATGCTACCCTACCTGTATATATTTCTTTATAAATTGAAAAACAGGCATCCCAAGGGATATAATTGGGAACATGGAATTTTTTGGGAAACAGCAAAATTTTATTGTGAATTTTCGAGACTGGTTCCCTAGCTCGTCTTCAGAAACAACTAACTTCTCGACTGAGTCTGGCAAAAGGATTCCATGATTGGTTAAGGTCGAATTTATGTCCAGTGTGTGCATGGCCACCTGGGATAGATGGTCGCGTCTCTTCACCGCTAACTGATGCTCATGTATACGGGTTGAGACAGATTTCCCATTTTGGCCACAATAAACGGCATCACAATTAGAACATGGGATTTTGTAGACAACACTTTTTCTTTCCAGATAGCCAACCCTGACCTTAGGGTGTGCGTAAGGTAGTTGTCGGCTGGTGTGCTACGTGTATCTGGTACTTTTTCAATTGTCTTTCGACTAATTCAAATACATTCTTGACGTATGGGAGAGTTCGCCATGTGGTTAGTTTTGATGTCTGAGCGGCCGTAGCATTGGAAATAACTTTTTCCTCGAGTTGCTGGTGCCTCATGCATTGACGTATAAAGTCATGCGGGTACCCATTTTGGGAGAACAGTTTGTAGAGGTAATTTATTCCTGCTCGATAACTTGTTTCGTCAGAGCAGTGGGTTTTGGCTCGATTCAGAAGGCTGTAGACTGTGCTTCGTTTGTGAGAGACAGAGTGGTTACTCTCAAAGTGCAGGATGACCTCTGAATACGCCTCTTTGCGATAAACTGATGTCTGAAGTGATCCATCGGTTTTTCGGCGTACAAGGACATCCAGGAATGGGAGTTGTCCATCGACCTCTGTTACGAAAGTAAATGTAATTCCTGGAAATATCGAGTTAATATTGGTATGGAGCAGATTTAACTGATCTTTCTTGACGATGACAAAAGTGTCATCTATGTACCGCAGCCAAAGTTTTGGGTTGACTGTGGGAAGGGCTATGCGCTCTAATTTCTGCAGTAATGCCTCTGCTTTATCTTTAAAAGCCAACTCGATCATAAAAACTGTTGATTTTTCCCAGATCTCCTTTCCCCCGCTGCTTATCGCTGGGGAGGCGCAGACTGTCTAACATTCTTTGCAGCTTTTCGGTAGCTATTAACTGTTTTATTTCCTCGGAGGAAACTTTATAAACGATTCTTTATGATGACGGACCTGGAAATCTCCTTCGTACCCATCAAATTTCCAGTATATGGAACGTAAGAAAACTCCTAAATGTCGTAGTAGGGAGGGTTGGGAGTCAGAGCTGATTACCTCCCGATAGGTGGTACTAACTCCACTGTGTGTAAATTCCAGCTCAGTGTACGGGTGCAAATTAGATCTGGCAGATAGCTCTGACATTCAGTGACGACAATCAGTTGCCCGGGAAAATTCATTCCATCCAGAATAAAGAGTACTTTGTGAAAATATTCAGCTCTGACTTCGCTGCTGCTGCCGCTGCCGCCGCCGCCGTCAGTTTAACACAGCATCCCTAATTTTCCCAGGCCGTGCGACGAAAATTAATCTTACTCCGAGGATGCAGAATGTTGAACCTTGTGAGGAAATGCAGGGTAGGAAAAGGCACATAAATCACTGAACTCTCGGCAACAGAGAATTTTCGGGCCGCTATTAGACCCTCGTAAAGCCGGATGGGCGCCACACTGTACTGAGCCAGTTGACAGGGGGAGTACCTCAAAGAAACGACTGCACAATAATTGCCCGAGTCTAATTAGTTTTATTTGAAGGCAAAAAGCAACACAAGTTGCTCTTGGCCTATAAGATTTGAGATCTGATCTTGGGATGGCTGTTTTTTGGACGGATAATCGTCCTTTTCGAGGCGACACAAGAAACCAGACCAATAGAAGCAAAGAGATGAGTCCCAGGAAGCAGTCGTGAAGAGGGAGACACGATCGCTTTATTTGCCTGACGTTTCGGATTCCTGCTCGAGCCCATCATCGGAGACGAAAGCAGATACGGGCGGTTCATGCACAAGGGGCTGCAGTATTCATATGATGCAGTCGCCATGCTACCGCATACCTATGAATATTCACGCCTCCCCCTTCATCAGGGATCTTTGCATTTGGTGTGATGACTGTTTGATGGCCGACATCACATAACAAAACCAACATCCAACGCACATAATGAAATTGCCGCAATTAACGACACGAATGTCGGCCATCGAATTGCCAGCACACCAAGTACAAAGATCCCTGTTGAGGGGGGTGGGAGCCGCGAATATTCGTAGATATGCGGTAGCATGACGACTGCATCCTATTAAAACTGCAGCCCCTTGTGATTGAACCACCCGTATCCGCTTTCGTCTCTAATAATGGGCTCGAGCAGGAATCCGAAACGTCAGGTGAATAAAGTTCTCGTTCCAGCGATCGTGTCTCCTTCTTCACAACGAACCCTGCCAAGCAGTTGAGCCCAGTCGGCGGATTGCCCATCGACCATCTTTGCAAAATTAGGGTTTTTTGATCCCTCGCCGGCCTGATTAGAACGATCGGGCCTTTTTTCCTGCATAACAGTTGGTAGTTTAGCTGCCGCGTCCACCGGAGTAACGTACCTCGATGGGTGAATGCAAAAATTGCTGACCACTGGTTAGTGTCAGACCAAACTTGCTCGCTTCCCATGAGAAGGGGGCAGGGATGATCGCGTGCAGCGGTCAGTTTGCCAGCTAACTCCACCTCGTCCGCATTAATCCGGACATTTTGGCAAACCGATTTGTAGTCGTGCAGGGGTTGGTCCATTCGTTGCACGCTCACCGTCGTACCCCGATCGTCCGATCTCCATCAGTGAGTCGCACTGCCACGCACTCCGCTGGCCCCTTGATAGTCTTTGTTTCATTGTTCATGCTAGTGGCCTGTATATGTGGACGTTTTTCGTGCTCATTCTGCTAACCTCCCCCTTCCTCCCTACCCACTCCACTGCAACAGGAGGGAGAGGGAGTAAGTTGCGGGAGTCTTTGAGAGCCAGGGTGAATCGAACATGCACACCGTCCAACACACGACAACATGATTCCCTACGGTTCCGCAGTTCCTTTTTCTCACTTCTGCCAAACCGAACCTGACTCTAACCTGTGTTGGATAGTGGAATGGGCGCATTTGGCAACAGTTTGAAACAACGGTAGGTTGTAGGACCCAAACTAACTTGAGCTAGCCTGTGGGCTGTGTCATACGCCGAATGGTTGTGGGGTGTTTCATGAGTAGGGAAAACACGCAGGACAAGGAACAGGCAGAATGCAGGACGACACAGAAAATGGATAAAGTTCTGGCGAAAATCTTATCTTGCGCTGTCATTTGGCGAAGAAACTTTGCATGATAATTAAAAAATAGACAAAAATAAATTACCAACGAGTAATGGATTTTGAATAAACCGCCGTTGGAAAGTTTGCATTCAGTCAGTAGGCACAGAAAATTTCAACCAATGGGAACGGTGAATAATAAGTAATGTTTGCTGTCACAAGGAATCTTGGTGTACATGTAGGAGTTTCCAGCTACGTGGAGTCCTACATCCTACCGTAAGTCAGTCTGACAAATATAAACTGTCTGCGTTGAAGTAAAATAAAATGATTATGAGTGGTGGGACTTACAGCAGAACATCGATGTTTGGTAGTCTGAAAGAAACAAACTACAATTAGGTCATATCTGGTTTCGCAAAGTGGACCAAGATGATATAATAAAAGTTAGAGATTGTAAATGACTTCATCATTTAATGGTATACAAACATTAGAAAACATCAAAGAAAAAGTAGTAGGAAAGTTATTAGATAGAAATGGCTATGCACTTTTGGAAATATTATTGAAAATCCCTTAGGAAAAAACGTCTTCCGCTCAGTATATGTGTTAAATTATGCCCTTCGTTTAATTCTAACATTTGAAGTAGACGTAATTTTCTACCAAATGAGTAAAAGAACGTATGTTTTGGGCATGTTTTCTAAGAACTATATTTGAATCTATAAGGGCATCGAAAATAAATGAAAACAATTTCCCCTAATTAAGTAATCATTTTTAGAGGATGCAGTTTTCGTAAGCAGCCGGATAGGAGCTCATTCAGAAACCGGCATCCTGAACTAACTGAATTACTATAGGATTATGCTGCACGATGATTAATATTACAATCCTTCTTAAGTAATCCCTTCAAATAGGAAACGCATTTCGGAATTTCAGCTACAATTTCATGAGTTGGTACATCTACTGTAAGTTACTGAAATAAGAAGAGTTCACGTCACTTACGTAACCATTTTTAACAGAGGATTGCTTTTGCAGGCGATCGCAAATAAGTTCGATTAAAAACCGTCATCCTGAAGTAACTGAAATATCTTGAGATTGTGTTGCACGGTGATTAATATTACAACTCTACTTTAGTAATCCTTTCGAATCGAAAAGGCATTCCGGCAAGAGATATACCGGAAGGCACGACGCATGGGTCGGTAGGACTTTGCATGCTATAATTCAGGTCGAAGAGGATAGACATGATCATCTTCATCATCATCAACCGTTGTTAAATGTCGTTACATTAAGATATTAGGCAAGAAAGACACAAGAAACTCCGGCGGCAGTAGGGAGCACTTGGAGGACATGCTTTAAAATGAGTCTATCTGTCTTAATCAACGTAGTAAAAATAGTCGGCGAACAAGGAAGAATGACATGAAGAATGCAATCCCCCATGAATCTTCAGATTACGGATTTTGGCGTGTGATAGGAACGTAAACGAAAAATGCGGTGAACCAGCATGAGGATTCTAGTGAAAAGGACTTCAGTGTGAGAGGGAGTGAGAAATTTGGGGGCAGAGTAACACTATGGTACTGGAAAGATGATATTTCACTGGAAAGGATTTCAAATTCAGAATGAACACATCTTTCCCATACAAAGCGGAGAGTGTAGGTGTTTATAAAACGTCAAATCATTATCCGGAGTGTTTGATAGAGACACAAGCGTCGATTGTATTAAACAGGTCGGCACAAATGAAATAAACAGATTTCTGCTTGTTAGGCAAAAAGCCATTTTCCAACGAGCATGCAAAGACGCGATCCAAGCAATCCCTCACCAATTGGAGATTTCTAATAGGGTGGCCAACGCGTTGGCGTATTGCTGCTTCCCTCCTTCTTCCAAATCGGCAATGGGGGTAGGGTTGGAGCGTATGCATGTGGTGGTATGCAAAGCCGGGCCTGTGGGTAATGACAGACCAACATACTTGCTGATAGAAACGAACAGGCGAGTTCCAGGTAGCAGTTCAGAAGACGAAGATTTGATCACTGCAACAGGAAATTTATTGGCCTGACGTTTCGGATTCCCACTCGAATCCATCATCAGAGACAGTCGCAGATAAGGGTAATGGTGGTACAAGGAGTGAAGTATATATGGCAAATGGCCGCCGGGGGACCATATGTGCACTGTAATTAAAAGCTCTCGCAATCACCGCCGGGGTCGTAATTGATGCGGTGGTGGCTTGTCAGTGCGAGCCCGAGTCAGTCTTGTTCCAGTGATCGCATCTTCGTCTTCTCAACATACTTGCGGAGGGGTGGTTGACCTGTCGGCTGCCCGCCAAGTATGCTCACTTTCTTCCTTCCTTCCGGTTATGGTTGTCGTTCTCTAGTGTGCGTATGTGTTATGGACGGCGACGGGGTTGGAGGTCGCCAGTTAATACCGGGGGGACAGGCTAGTGGACGTACAGGATTGCGCTGCCAGTGTGTGTGTGTGTTGCTCCCCAAACGGGCCACGAGGTAGATGCGTTGGACCATCAGGGGGGCCACATCGGATTCTGGCAAGCGCTATCTGTGCGCAGTAGCAAATGCCAACATCTAGGAGGTGCGCTGACAGTCCCTGTTGTCGACAGCCGTCGCACAACTGGGATCGCTGCTACGCTGTGGCGGTCAAAATCCTGGTCATTTGTGGGTGGACCAGGGGATGCGGAGTGGAGCGTCAAGGTACGGATCCGTCCGAGCCATCCACCTGCGGCCTCCCTCGTCTCCGGTCTTCTTGACTTAGTCTTGACACCGGGCTCAGGCTGAGGAGGAGGAGGAGAGAGTGTAGGTAGATGCAGCGCAAGTCTACTGGCACTATAAACCCCTACGTAAGTCACCGTCCCCGCTCCCACCACTGCTACCGCTGTGGGGCACACGGTGGACATAATCGAAACTAATGGTTGAACTATCGTGCGTGTGTGTGCTGGGGGAGAAGGAGTGAGTGAGGTAGATGCTTCGAAAGTCCACTATCAGTATAAACTAATACACGCGCAAGTCACCGTGCCTGCTGCACACGGTGCGCATCGTCGAAATCGACGGTCAAACTGTCAATTTGACGATCTCAGGTCACCAGTGTGAAGTGAGAAGGTGAGATGAAACCTGGAGGGACTCCAGTAGATTTCCGCTTTTTAGAAGGCGTGGGAGGCAAAATAATCTCTAAGCCGGAAAACAAACCAGCCAGAAGGACGCACTCGGACATTTTGATGGCGTGGGCGAGCAATAACAACCCCTCCGCAGTCCTGTTAGGGCAGACTTTCATCGGTTTTATTCTTAAGTGCAACGTCTGGACCTTCCAGCGGTGTGTCGACTGCAAGCACTAACGCAGATAGCATCTGGGTGCCTCGATATCTAAAACTAAACAAGCGACGTTGAGGAAAGGGCGTTTACGGATTTTCTTTTGATTGTCCGTAAAGATAATCTTAATTCGTACACCCGCTAGGTGTACGAATGGTCAACATTTCAGAATCTCTTCCAAGGCAGCTTTTTGTTTTGATGCAAAAACGCTGGGGATACTCTGCTGCATTCTGTGGGGTTGATCCGTTCTTCTCGTAAACGAATTGAAGAACCGTTGCTTTCTTCTTCACTTCTGACCTAACGCCTTTGCGTGTATTCGCTTAGTGACGATTTCCCAATCTTTTCTTAAGTTGGGGTATTTTATTGATTTTTCCATGAACATGTGAGTAGTAAGTAACGTGATACCGCCACTTTGCAATTTTATGGTTGAGGCTCACACCAGTATGGGACGTTTATTAAAATTATCACAAACAGCCAAGTATCTCTTTAAAGCAAGTCATCTAGACCGTAGCTGACAGCGTCTGTTCAATTTAAGCCTTCCTGAACGATAAAACCCAAGCCTAATCGGCTGCAGAATGTTTTAAGCAAAACACATCTGCTGCCGCTTAGATTATTGTGTCTGCCAAGACCTGGACTGTGTAGTTCCCTACATAAGAGTGGCATTTATCCTCGCAGGCCTCTGAATGGGAAAATTTTCAACTTTTGAGCGAAACCAGAGGTAGACTGTGCCGCGCTGTGCAGACTGCGTCAGGGCCCGCTGATAAATGTCAGTATTTGAACTTGTTTGCCAATGAACATTGCTTTTTTGACAGGAGTCTAATCAAAATTGCTGGTCATTCACGTAGCGTGCTCCGACAGCCGGTGGCTAACACCGAAGTTTTTAATTGAATGCCCTACTTAGTGTAACACCAAGGAACAGACGTCGAAAAAAATTGCGCAGTCCTTTTTTCCTTTCTGTCCAAGGTTCGGAAACCCCGAGATTTTGGGAATTTGGTGGATCTTCTCGGTCTAAGGCAGATCATCATGTGTTGAATCAATCTAGATGAGAGCACCCGATTAGGAAACCGTACTGGATTTTTTATAAAGTCAAATGTGCTTATGGCTGAAAATTTTGTAATCTTTTGTATTGAGTTCGCTCATGAAAAATTGTTTATATTATACACTTAAATTAGCTGGCGATTTTCCGTGGTATCGATTCTTATTCTTTCTGCAAGGGATTTATAAATGTTCAACTAATGCAGTTATTGTATTCGGAAGCAAGGTCATCTCAAATATTCAGTTCAGCCCATGCTTGAAAGACAAAGGTGCATGCTTGGAAAAAATACCTGGGTTGATTTTTCAGACACAGAACTGAATATGCACGCATATGAGTAGACACAAGTTCCTTAAGCATACTCTGCACACACATACCTACTCGTTTTTACTGTACTCTATTATCTCAGACATTAATGATTTCCTGTTCTAAACAAATGGAACAACTTTCAGTGAGCACGCCTTCGAACTAATTCCGACTCTGAGGTTTACGCGAAGCAGTCGGAAACAGTTGGACGAGGAAAACGGACCTCCTGAACAGCTTAACGTCAAAAATATTGCCTTCATCAAGGTGTAATCCCCTGCACGACGGCAATAGAGAATAACAATTGAATCTATCGTATGACACCTGTGATAATAAATCTGTGCAGAGAAGGAAGTACCGGCAAAGACAAGCGAAGCTGAGATGGCTATTTCTGATTTGGCAGCCGTCGTTAGCCGTCCGTACACAACCCCAGACCTAGATAATCTGGGATTCGAACTCCGGTTCTTTGGCCATCGAACGTTAAGTTATCCAACCCTCTCTCAGTGAGTCACAGGCTCATTGTCCTGTTGGTTATGACCGCAAATATTAACTATGGAGGGGGGGGGGAGGTGTTCACCGATCCGTTTTCGGTTGTCTGAAAGGCCTTTTTGATTGAATCCTAAGGCACAACGATATGAACACGTGCCGCTGCCTGATTGGTGAACGCCTTCCTCCACCTACGACTTGGAATGCTTCCCTACGAGAGCCGACAGGGCATGAGCCCGTAGCTCAAATTCTCACTGAGCGTCTCAACTAGACACTACTCTCGGCTTGGTCTAATTGCGGTCTGCAGTAACGACGGCGAATTGACCGGCTGAATGCTTCTGGTCAACCCTTGCCGGACAGTTCCTCAGTGCAATGTCGTGTACATTCGTTTATTCCCATAATGAATCTGGACACTTTCAAGATACTCAAGCACTGATAAGTAAATGTGTATTTTAGGAAACTTTTCAAGGTCCCCGCTATTTATTTGAATAGTCCCCTCAAATCCAGCGTGTAGGCACATCTGTAGAATTTACCATGAAACGAATCATGTCCCATGGACACTACTGATGGTGTAGAAATCGTTGAGAACAGCGGGAAAGCCGAACACTCAGGACGGTATTTTGCCTCGGTTTTTACTAGAGAAACAGAGTTTCGCAGTCGCAGTGCCAGCAATACTGTTGAGACCGCTGGTCCCGTACTCGACTCCACACTCTTCCCGACAGCTGTCGTGGGAAGGAAGCTGCAAAATCTCAAAAAAGCAAAGTCCTCGGGTCCGGACAATATACCGGCCAAATTCTTGAAAGAATTGGCGAATGAACTCTCCAAACACATCTTCCGCTCGTCATTCGAATTAGGGAGGCTGCCATCGGAATGGAAGACAGAAAATATCTCTCCGATATACAAGGGCGGGGCTCGCACTAATGCTAACAATTACCGGCCTGTTAGTCTAACCTGCATCTGCTGTAATGGAGGCCATAATTAAGAAAGCAACAATGAAGTTCGTAGAACAGGGACATTTACTCTCAGACCTGCAGCACGGCTTCAGACAGAACCGCTCGTGCCTTTCCAGTGTATTGCTTTCGACGGAGCAGTGGACTTGCGCACTGGACGAGGATGGTAGGGTCGATGTCATCCACACGGACTTCAAGAAGGCGTTCGACAGCGTCTCACACAAACGCCTAATATACAAACTTACCGAAATTGGGAGAAGAGGAAGACTGCTGACATGGATAACATATTTTCTTACCGGGAAATCACAAACCGTGTGAATTGAGGCCTCAAGGTCAACTCCTACCCCCGTTCTAAGTGATGTACCCTAGGGCTCCGTCCTAGGGCCGTTGTTATCCCTGGTTTACATTAACGACTGCGTCGACGACCTGGGATGCAGCGCCATCATGTTTGCTGACGATGTTAAACTGCAGAGAACCAGCAGATCTGACGCAGACAGGTACGCGCTTCAAGACAGTCTCAACCGCCTGAACAGTTGGCCAGCTCGTTGGCTCCTTAATTTTAATGTGGACAAATGTGTGGTCCTGAGACCGCACCAAAAAGACCAGTAAGGAGGACGATTCCTTTCAATACGTCCTTGGTTGTCAGCCCCTATCAAATATTGTGGAACAGAAAGACCTCGGAGTCCTAATGACCTCCTCGCTGAAACCAGCATCACAGTGTCAAAGGGCAGCCAAAAGTGCGATAAGCGTGTTATGTGCGCTGAGACGAGGATTTGTGCAGATCGATAAACAGCTGTTCAGAAAAACCTATGGGGCGACCGTGGTTGAAGAAAGATTATCAACGACTGGACAGAGTACAGGCGATGAATATGAAGATGGTCATGAATCTTCATCATCTGCCTTCCGAAACCAGGCTGACCGAACTAATTCTGTTTCCTCTAAAGTACAGGCAACTGCCCGGCGATCCCATTCAAACCTACAGGATTGTCAGAGGCCGTGATTGCGCCCTAGAATTTGATGAATTCTTCGAATTGGCCGGGACTGACCGTCTGCGTGGCAATCCCTTCAAACTACAGAGGAAGCTGGCTCATTCGGACGTCCGACGGAACGTCTTCTCTCACAGGGTCATTGGGCATGGAACGGACTCCCTGATGCG
This sequence comes from Spirometra erinaceieuropaei, assembly GCA_902702965.1. Lineage (NCBI taxonomy): Eukaryota > Metazoa > Platyhelminthes > Cestoda > Diphyllobothriidea > Diphyllobothriidae > Spirometra > Spirometra erinaceieuropaei. The sequence goes on along the minus strand of CACRXP010000239.1, from coordinate 306,011 downwards.
GTGGTTCTTTCCGAAGCTGTTGAATCCCTTAAGTGTAGACTAGATGCGCATTTGCTGAGGAACTACTGTACATATGATCGCGATTGTTTTAGCGGCAGCAGTTTGCGCCTGGCTCACACTTACCGATAACTTTTGAATTTCCGCATTTACTGATGTAATTGATGATTTTATTTCTGTTTATTGATGTGAATAGGGAGCTCAAAGGCGAAAGCCTCATTCCTCTAATAAACTGATTTACTAGTTTAGCAAATGATTTACGGGTTTCTGAAACAGGTGCAGGTGATTATGTTCGACCATTGGTCAAGCAGGCCGCGTTTTCACGCACCAGTTCCTTCACCTCTTAAACGCCGGTCTCGGCTGATGTCACTTCAACCAGACCATAGCGAACAGTCACATGGCTACAATAGAGAAACGAGACGAGTACGTTTCGCGACATGACTGGTTAACGTACTGTCCACCATACTTCATATTCCCGATCTAAATTGACAGGACAGCGGGCCCGTGGCTCGGTGACAGAGCGTTAAAATTGAAAGTGTCCTATGCATAATGCATCTGAAATTGAACCACAGATCCTGTAAACCTTGGGTTGGACATGGCTGGCTGACGATGTCTAAGAGGCTGGTTTTCGTTTCCTACAGGAGTACTGGTCGCTATGCGAATGCCCGCGAGGGGGCAGCGGATGAGCACGTTCTGCAGCCCCATCGCTGAACGCAGTTCTGGCGATAGGGGAAATCCTATCGAGGCGACTTGTAGAACTGCGTAAAGAATATTAAGACATGAACAGTGAAAATGCGACTTCCCACTGACATGTTAGAAGAGGGAGGAGAAGAGAAAGAGAAAAAGGAGAAGGAGGAGGGCCGTTCAATGAGGGAGGGGGCGCATTAACTGTCTGGCCTTTCAACTAGAAGGTATCGGTCATCACGCTGCAGAATCCAGTCAACCCTTTCCACTGGTCACATTGCAAGATGCACCCGTCTCCCGCCCCCATTGGGCCTGAGGTTTGTACAGTCAGTCGGCTGTGGTGAGGTCATGCGTCACCGAGGCATTCGAAAGGCGGTAGCCAACCCCCCCCCCCCCCGCGCCCCAGTTACCAGCAGGCAGGGGTGCCCGGACCACGAAGGCGCCTACCGCCAGCTGACCGTGAGGGGACAGGCCCTCGTGCAGACGAAACCGGCAAATCAAAACGCCGCTCCGGTGCAGAGGTAGACCTATGCACCTTTGTCATACGAGCTGTGCAAGTGTCCAACCGGCCTCTGCGTACGGGAAACCTATTTGTACTATTTTAACTTCCAGAGGGGGAGTGCACCCCCTACGCCCCGTGAACAACTTCTCCTTTCGAAGTGAGAAATGTCTGCACGGAAGACGGAAATGGACTTTCCTGCTCATAGTAATGCGAGACAGTGATTAGATGCCTAAAAGATATTCAGATCCAATAGCAATGCTTGAGGAGTTCGCTCGTCCGAGTTTAGATCTTTTGCTCTCATGCCTCGAGTTATATCTTCATTGTGATCTCCGCACTAGTTTCAGATGGAGTTCACAAACTTGCCATTGGATACGGTGTTAATATTTTCCCCAAAATAAACTATGCCTTCGCGTCTATCCTTCTCAACTGCAATGTCAACCGCCAGTGATTTCTAAACTCTGCAGTTTGAACGCGATATTACCTCAAAGTGAAAAACTTTCTCTCCTTAGTTTGGGGGGGGGGGGGTCATTTGCAGTAGGTCAGAGGGGAGAGCGACCGAAATGGCAGTCTGGGACCACAACGGTTCTTTTCAGTGTTCGAGCAAACATAGTCCGACTTAACCCGGAAAAGATGTTTCATATTTATTCCCATCGAAAGCCCATCTTATACTTCTGTCAAACGGCCGAACGTGTGTTTTACCGGACGTTTGCCGAATGCATTTTTCAGAAAAATCACTCAGCAGATTTCCTATGGTCCCTCTCCCCCCACTCAAAGGGACAGGAGTTTTACGGATTTCGGTTGAAGGAGAGGTTTGTTCAAACGCAGAAGCGAAAAAACAGCATTAGCATGCCGCCGTGCCCAAAACTGCGCGCGTTAAAACCTCATTAATTACGGCACAACTGTTCGACGACATCGTAGCTGAAGACATGCCCGCGTTTACGGTGACGCGGGTGAAGGCATTCTGTGTTGGTATTAAAAAGCCCTCGGTGATGCACGGGAGAATCTGAGAGATCAGTTACTCGGGATTTATGACATGCAGTTGCTACCCCCGGCTCCCTACAGATTCGGTGCCGGAGTTAATCAGCGTGGAACGCGAGTGCGGCGAACTAAAATCAATCCGTGGTTTGTGTTCAACACAAAAGTGCTTTCGCGACTCTTCAGTTGACAAAGAGCACACTTTTCCAGTTAACTTTTAATTAGATCTATTAGAAAATGTACGGAGGACACGTAATCGTTGTCTGGGAATGAACTACTAACATGTTATGTAGGGCTGGACCCCCAAACGGGCTACGTGTTAGATGCGCTGGACCAACACGGGGGCCATATCGGATTGCGCACCAGAACAAATGCCAACATTTTGGCGTGCGTTAGCAGAACTGGTTGCCGGCGTACGTCGTGCCAGCCCCACCCCTTGTTTTTGTTGGTCAAAACCCTGGTCATTTGTTGTGTGGACGAGGGGGTATGGAGTGGAACGCCAAAATGCGGGCTCGACTTTGCTATCCGCCTGCTCCCACCCCTGCCTCTGCCTTGACACCGGGCCTAGCTGGTGGAGGAGAGAGTGCCGTAGATGCTGCGCAAGTCTACTATCACAATAAACCAACTCACGCGCAAGTCACCGTGTCTGCTCTCAGCACGCTGTTGAGCACACGGTAGGCGTAGTCGGAAAGGACGGTCGAACTGTCTTAGGGCAGAGCAAATACGCTTGCTATCTAGTTGATCTACCAGTAGGTTTGTCGTCCGCTGTCTACTTCAGGGGATGGAAATAGCTCCTGGAGAATGAAAAAAAGGAGTTGCTGTTTGCAAGCTGGCAAAATCAATGCGGAATATATTTTCCATTTAATATAATTTTTCGTGGACTTTGATTTTCTTATTCAGGACCAATTCTTCATTTTACTTGACACCAAAATAAAAAGTAACAGACGTCTCAGAGTGATGCGGAATTTACACATTTGTTTACTATAGGCAAAGATCGATGAGTTTGGAGTAGCCGGACGAAGTGTGAGCGCGGTAGTTCAAATAGTAAGTGTGCTCCACTTAGGTTCTGAGATCGAGGTTGTAGCCCCACAACCGACTACGCGATAGATGGCCTGGACCAACGTATGGGCTAGATCGGAGTGCAGCAGGTGGTATCGGAATGCGCACTCGCAATAAACGCCCAGCAGCGGGCCCACGTCGCGCCAATTGAGATTCCTCATTTTCTTCTTTGCTGAACATTCTGGGCAGACGTTTTTTGCGGACAAATGGGTGTGGTGGTACGCTGCCTCGGAGACTTGAGCGTGAATTAGTTTACAGAGAAGCAGAATCACGGACATCTACCGCACTCTCCTTTCCCCAACACGACCGGAGAGAGCCTGGCTGACAAAATTAAACAGACCGTCTACGCGTGCCACAAACAAGACCTAGCCCTTACGAGATGCATCTGGCTTTCTTGGGGATGCCATCAGGGTCACACTTAGGAGTCACTGCTGTCTAACTCGCAATCATGAAAAGGACCGAAGTGTACCGTCGGTTGTAAATCATTAAAGTCATAACTTCTGGCTCGTCGTAAGCAGCTAGAATACCTTAATCTGATCGGCATCGAACAGCGAGCTAGCGCCATCCTCTGGTATTTAGGTTTCACGAACCGTCAACCACCTGACGGCTCGTAACAAGTGTCTATCAAGCAGTTCCAGTGGTTGATGCATAGGGAGAGGATCTCCCTAACGGGCATATTAAGCGGGTCAAAATTACAAGTTTATTCAAGCGCACGTTCGACAAATGGCCTGCTTAACTGCGCACTTACGGTCCAGTTATTTCATTCAGTGTTTTATCTTTCAGAAGGACTTAACCTCCTTCGAAAGATACGAAGAAGTGAAACACTGATTGTTCTAAGTGAATTGACTGAGCTTCCGCAGACACTGAATGCCTCTGTAAAATGCCATACGCCTTGTATTGTGTTGCCTTCGTAGTTAGACCCGCAGAAGACGACTGGAATGACTGGCAGTCAGTAGCCGGCATACCCCCGGCGTAGGTAGTGGCTTCTGACTATGCGCCTCGTCAACCAATCTTACAGTTGAACCAGCGGAAGACATTTAATACAGACAACTTTTTATTACCTGCCAGAGGGCATTTAATATCCCTTTTAGCATTTATTCAGGAGGCGGGTGAGAAGAACGGAGAGGAGAAAGGCAAGGATAAGAAGGAGGGGAAAATACTCAGCTCTGCAAACATAGAATTTAATTTTGCCCCGATTAACCTGGCACACTTTGCCTAACCGTCAGTTTAAACGTGTGCTCTTAAACAAAATAGTGGTAGAGCCTTGAAGTCAAATACAATCCTTCAACATATATTCCAGATGTTCGCATTTTTAGGCACATTTCCCCTTTACAGGAGAAGACTATATTTGCCTAAACAGAAATTCACTATATGCTTTAGTGCCATGCAAACGTCAGCTATTCGTACCCAAAAGTACTCTATGGTACACAAATTTGCCCCACGAGTACTTAAATCGCCTACCAGATCTTGGATTTTGGATTTTGACTTTGATTTGTCCTCTTTTCCGAGCTACAGAACATTGCTAAGCAAAGTTAGTAACCTGCATACTACTGTACAAGTGGTGAATATTCAATCAGCACTTTAAACGTGATGCACGCTTCTTTTCTGCGGGAGTCGTAGGCCTCACCAGCAAAACAAACCTCTCATCATCATTATAAATTCGTATTTGCTTTGTCATTTACGGTACAAAGCATGCTCTGATTATGAGTAGCTGTTTGGAAAATGACTTTAGACAACGAGCTGGTTCTTATTGAACCAGTAGGATCAAACAGTGCGAACAAAAAGTGAACATAACACTTTAAGCGCTTTTCAAAAACTGCGCAATTCCTAGCGCGGTCCATGCAAAGGTCTTCTGATAAATAAGACCCCAAAAGGTTATCGCGTTAATGATGCCAAAATTACAGCCCTAGTCGGCCGATAATTGACATTGGCAGGCGGGAACATGGTGGTCCAGGTTATTGTTCCCGATTCGCATCATTCAGATGGACACTATTTACTCGTCCAGACGAGAACAGTCTTCACGTTTATAGATGCTTGCTAGTGCAAAATATGATTGAACAGGGAAGGAACAGATCCCAAGCATTTTCCTCAGTCACGCCCTTCCGGGGCCAGTGCCGACCCAGACAACTCAGGAGGAGACCTGACTGTTGTCAGCATCCCGAAATGCATATTCAACTCCCAGGTTCTCGTATTCGCCAAATGCTTGCTGTTTTTACACCACCAACCGAAGTACTCGAGGCGTGGCACCCATAAACATACAGGGTTTCTTGTTTCACGCACCCCCTCTCAATCAAACATACCCCAGTAACATGATGACGCGAGTTGATATAGGGCGCAGTTGCCGCCACTCATGTAAAAAAAGCCGCACTTCGTACACTTGCCAGGATTCCTACAGAAGACATGCAAGGAATGAACATCGTAACGAATTCTCTTCCCCTACCTTAAAGACAAAGTTGACACGTTCAGTGAGTGACTGATCTCGTGAAATGTTAACTGAAAGGTGGGGTTGTAGTAATAATTATCCCTTGGCGAGATCCCATACCATTTCAGACTCGCGTGAGTACTGACCTTTGAATGTATTTCTTTATGATTTCCCGTAAAAACCGCAGCCGGCAAAAATTACTGCTTAATCAGTATGCATTTTTCAAATTAATTTTCGGCTACTTTATAAATTCGAATATATGTTATAGAAGGCATGCACTGTTGGTAGCCAACCACGTCATCTTTACGTCTTGTACTCGAATAAGGGCATATCTGGATGCTAAAATAATTTTCCAGTTTACGGATAGTGTTGAGCCAGATCAGCAAATGCACTAGCGTTTGGCAATTTCAGTCTGCAAGACGTATATTTTCCGCGTAAGGAAAATTGTATATTCCTTTATGCTAGGAAAAAAGATGCCATGTAGAGTTTCTGAAGTTTTGCGATGGATGCGACTATGCTGTGCATTTCATAAAAAGCATTAGCAAACGGACAGGTGCGATGCTGTACGAATGGGAGTTGCACGGTCTTAAACAATCTAATAATTAGAAACATTTGAAATGAAGAGATATCCCTTTTCGGGTATCACGTGTGAAGACAGTGTGATTTTCTACCAAACAAATAGAAGAAAGCATATTTTTTGCATGTTTTCTATAAAATATATTTGAATTGGTCTCCTACTTAACAACCAAAAATCCGTTCAGTGTATTTTTCGACTGCGGCCCTCTCCTGACCCCGATTCTTCTGACATGCTTCTTAACGAAGTATCCCCTTTCAGGTACCTCGGCGTTACTTTGTCCTCAAATCTTTCATTTTCCCTCCATATTGAGTCCCCATTTATTAAAGTTCGTAAACTTCTTTACTACATACGTCGTTTACGTTCCTAGCACACACTTCAACCGTTAGTCTGGCGATTCATTGACGCCTGCATTTTTCCTCTTATCCTATACTGCTCTCCTGTCATTTTTCTATCTTTGCTTAAAAAAGGATCTTTTAATTTTGAAACGAGTCCTCCGCATGCTCTCTTCTGCTGCTGGCGTTTCTTATCTTTTTTTAATTGACACTATCTTACAACGACACTTCAATGCGGTCAAGCAATTTGCTGGTCGAATTCTAGATGACGTTGTTCATCCCTTACATTCCGATCTTATGTCTGCCAAGTCTTCCCGCCCGATGCGCCGCAACTTCCGTCTTATATCCTGTCGCACATCGGCTTATCGAGCCTCTGTATTGCCATTCCTAGCGCGATATCTTACGTGCGAAGAGACAGAAATACAGAAGCTAAGACTTGAACTATCCCCTTAATAATCGTTTTTTGTGTTAAACTTTGACGCTTTAATAATCTATTAACTTATTTACTGCCCATAGTGAATGGAGCCAACTTTTTGCTGAAAATTTTGAACATATGATTTCAAAATAAAGCGCATTCCTCTCTCTCTCTCACACACATAGACAGCCTATTATTTTGCGTATGTTCAAGATCGTTTACAAGCAGTAGAACTAGATTGATGATTTCCGAAACTTGGCGGAAGTTCGGAAAAGATTTGTGAAGGCTTTACGGGATCAAGACCGAAATGTAACCACTGTCCCCCCTGAAAGCCATACTTCCGTGATTACTACTCACTTCCATGGGGTAGACATGCGGACTCGGGTACACTTTTGACACTTGAACTATCCCTATTATAATCGTTTCTTTGACTCTTGAATAATCTCTTAACTTATTTACTGCCCACAGTGAATGGAGCCCATTTTTTGCTGAAAATTTTGAACTTACGATTTCAAAATAAAGCGAATTCCTCTCTCTCTCTCCGCTATCGAAAATCAGTGGGAAAAGTACATCCTTATTAAGCAGTCATTTTTACAGAGTGTAGGAGGTCGCAAAGAATTACATTCAAAAGTCAATACTCCGGCGAGTCTGAAATATTAGGGGATCTTGCCACGTGATAATTAATACACAAACACACCTACATAGTCCTCGTTAACTGAAAACGCGTTTCAGAATTTCGGTTAACCTTTCATGCACTCAATCGCTCACTGTATTATAGAACGTGTGCTGTCTTAAGAGTTGTGGTTATATTTAATTAGGTAGGGTTGCAAAAATCATATCCATGATTGTCTACGTTCGATGTCTGAAACTTTCCACTTGTGCTGTGATGCGCCAATTTTCCTTCCGTAATTGACATCGAACTGAACCTCTGGTCATTGATAATTACTTAGTGCTTTTCAATAAAGAGCTTGGGTATCTTTACAGCCAATGCGGTCAAACAAGTGGGACCGAAAACGATTAAATCGCCCTAAGTACTTTATCGCCCTATGCATATTGGGGTACTAATTTCAAGAACTGCGCAATTCATTTCGCTGCCGAAGCCAAAAGTACAGCCATCATCGGCATTAACCGGCAGGGAAAATGATAGTCCAGACTGTTGTCCTCAGCGTGTGTTATTCACGTGGGCATTATCCACTCTTCATCGCCGCGAAACCTGGAGTAGTCACTATGCGTCGAGAACAGCCATCACGACTACAGATATGCGATCATGAAAGAAAGAATTGAGTGGAGAAGGAGCGCTTTCGAAGCGCCATCCTCACTCGCTACTTCCAGGCCGTGCTGGCTCATTGGCATGATTCATTCAAGGCAACTGGGGTAGAAACCTGCCCATAGTCACTGGCCCTTTGTCTAAACAAGAAGACGAAGCCGTTGCTGGTTCGTATGGATTTTCAGGGGTACTGTTTCGGCACCCTGAATTTCTAGAATTCAGCTCAGTGCTTCAACCGATGTACTAAACGAGTACGTCCTGTGACCTGAACATGAACTGGATTATGCTGGGAGGACTTGCCTCATGCTCCTTCCTCAAATAAACAGGAAGCTCGAGTGAATACTGGGTGCAGTTACTAACATTCATGTGAGGAAAGGCTGTACTTCATTCACCCACTTGTGTTCCTACACAAAAGGTCTGTAAGCGTGTGCTATGCCAGTATCAGCAGACCATGGCCCTCGCATCCTGGTATGCGATCACAGTTCCCTGACACCTGGCTCTCTGCTGGCAGATGCGCTTGCGCTCCTGTTGGGCATACAGGTGGTGGGCATAGCCGCCCAGTCCTTCTGATCACTATCAGGGTGTTATTTTTGTCGGTGAGAAATCCTGGTCAAGTATGTTTTGTGGGTGTGGTGGCAGGCCTAGGTGCGGCTCTGGCCGTGACAACCAACTGAGCCCTCCCCCCCACCTCCGGCCTTTTTGACTCTGTCTTAACGCCGGATCCAGTTGGGGAGTGGGTAAAAGATGGTGCGGTAGACGCTGTGCAAGTCCTCTATCACTTTAAGCTAATTCACGCACAAATCACGGTCCCTGCTCTGCCTTGTTGTGGAGCAGGGACGGTGGACATCGTCGGAATCGACGGTCGAACTATTGGTGTTACTACAGAGGACTTGCGAAGGAAAAGACATCGCAGCCGCTATTAAATACAAGTAGGTAGGGTCACGCATGGCTAGACTCGTCCTTCTTTAACAGTAGATGTGCTAACTCATGAAATGTAAACCAACATTTCGAAATGCGTTCTCGTTTCGAGAAGATAAATTAAGTACTGTTGTAAAACTAATCATCAAGCAGCATAAATCTATAATGATCCAGTTACCTCAGGCTGTCGGCTTTCGAAAGAACTTATTTTCGGCTGCATGCGAGATCTATACTCTGCAAAAAATGACTACTTAGGTAGCATGCAATTTTCTCATTGATTTTCGATGCCCTTGAAAATTCAATTATATTTCATGGAAAACATGCATAAAAATACTCATTCTTTTACTTATCCGGTAAAAAAATTACGTCTTCTTCCAATTTCATACTCAAAAGAAGAGTATAATTCGGTTTTAAAAAAGTTTCTAATTGTAGGATTTTTTAAAACCGTTAAATGACCGTCCATGAAACGTCATGCATCTGCATTTACGAATGTGGCTTGTAAAGTTAACAATATTGTTCCAATCCACTGCTTAATTTTATGAACCTCATATGGTCTCCTCTTAACACCGTAGAGAAATGCATGGTTTTCCGTACACGGAAAATATACAGCTTGTAGTTTAGAAACCCTGAATGCAAGTGTAACAGCAGGTCGGGTTCAAAATTATTCGGGAATTATAAAAGTTTTTTAAAACCGAATTATACTCTTCTTTTGAGTATGAAATTGGAGGAAGACGTGATTTTCTACTGAATAAGTAAAAGAATGAGTATTTTTATGCATGTTTTCCATGAAATATAATTGAATTTTCAAGGGCATCGAAAATCAATGAGAAAATTGCATGCTACCTAAGTAGTCATTTTTTGCAGAGTATAGATCTCGCATGCAGCCGAAAATAAGTTCTTTCGAAAGCCGACAGCCTGAGGTAACTGGATCATTATAGATTTATGCTGCTTGATGATTAGTTTTACAACAGTACTTAATTTATCTTCTCGAAACGAGAACGCATTTCGAAATGTTGGTTTACATTTCATGAGTTAGCACATCTACTGTAGATTCGTTTTCCGAAAACCACCAGTTGTGCTCTCGATCGCCAGTTGTTCCCCTGCAACTGTCAACAATAAAAATCTCCACTGTTTACTGATAAGTTGGACTGATGCCTTGTAAGCACCTTTCGTTGTCCCTTAGATTGCCTTGATACATGTTCTTCCGGAATTAACGATGACAGACTGGTGTTATCCGAGAGCGGCTGATTTGGCTTTTAAAGATCCACCAGGTACATGTTCACATCGGTGTGTGGGTCAACTTGGTTGTATTCACGTTGACTCATTCGGAGCCCGAATGTGCGCAGTGGTTGTAGTTCTAGGAGAAGGCTTCTGACAGACGTCAGAACGATTCTTTGGCATAGTTTTCAAGATCCCTGACCAGTTACGGTACATCCAAGTGTGCCTTTTTATCGTGCTTTCTGACCCGTTGTCGTTAAATCGCTCAAAATCTTTCGGTTAGCTAAAGTTGCTCATTCCGAAAGCATAAGGACCGCGTCGAAGTTGGGTCTTCTGTAGCGCTGAGGGATCCTCGACGCTATTATAATCTGTGACCGCAGTCTTCGGGATTCAACTGCAATTCAGGCGGAAATCGCTGAGGAATGCCACTTGGCAGAAACAGATTCTTCTAGAGTCCTACATCGGTTAGTAACGCATTCCTCGCGGTGGGCTTTTAACTTTCAGTTGAATGTTGGGATAGGCTCCCGTCGGTTCCTGTGAATGTTCTCGTTAACCCTCGATGTTGAATGGGTGACTTCATCGTCAAATGTTGTTTTTGACAAGGGTTAACTTCTTACGTGGGCACTCCTCAGGGGATTGACGTAGACGAAGTTGAAATTTTTAACTTGCGCTTTGGGTACTGGTCTTTATGACTTTTTGGTTGCATGTTAGAAATTTTCCCTGCCAATGAGGCGTCCGACGTCACTGTCAGATAATTTGCCCATACACATATCTGCCAGCGCTGTAGGCTTCCTGAGACTGACAGTGTTTTCTCGTTTCGACAATTAAAGTGAAGGCGTTTTCTTTGATAATCTGAGTCGCTGTGTCTCATTCTCTTTCCGGGGAGTTACATTGAGGGTCTTATCCAAGTCACAAAAGAACAGTACAGGGGTCATCTCACGTTCGAAATCTTCGTTATACCTCGATGAACAGCCCTTGTCGGTGACGTAGTTCATTTAATTCACTAGGATTCATGTCTCAAATCATTTGCCGCGCTCTTTCCTATTTGTTAAAACTGTAACTTTTTCACTTCCTCTGGAGTTAATCCTGAAGTGGATGATTCAGCTTCAATGGCGTCGCCCTTGTCGACCGAAACGGAAATTGCGACGGCGCCCTCGGGTTAGCCAGACCTCCTTGAGCACCTCCGGATGATATCAGCTTCGGAGTTGACCTCGGGAAGCACGCTGACCATCTACTGACAGGTGGAACGCTAGATGCCCCAAAAAGGACCGCGTACGCCCATCCCAGAACCATGCTTTCGACAAATTTTGGTGGCCTACATCCACGTTCGTTTGCATTTATTTGGGTTTATTACTCAGACAGTTTTCTTTGCATTGCGTTCGGTTTCCCTCTTTGTTGGTGCCCCAAAACCTCGGGGGATTTAACTGATGGATCCCGAGTGCTCCCGCTTCTTGACGCGGACGATTCCTCCGAAGGTATGCAGTGGATATCCTTAAAATGGTAGAGAGGCGCTCATCTGTCGTTCTTACGGAACTCACTCGTCCCGTTGTGCCTTATCGGGTCTCTCTCGATACCAACCAGCAGCCGCACAGCGGCGCATAATATAGGCAGAATGGTATTGCCGACAAAGACAAGGGAGGCCGAAATGGCCATTTCTGGTTCATCAGCCGTCGTCAGCCGGTCGTACGCCAGCCGAAGTGTGGAACACCTGGGGCTTGATACAGGCGTCGGACTTCTAACTAACAGGTTGCGGGATCAAGCCCCAGGGGTTGAGTATGACTGACTGACGACGACACATGAACCAGAAATTCATTGCAGTCTCTCTTGTTTTTGTCGGTAATGCTATTCTGCATATATCATGCGCCGCTGTGTAGCTGCTAGTTGGGCTGAACAGGGAGCTCGTAAGGCACAACGGGACGAGTGAGTTCCGTTAAAAAGGGATCGGTGAGCGTCCCCCCCCCCCCCTACAACTGTAAATTCCCGATCGAAACCGACAGGACAACGCGCCCGTGGCTCAGTGCTTAGAGGCTTTGGACTTCTAACTAACATGTCGCGGGATCGAGCCTCTGCTGTTCTACACTTCGGGTTTGGGCATGACTGGCTGACGACGGCTGTAAGCTGGCAGAGACAGGATGGTAGTTGGTAGCCCTGCCCACTGATTCTACAATTGTACCTACTGGCTCGATTTCGGTATCTGTGATAAGGTTCTCATTATGTCTGGGGGGTGCACGCACAGAGGCCCTGTCAGGATGACTTTCTTCTTCACTTTAACCGCCCCGAGAACGAGGCGCTGCAAGACTGTCTATATAGACTCATTGTATTGCATCCTCACACGGAAATCTTTAGTAAAAGGCGAAAGATTTATTGTAAGCGGATTATGATTCATCATGCTTCCCATTATGCTTCTAGTTGCATGTGCGCACAGTATTACCTGCATCAGATTAATTACATAGGTACTATCCTGGGCGGATTGGCGCGGGTCTCCGCTTCGTCGGTTTGCCTGCATCCTTGGGTCTTTTTACTCCAGATCTCCAGTAGAGTCCGGTGCGATCGTGTACGAAAGGATAAACGACGCTCAGTTAGGGTGTCTACCGATACCCCATCCACTGCATCAGTCGTATTGACAGAGTGTTGCCCTCCACCCCCCCGCCTTTACGAACAACCCGGTTGTATTTGGTCGCAGGGGTTTGGCTAAAAACTGTAACGCCTTGTAAACACCGCCATGACCAGTTAGCGATCCTTTCCTGCACTTCCAGTTAAAGGCACTACGGCACTCCCCCGGGCGCTTCGACATTACTGGGTTTGAACTGGGCGCACTTCACCTACCACATCGCGCACTTACTACCTCTTGAGTTCAGACTACAACAGCAAGGCGTTTCATACGTCAGTCAGGCCCGAAGTGTTCACCTTCCTCGCATTTTTCACGTTATTTAAATTAGGTTTCCATTTTATCAGGATCGTCAATTCCAGGCATTCCCTACAAGCGCCATTTACGCCTCCACTCATTTGCCCACCCGTATAGCCCCTATTACCACCGGTCCCGTATGTCAGGTAGCTGGGAGTTTTCGGTACCGAGAGGGCTACCAACTACCATCTAACCCCGGCAGAGACAAGGGAGACTGGATTGGCCATTTCTGGCTTGTTAGCCGTCGTCATCCAGTCATAAACAACCTCGAGGTGTGGAGCACCTGGGGTTCGATCCCGCAACCTGTTAGTTAGAAGTCTAGGAGACATTGTGGCCGAGTGCAACCTTAATCGCCATCCACATACGATATTTACATCGCCACGAATGACAGTGTTGACTGCTGTCCACGAGGCGTGAACTTATCCGTGACTTACGAATGGATTTGTCCGTGGTGACGCAGACTTACCTCGCATCTCCTTTCAACCTCTTTTGTCAAAAAAGCCAAGTCAAAGTCAAGACAGACAGATTTGGGCGTTGGCGCTGACAAGGACTAACAATACAGTGAGTGACCTATCTCATGGAATGTTGGCTGAAATTCTGAAATGCGTTTTCGATTAGGAAGGATTGCTTGGTCGCGGTTGTAATACTGATTATCATAAGGCATACTCTTATAACATTTTAGACTCGGCAGGATGTCGGCTATTAAAAGCACTTCTTTAGAATCTCCTGTAGAAAGCGTGCTCGGTAAAAAATGACTACTTAAGTAGCATTCATTTTTCCCATTGATTCGCGATGGTCTTGCAAATTCAAATATATTTTATAGAAACCCCGAACAAAACTATGCTTTCTTTCAGTCAATCAATAAAGAATCCCATCTTCTTTATATTTTATACTCAAGAAAGGAGTATAATAAGGTTTTAAAAAAATTTCGAATTATGAGAATTTTTAGGACTTTGCAATGCCCATTCACATAGCATCGTACCTCGACGTTTACCACAGCTCCTCATGAAATGTACAACATTGTCCGCATCCACTGCAAACTTTTATGGACCCTGTATGATGTCTTTTTAATGGAATAGAAAAATTTGTGATTTTCTTCACGCGGAACGCATGCACCTTGTAGAGTAAAATCACTAAGCGATAATGCAACGACTGATCAGGCTCCAAATTATTCGGCAATTAGAAAACTATTTTGAAACCTTTATTATACTCCTATCTTGAGTATAAAATATAAAGAAGACGGGATTCATTATTGATTGACTGAAAGAAAGCATATTTTTGTTTATGGTTTCTATAAGATATATTTGAATTTGAAAGAGCGTCGAAAACCAAGGGGAAAAATGCGTGCTACTTAAGTAGTCATTCAAAAGCCGACATCCTGCCGATTCCGTAATGTTATAAGATTATGCCGCAAGATAATCAGTATTACAACCGCGATCAAGTAATCCTTCCTAATCGAAAACGCATTTCAGAATTTCAGCCAACATTTCAGGAGATAGGTCACTCACTGTAGGTCTGCCCATATCACATGCTACCTCTAACTCATCGCGCGCCTAGTTTCCCTGACCAGTCTTCAGACTGCATGCAAATGAGAGGCGCCGTGAATGTCACATACGAGATGAGCCATTGCAGCCGGAGCGAGTTAGCCCATCAGGTGATAATAGTATAAATCACAAATGTTACCCCCTCGGATAAATACGAGCGCAGCAGGTTATTAATTGGGAGGAGTTAGGCGCCTGACAGCAGTCGACATGGCATTTACCACCGTCCAGTGCATATCACACACTCACAACGGATATATGCACGTTGCCTGGCGCAGTCGCTACACAAGCTGATAGTGCGTAAAATCGTGCATATTTTAGGGATGCTTGCGTTTGTGTGTGTACAGTACGGTGTTCGAAGAAGAGTTGGGCTATGCTTTTTTACGAAACTCTTCGTATACGCCCAAATGACCAAACAGACTGGCGTGCTGTCCGAATTTCATAGGACACATTAAACAGGGATGGCACACGTGACCGGTGCTGGCCGGACCTATGACACACTTGCCCCCCCCCCATCACACTTACGGTAGATTGTCATGTCAACGATCAAGTGGATGCGTGATTGGAATGCGAGATCAGAATCTCTACAAATTGCACCGTTTCTGACGGTGTTTGCGCAATGATACGTATGAAGACGTACTCTCTGGGCAGATTGCCTAGTGTTTGACATGAATACGAACTTCTGGATGGCGCTGGCAGATGATGATACCGGTTTGGGATGTTGGAGGTAGCTTACTCAGTGACAAGTATGGTGTTCGCGATGATGGTCCGTGATGTACCACTCAGGTTCGGCTCTGACTTCTCCCTGGCCTCCTCTGTTTGATTATTCCAGCTCCACCTGGACCCGGTGTCAAGACATAGCCATGAGGACCGGAGGTGAGGAAGGGCGTCACTGGTTCGCATGGCCGAACCTGCACCCAGGCGCACCCCATACCTCTTGTCCACAAAAAACCAACAACAGCACCACAATGGGTCAGAAAGACGACGAGGATGGTTGGGCAGCCATAACCTGTATACCTAGCGGGAACGCAAGCGCATCTACCGACAGGGAACCAGGTGCCAGAGAACTGCCAACACGCACCAGGACGCGAGGGCCATGGTTTGCCGATCCGGGCATACCTTACTCCTACAATCCTTGAGACCTGAATACCTTCTAGGTAGTCAGCGACCAACTGAACTCGCATCCGAACCGGGCATGGCTGGCTGACGATGGCAAGTGAGACCGAAACGGCTGTTCAATTTCCCTTTTGATGAGGATGACGACCACCTGTGATGGCTTCCGACTGAATTCCAGTAAAGGCACCCATTCTCGTGTCCTAATTCTACCCCCAATCTCCTTACATTTAGCGCACTATCACTTGGCATTTGTAATTCTCAGTAGTTTAGGCTAGCTGAATAAATGCTTAACAAATAGCTGCTAAATTCAGCGGTGATACCCATGTAAACATCTACTGAGTCAAGTCTGTCAAACGTACGCTTTCTATTACTCATCATCGGGCTTTAACAGTAATAAAAGGGAGGGTGGAGCGGCAGAAGTTTCAACAGCCAATAAACGGTGAGTACAGTACGTGACCTATCTCATGAAATGTTGACTGAAATTCTGAAATGCGTTTTCGATAAGGAAGGATTACTTGGTCGCGGTTGTAATACTGATTAGCTTAAGGCATAGTCATAAGATTTCGGACTTGGCAGGATGTCGGCTTTAAAATGCACTTCCTTTCAATCTCCTGTAGAAAGCGTGCTTGGTTAAAAATGACTACTTAAGTAGCATGCATTTTACCATTGATTTTCGAAGGTCTGGGAAATTCAAAAATATTTTATAGAAACCACAAACAAAAATATGCTTTCTTTTAGTCAATCAATAGAGAATCACGTTTTCTTTATATTGTATACTTAAGGAAGGAGTATAATTAGGTTTTAAAAAAGTTTTCTAATTGCCGAAAAATTTGGAGCCTGATCATTCGTTGCATTAGCGCTTAGTGATTTCACTCTACAAGGTGCATGCGTTCCGCGTAAAGAAAGACACATATTTTTCTATTCCATTAAAGAGATATCATACAGAGTCCATAAAATTTTGCAATGAATGCGGACCATGTTGTACATTTCATGAGGAACAGTGGTAAACGGCCAGGTATGATGCTACGTGAATGAACATTTCGCGGTCTTAAAAAGTCTCATAATTGGAAACTTTTTTAAAACCTAATTTTACTCCTTCCTTAAGTATAAACTATAAAGAAGACGTGACTCTCTATTGATTGACTAAAAGAAAGCACATTTTTGTTTGTGGTTTCTATAAAATATATTTGAATTTTCAAGACCATCGAAAATCAATGGGAAAAATGCTTGCTACTTAAGTAGCCATTTTTTACCGAGCACGCTTTCTACAGGAGATTAAAAAGAAGTGCATTTTAAAGCCGAAATCCGGCCGATTTTAAAATGTTATAAGATTATGCTTTAAGATAATCAGTATCACAACCGCGACCAAGTAATCCTTCCTAATCGAAAACGTATTTCAGAATTTCAGCCAACATTTCATGAGATAGGTCACGCACTGTATATGGTTGAGCGCGTTCAGAGGACAGGGGGACTTAGTCTAGCTTTGTCAGGGGCGTGGAGATGCGGAGGGGCGGGTGAGGGTGTCTGGCAGTTAGACTTGTTGAAGAAGGAGACACGATCGCTGGGACAAGAGCTTTACTAGTCTGACGTTTCGGGTTCCTGCTCGAACCCATCATCAGAGACAACAGCAGATACGGGTGATTCAGGCACCAGGGGCTGCAGTATTTATAGGATGCAGTCGCCACGCTCCCGCATTCCTATGAACATTAACGACTCTCCCCTTCATCCGGAATCGTTACACGTGGTGGGTTAATTGCTTGATGGCCGACCTTCGCGTCGTTAATTGCTGCAATTTTATCACGTGCGTTGGATGTTGGCGTGATGATGGCTCGACAATCTGACGCATCGATCCTGGTGTTGGGGGCAGTGTTCACCTCTGCACTCCCTGCGCGGCCAATTACTCCGCCTAGACGAAGTCTCCGCAGCCCCTGGTGCATGAATCACCTGTATCTGCTGTTGTCTCTGATGATGGGTTCGAGCAGGAAGCCGAAACGTCAGGCTGATAAAGCTCTTGTCCCAGCGATCGTGTCTCCTTCTTCAAGACTACTTCCTAGGACTCGTCTCTTCGCTTCTATTGGCAGTTAAACATGTCTCTGTTTCGTAACAGGTGCTGTGGACACACACGCTGGATTCGTCTATGGTCAGGGGAGCCTTAACGCATGTATAAACGCTTTGTACGAGAACAAGAGTGGGTTGATTAACCGTATAGCCACTGTCTCTGCCGTCGCACGTATTCGCTGACGCAGGAACTTGGAGTATCTGGCCGACTCGGAATGCTTGGTTGACGTCTACCCAGTGGCCGCTGTCAACCAAGTGAGTCCCAGTTGCGTTAGTGATGGACTTTTCCACATCTCGATTTAGTCAGGCAGGATGGTGCTCTCGCATCCGCTCGGGTAGGCACCTAGTTGTTCGACCAATATAAGCTGCCCCACATGAGCAAGTGAAGGCGTATATGCACACTGAAGATGTCCGAAAAGGCAGTCTATCCTTACCTTCAAGGCGAAGAAGTGGAGTGCTTGTGAAAATTAGTCTTATCTAGGCGGCTGGGTACACGCGCGCGATAGTAGCGTTTAAGCGACGATGGGGAAATTTGCTCACCGGGAAATGGCGGCGTAATTCCTCTGTGCTTCCATATGTGTTACGTATATGCGCTTCTGCAGGTAGCCAGAGGCAGGTAAACGCGGTTCTGGGGTGTTTGGGCCTGCCGTCAAGCCCAAGCCTCCCCCTGTATCCCCCTACCTCCGTTTTCGTATCAACATTCTCCCGAAACATCACCGCCGATG
>CACRXP010000239.1:249683-286289 GCA_902702965.1 Spirometra erinaceieuropaei | reverse complement strand
GTTTGATGAGGGCTCATTTCTCAATCAGCCCCTGAGCACGATGGCAATCGGTCAACGCTTTCTGCCATAGTTAATGTTCCCGATCGCAAACGTGGTTCAGTGGCTAAAGAGTTGGACTTCTAACCAACATGACGCGAGTTCAGGCGTCAGCGGCTGCAAATGGGAAGCTGTGTATGACGGCTACTCCAGAAATGGTCATTCCAGTCTTCGTTGCCGTTTTTCATAGTTCCCCTGTGCATACTTTTCGCTGTAAGACTGTCTGCATGGTTCTAAATGAAAACACATAAGCCCAAAGAGTAAGCGCCCTTTGCCACAGTTAGATGTAGACGACGATGGGGAGGGAAGCTTGAATGACAACTTCTGGCTTACTGGACTTCACCAGCCAACCATCCCCCCAAAACGAGCACATGGCTCAGAAACTGAGGTGTTTAATTTCTAGCCAACAGGTTACTGGTTCCCGCCATGGGAGTTGCCCACCTCGTGGCTAGGCATGGCTGACTTAAGACGGTTAACAAGCCAGAAATGACCATTCCAGTCTTGCCTGTATTAATTCCTGCTACGTGGCTGCTGGCGAGGCAATAGAGAGAGCCCCAAGGCACCACGGGACGAGTGAGTTCCGTAACATGATCGGTGAGCGTCCCTCCCCCCCCCTATCATACGTACGCATATATGAGCGGAAGGGGAGCACTGGCAAAGACAAGGGATAGCCACTTTGGATTAGATACCCTCATCAGTCAGTCTTTTCAGTCAGAAAACGAGAGCGAAGTCCTTAGCTCGACCAAGTGGTTTGGATTGTTTTACCTTTTTCAGAGATGACTGGATAGAAACGGGGGGAGGGAGGCTTAAACGCCGAGACGGCTGTAAAGTTCAAAGGTTAGTTAAAAGATGTACTCTTATTGAGTAGGCATGCTTAACACTTATCGGACAGCGAAGTTGGAAGACGATTCGTCATGCAATGGGGAGGATGTCAACAATATATTAGCAGGCCTTTGATATGTGTTCCTTCTCTCAGATTGAGACAGAGACGAGTAAGGGTGCTAGAGGAGTCATTAAAAAGGACAGAGAATGACGAGGATTTCTGATCAGGGAGCCAGAATGAACGCCGGTAAAACGTCAGCTGGCCCACAATCCTCGGAGGCGTAACGTCGAACTGAAATACGGAGTTGGCGACTTTCATTGAACGTCATTTGAACCTTGCAACGTATAGGTGTCAGTTGGCAAACACATGTTTCCGGTAATTAATCATCAGTGTAATGATCAGTCTAATTGTCGACAGGATATAAATGCGTCTCGATATAGGTGTCAAACCAACAGTTAACAACTTTATTGACGATCACCTAGGCGACATTAAGTTTGAATTGGTTTATTCCTCTTCAATCATTGAACAGCGGTTTGGCGCAACATAAGGCACCCCCATAGCTAGAAATTCCAGACCTGACGCAGTATGGCTGCCTGTCCTCTTCAAAAGTTATGTATTTCATTAAACAGTGGTGGACCTACAGTGAGCGACCGATCTCATGAAATGTTGGCTGAAATTCTGAAATCCCCTTTCGATTAGGAAGGATTACTTGGTCGCGGTTGTAATACTAATTATCTTAAGGCATACTCTTATAACATTTCTGACTCGGCAGGATGTCGGCTTTTAAATGCACTTCTTTTCAATCTCCTGTAGAAAGCGTGCTCGGTAGAAAATGACTACTTAAGTAGCATGCATTTTCCCCATTGATTTTCGATGGTCTTGCAAATTCAAATATATTTTATAGAAACCAAAAATAAAAATATGCTTTCTTTTATTCAATCAATATAGAATCACGTCTTCTTTATATTTTATACTTAAGGAATTAGTATAATTAGGTTTTAACAAAGTTTTCTAATTGTCGAATAATTTGGAGCCTGATCATTCGTTGCATTAGCGCTTAGTGATTTCACTCTACAAGGTGCATGCGTTCCGCGTAAAGAAAGCCACATATTTTCCTATTCCATTAAAGAGATATCATACAGAGTCCATAAAATGTTGCAATGAATGCGGACCATGTTGTACATTTCATGAGGAGCATGAGGATGGACATTTCGCGGTCTTAAAAAGTGTCATAATTAGAAACTTATTTAAAACCTATTTTACTCCTTCCTTAAGTATAAACTGTAAAGAAGACGTGATTCTATATTGATTGAATAAAAGAAAGCATATTTTTGTTTTTGGTTTCTATAAAATATATTTGAATTTGCAAGACCATCGAAAATCAAAGGGGAAAATGCATGCTACTTAAGTAGTCATTTTTTACCGAGCACGCTTTCTACAGGAGATTGAAAAGAAGTGCATTTAAAAGCCGACATCCTGCCGAATCCGAAATGTTATAAGAGTATGCCACAAGATAATCATTATTATAACCGCGAACAAGTAATCCTTCCTAATCGAAAGCGGATTTCAGAATTTCAGCCAACATTTCATGATATCGGTCTCTCACTGTAAGTTTCTGACGTATAGGCATTACCGGCAAGGACATGGGAGACTGGAATGCCCATTTCTGGCTTAGCAGCCATCGTCAGCCCGTCATGTCAAGCCCCGAAGTGTGGAACACCCAGTGCTCGATTCAGCAACCTGTTGGTTAGAAGTCCAACACCTCTAACCACTGAGCCACGGCCCCCAAGTATTCCACACTTCGGGATTGTGTATGACTGGCCGACGACGGCTAATAAGGCAGAAATGGCAGTTCCAGTCCCCTTGTCAGTAATGTTATTCTGCCTATATTACGCGCCGCTGTGCGGCTGCCGATCGGGTTCGAGAGAGAGGGCCCGTAAGGCACAATGGAACGAGTGAGTTCCGTAACACGATCGATGAGTGCCCTTCCACCATTTCTAATGTATATTAGCAAGACAGATCGGGCCTGCGATTGACGCAGCTGGTCCTCCGTCGTTGAATTTCAGCAACTGAATTACTTTCGGTAGACTAGGGAGCTGTCAGCTGGAAACCGTGGTGGCAGGTGCATTGGCTTCCGAGTTCAATTGTGACACGGAGATCACCATGATTCGGAGGAGAAAAGCGGATAACGTTTTGTAGTCGTATATATTCCCGTGCCGTAATTTATGGCCACTGGGAGACATACGTGTGAATTAGTGCTACTATAACCCCTAAAACGAGCCACGAGGTAAATGCGTTGAACCAACACGGGGGTTGCATCGGAGTCCCATAGACGTTATCGAGATTGCGCAGCCATAAAAAACGCCAAAATTCGGGGTGTGATGGCAGACACAGTTGTAGGCTCACGCCGCGTCAAATGAGATCTCTGCCGCCCGAATTTTTGCCGGTGGTTAAAGTCCTGGTCAGCGTGCGTTGTGCACCGGGAGGTGTGGTGGCCCGCCTAGGTGCGGGTCCGGCCGTGCCAACCACCTGTGCCCTCGTCCCCCTCCGGTCTTCTTGACTATGTCTTGACACCGGACCCAGATGGGGAGGAGGAGATAGTACGGTCGATGCAGCAAAAGTTTTCCATCACTTCAAACTAATCTTCGTGCAAGTCATCGTCCCTGCTCTCTCCCTGCTGTGGAGCGCACGGTGGACTTCGTCAGGCACGGCGGTCGAATTATCATATCCCCACCGCAATATCGACAAACCAAAAACACGCCTTCTGTCACCAGCACTACTCACTCCCCATCCAGCAGTGCAGCTATCATTAGCAGCATCATCACCGCAACGGACTCAGCAGCTGCCGCTTTGTACTGCCCACACTGCCACCGCACATGCACATCACGCATCGGCCCGGTCAGTCTCTTGCGAATCCGCCGCACAGAGCCCTGCAAACCAGTGCCTTGAGTAGTAACATATACCCGCAGTTATCGTCTTAGATGCCCACATTGTCTTCGCACATTCAACCAGCACATGAGTCTACTCGGTCGCATGTACCTCCACGGAAAACAGAGTACTACACATTTCCCTATCAAGAAATGCGCCACATCAGTACGTCCGGCATCACGAACTAGGCGCCTCTCACATAAATGGAATATGCATTCTTCGGATCCCCCATGCGGCCTCACTGTTGCACGTGGGATGCGAGCGGTCCACTCTCTGTGTGAAATCCTGGAATGCGCACACGGTGACAGGTCGTGTGTGTGGGACGCGCAGACGGGTGCTTTTGATCTTGCCAGCTAGCATGCCCAGGATCAGCATCGGCTGGATGACCGACTCTGACCATTGGGAAAGGGAGAGAAAGTGTGGTTGATTCTCAGCTCTTAAGACTCTCAAGGCGCTCTAAGAGCTGTGGCCCGAAGGGTTGCCAACGGACTATTCAACTTAGACCTCGCAATCAACCCAATGTGCTTTTTTGTGGGGTGGTCGACTGGCGGCCTCTATGACCCCCCTCCACACAGGTGGGATTCGAATTGCCCACCCCCTTGTCTGACATTCTGATGTGTTGTGTGCGGTAGGCCAGGCCGTGTACGAGGCAAGTCCAGACAAACCCTCTAGCTCTTTCGGCCACTGCCTTCAATCCCAGCATCAGACAACTGACCGGCTTGAACAGTGAACGAGTGCCCGAGGGAAGGAAGAGAGAGAGAGCTCACATTACTCTGATTTTACTGCATCCGCCACGGCACGCTGCCAACTGATGGATAACTCGGTTCTCCCCGACGGACGGAGGGTCAGTCTGCAATGGCTTCTTCTGAATGCGGCCTTTATGGCAGTCCTGCTCAATGGAAATTTGAGCCACCTTCCGCCACGTTTTGCTTCCGTGAATTCTTGGTCCTGTGTGCGCGGACGGTACAGTGTGGGGACACACCTAGGTGCAGGTTCACGCCGCGCCAGCCACCTGTACCTCCTCCGCCGTCGGTCATCTTGACTCGTGTGGTGGAGGAGGAAGAGGGGATGCGTTAGATGCAGTGCAAGTCTTCTATAGCCATAACCTGGTTCAGACGCAAGTCACTTCCCTGTTCCTGTCATGCTTTGAGGCGCATGGTGTACATCGTTTAAGTTGACGCTCGATATGCCATTTCCCGACTGTGTATGTGGGCCAGCACATTAGGAATGACCCAAGGAAACCAAACGGAGGAATAAAATTTATCGGCAACGTCTTCTTGAGAAGACACCTGAAGCCATCTGTGTCACCCGACGATAAACAGTAGTGAGAAACGAAGTTCTCAGCACACTTGGAATAGCAACAGTGTTCCTGTTGAGAACGACACCCTTAAGTCTACAGATCCTCGAACTGCAATTTCGTCAGAGGGGAACAGAATAAAATGGCTAGAGAAAACAACTGAAAAAAGAAGGGGAAGAGAAGATATTGATACACGGAGAAGTTGAAGAAAAGCTAAACGAAGTAAAGAATAAAACGAGAAGCGGAATAGACCGAGGAGGGTAATTTTAAAAAGAGGAAAATGAGATGAAAAGGAAGGGAGTAAAGTGAAAGAAAGGATAAGGAAGAAGTGGAATAATGACAGCAATAAGGATATAATGAAGGAGAAGCAGAACTAAAGGAATAGGCAGAAAAAGAAGCGGAAAAGGGTGGCCACTTCACATAACTGGATCTTCATAAATGGCGTTGTGCCAAAACCACATCTTTCCGCTTCCAATCCTTGACATCGGCCACGCCGACCTCACTTTCTGACTCCGAAGGGGGGGGGGTACACTGCTTGCAGGACAATTGGCGGAAAACGCCGTAAAGTATGCCTTTAAAGGATGCCGCTGGACCACCGTGAGTGTTGATGTTAAATGATCAAAAAACAGCCCAGCAGATGCCGCTCTCTTATCCGGTTTTGCCCGAATGCGTCCAGTTAAGTTCTGAATAGGCCCTCAGTCCTGCCCTAAATATCGGACTTTGAGACTGTCGAGGCTCGTTAAACTACCTCCGGGCAGTTCAGATGTTGGTGGGGGGAGGGGGGTGATTAATAATCACATTTTGTACTAGGAGCGTAATAAACATTTCTCCGTTCTAAAGTATTTATGGTGCCACTACGGCGACAAAGCGTGTGCCGTGAAGCTTACATTTTCTGCCTCGTAGTAAGTGACCTTTGGAAGGAACTTGCGTCTGGGAACGCTTCCTTGTCTCCAAGGCTGACCCCTCGAAGCATCTTGGGAATTTAAACAAAAAGGGGATTTTTTAATTTACTGTATACCATGCTTCTACCTAGCACACTCGTGGCATGTCAATCGAAGGAGTTTGCTAGATTTAAACAGACTTAGACGAAGTTTCACGTGTACTTTCAAAATTCCTAACTGAATGCTGACGGCGCATCACTAATTATGAAGAGTATACTTCATAGCCGCCATTCTTAGAGACTGCATGTATTGCTCCATTTGCAGTACAGCCGCTAATGGGCGGTGCCTTATGCACCTTCCAGCATTATTTCCTTCGAAAACATTTTTTTCAGTGGCATATTGCCCAGACATCATTTATAAATTTAAAAACGTACTTTCGCATAATTAATTTAGCGTGTCACTCTGAATTGACTGGGCTCCAGTGAGACGTCAGAGGCCGGAAATTGATTCGTACATTCCCGCTGTGTTTAAAACGAAACCGTGGTTGAACTAAACTCTCTAAACATTCAAATGAGCCCTCATAGGATTTTAAGTTAGACGAACTAATAGGCCAGATCCTCGGAACCTGGAGTCAACTGCTAAGTCGTTTTGGTTTGGGTATTTGCTGTCAACTAGATGTGGCCTTTCTTGCTCCTGTTGAAAGTCCATTTTGGGCACAACAGTTCCGCACCAGCGACATCCTCATCGCCGTACCGAGCATCCATCCGATCAGTTCTCCTATACGGATTTGAGTGCAGGGTTGTAAGCATGGAAGATGGGTGAGACAGTCCGCCCTCGCTACGAGGACATTCCGGAAATATCTGCCGCCATCCAAGGAGGACGACCGATGTGGATCGGAAGCTCTTTTTCTATCCGCCAAATGAGCTCAGCGATGTTGTCCTCGATACGGCGTCGCTATCTACATCCGGAGTCATCGAAGTGTACGTCTACTCAAAACCTGACTCGACGCGTTTAGCCAAGACTTCAAAGTGATGCTTAGGCCTTCTGATTTCGGCCAAGCTTGCCTCAACTCGTTACACGTGCAGGCGTACAATCTGCGACATCATCGAGGCCATTTGGACTAGGCATGATCGCGGCTATACCAAGAATACAACCGAAGCCTTTTCTCATAGAGTAGAGTTCATAATTAGATAAGGGATAAAATTGACGAAATAACCCCTTTTTATGCGATTAATGACTCGCTAACTTCGTCAGACTTGACAGGCGAATTGTAGCCTGAAAACTGGAAGCTAAATTCGACAGGAAGGTGTCTAGCAACGCCTTTTTGGGCTAGACGACTTCCAGACTTTGTGAACAAATGTTTGTTTTCTTCAACCCAAGTCTGGGCTGCAAATTCATTCCCCAAATGTGCCCTGCAAGCAGATATCTGAGTACAAAAATCCCGCCCCCCCGGGAGACAAATTTCCCGAAAACCAGCCTCCCTGGCTGAAATTGGAGCAACCTTCGGGTAGCGCCGAGCACGCAGTACTTCTGCTGTCTGAACAATTTTTTATGCATGCTCTGTCATTGAGGACTCCTACTATTCACTATTATCCGGCCGCAGAAACCTTTGTCAGCGCGTCTTTTAATTTTGCCCCCTGGGGGAGGCGGGGAGGGGGTACGTGGAGTAATTTTTCAGTCTCGTGAAATTTAATCAAAGAGTGAAAGGAAGAACCAAGACACAGGAAATTAAACGGGACGTGCATTTTGCGAAAGTTCCGGCTTAGGGATCACTCCAAACAGGAAGTAAATCATTTCAGGGAAATCCATAGTTTTCAATATGGTTAGCATGACTGCTCAGTCGGCAGGAAATAAGATTTTTCAAATTTTAAAGTTTGAAGGCATCGTCAGAGTTGAGTTGATTTTTAAGATTGTGTTTGAAAGAGGGTCAACGATTGTAGAGATAGCATATTATTTAAATAACGTCTTAGGGGGCGTCACATATGCCTTCAGAGGACATGTCGATAAAGTAGTCTGGGAACCGTGTGAACGGCTGGAAGCAGTGTTTTGTGTTGAAATCGACATAAGTACGGTGAATTGCCGATCCCACGAAATGTTGGCTGAAATGTTGGAATGTGTTTTCGATTAGGAAGTATTCTTTGGGTTAGGTTGTAATATTGATTATCTTGCGGCATAATCCTATAATATTTCGGATTTGGC
This sequence comes from Spirometra erinaceieuropaei, assembly GCA_902702965.1. Classification (NCBI taxonomy): domain Eukaryota; kingdom Metazoa; phylum Platyhelminthes; class Cestoda; order Diphyllobothriidea; family Diphyllobothriidae; genus Spirometra; species Spirometra erinaceieuropaei. Next base: position 278,125 of record CACRXP010000239.1, on the reverse strand, counting down.
AGGATGTCATCTTCTTGAATTCACTGCCCTTCATACTCCTGTACAAACCATACTCGGTAAAAATGAATACTTAAAAACATGCATTTTTCCCAAAGATTTTCGATGGACTTGCCAATTCAAACATATTTTATAGAAAACCCGAACAAAAATACGCTTTCTTTCAGTCGTTTGAAAGAAAATCACGTCATCTTTATGTTTTATACCCTACAAAGGAGTATAATAAGGTTCTAAAAAGTTTTCTAATTGCTGAATAAATTGAAGCCAGATTAGTCGTTGCATTAGCGCTTAATGATTTCAGTCCACAAAGTACATGCGCACCGCGTAAAGAAAATCACATATTCTTCTATGCCTTTAGAAAGTTATCATACAGATTCCATAAAATTTTGCAATAGATGCGGACTATGTTGTCCATTTCATGAGGAGCAGCGGTAAACGGACAGGTACGATGCTATATGGATGGACTTTGGACGGTCTTAAAAATCTCGTAATTAGAAACTTTATTAAAACCTTATTATGCTCCTTTCTTGAGTATAAAATATCAAGTAGACGTGATTCTCTGTCGAACGACTGAAAGAAAGCATAGTTTTTGTTCGGGATTTCTATAAAATATATTTGAATTGGCAAGACCATCGAAAATCAATGGGAAAAATGCATGTAACTTAAGTAGTCATTTTTTACCGAGTATGGTTTTTACAGGAGTAGGAAAGGCAGTGGATTCAAAAAGCAGACATCCTCCCAAGTCCGAAATATCATAGGATTATGCCGCAAAATTGTCCGTATTACAACCTCAGCTAAGTAATCCTTCCTAATCAAAAATGCATATCAGAATTTCAGCCAACACTTCATGGCATCGGTCATTCACTGTAAGTGAACTTTTTAATGCGTAAGCATTCGCCGAGAACAAATACTTAATATAAATTGATGCACGAGTAAACTCCAGGGTCTTCTGTGTTTCTGCGCAAATTACCTACTGAGTTTACATGGCAACGTCCCTCCCCTAGCCGTCCAGTTCAGAGTCCTAGAAATCTACTTCAGTAAGCCCAAAGGCCATCCTTTGAACGGTATTTAAGAAGAAAATACCGACAGATACAAGAGGAACTGGGGCCAACATTTCTGAATTATCGGCAGTCGTCAGTCAGTTATATCCAATCTGACTACCCTGTCCCGTAACCTGAATCTGGAACACTTTGTCGACTATAGTTATCATTCTTGATCGCAGTCAGCAGGAAAATGGACCCGAGGTTCCATGGTTGAGCGTTGGGCTTGAAGGCACTCAACAGTCAAGGAGTTGGGGTTTTCCAGACCCACTGTCGAGTATGTCTGTCTGAAGACGCTTAATAAATCGGAAATGATCACCTCCGTCTCCCTCGTCTTTTTCGGTCCTCCCATCCGCATCATTGCCGACCCCTATAGGACTGCTTGCGAGAGCTCTCAGTTGGCCCCAAATGTGCAGTGGAAAGAGCATTTCCCGTAACCTAAACTGTGAACGCCCTTCCCACGATGAACAGTTATTTCCTACAAAAATAGGCCAGACTAGAATGGTCGTTTCTGGCCTGCATGCCGTCGTCAGCCATGAATGGTGGGGGCCACGAAAGCTAAACGTCTTACTGCTAATACGGCGTGGATTTGGAATAACTAGTCCAGCCACCTTCGTTTTTGCCGAAAATGATTCTAGAAGATGCCTTGCGTTTCACAGATAGCGCAAGGGGGCCCTGGACCAAGAATCAGCAATTAGACCCCATCCAACTAATTCGGATCTCATCGCCCGAGGCAACCAGCGTTGATAGTCTACGTCAGGTAGCCAGTTGAATAAACAGAGTCCAGATTTGGGTACCAGGACTCATTGCGTGAACAGAGGACAACGGACTCCAGTCGGATTCCTTATTTGATATACAGGGTGCGTCAGAGGTAGTCAGGCAGTCAAAAACCCTTATGCCAAATTATGAAATATATTGATACTCACGTCGTGCACTGTTAAATCAAGCGTATGATAAACAAAGGTTATACAGAGCGCAATTAGAGTAAGTGCTCTAAACGCCAACCCAGATTTCCAATGCATTCAGAAGTTCAATGAAGAACAGAGCAGCTCAATAGTCAGCACAAGTCTTTGTTGATTTGTGTACAAGAATCCCCTACCATTGGACACGTTGCTGAATAGTGCCCGATTTTTCAGCATAATCCAGAGAGAAAAGTCCAAATCTTTAAGATCAGTTGAAGAAGAGGATAATTTTCAAAACCACGAAGCTCAGTCCATTTGTGTGGGAAGTGTTCATCAGACCATTTGGGCGGAGTACCGTCTTGCTGGAACCACATCCCATGAACATGTGCCCAGTTTTCATCTCTCGGCAGAAAATCATTGCTGAGCGTTGTCCCATAGCTGTTACCTGTCACAGTTCCTTCAAAGAAGAACAACCCGAAACATGAATGCAATCCAAACTGTGACACCAATAGCCCTGACACCCATCTCGATAATTAGATGAAGGTGTTTGATTGCCCAGTATATAGAATTATGTCGATTGACGTGGCCGTCCAGCTTGAACATTACTTCGCTCCAATTAATTTCCTCTGAGAGTATGACAACGATGACAGCGACAGGTTCTTCAGTTATCAGTCATCGATTATTTGTGTCTTCCATCCATGGGGCATGATCTTTTTCTGAACCAGAAGCCCATAACTACACATTGCTAACGATCAAGTCAGTAAAAATGCGGGGCCTGAAATATGTTCACATTAGCTGGTTTCGCTAACAATGACCATCTATCAAACAGTCGATCGGTCTACCGTCGAAGTTGCCGCTAATGAACCTTAGAATGGGCGTTTTTTGACTGCACGGATACTTCTGACTAGCCCAGAACCCCTCGCAGCTGCGTCATGTAGCGACAGAATATCGACGAAACCAGCGTGTATAAGCTTTTGGACGCTACCTGTGCAGTTCGTGTGGAATCACCTTACTCCAAAGTATACTACTAGCTGCCTGTCGGCAATTAATTAATAGTGCTCGGTTATCCTCCGTGACTGATGGACTTCGGCCCAAATAGTCATGCATAGAAACTTTAGTCTGAGCATATAGACCTTAAATATACTGGTCTACTCCAAGCTCGCAGTTAATTTCTGAGGAAATTACAAAGCAACAATTTCTAAATTGTTGCTTCGACCAGAAAATAGAGAGAGAATGCTGAGTGACCCACTGACGAGTCGAACTCCTCGCAGCTGTGTCATGCAGCGTCAGAATATCGGCGAAACACGCTGCTACCTGTGCTGTTAGTTTGGAATCCCCTTATGCTAAAGTAACCCAGTATGTTTCCCAGGTAATAATGGCTATCACGCTAATCGTTAGAGATAAATAACGTAAGTCAAACAGATTGGCAAAGTTCAGAGATCCGGGTTGATTATTTGAAGAAGAAGAAGAAGATGGGCTCACCGGAACAGGTTTATTAAGATGCTGACTTTGCAGACTCGCCTACAAGAGCACAAATCGGCCACTCGGAGGTTAGGCCCAAACTCACAAGTAGCAACACACGTTGGTGAAACTGGGCATACTTTCGATCTTCAGCGAGCTACCATCTTAGGCCGAGGCAACACAAAAGAAGAACGGCTAACTCTCGAGGCGTGGTTCTCCTATGCTCACTCTATCAACAGGCATCTGGACCTTCCTGCAGTTTACAAAGTCCTACATCATCAAAATCGTAGAGGTCAGGACCAAACAACCACACTGGACCTAATAAGGTCATATGGAGACAGCCCGGCGGCGAGTTTACTCGGTGAGGAAGAAATAGAGCCGCCAGACCGACCGCCCGACAAAGGTTCAATCAGCTCCCCCCGACGGAGTGGTGACTCACAAAGCACGCAGACAAAACGCCCCGTCAACCGTCCCCCGAGATGCCGAGGCAGCGAGAGGAGAGAAAAATCGATCAGCAGGAGGCCGACCAACGTGACACGCCACTTGGGATTTCTGGTCAATTAAGTGTATTTTACCCTTTGACAATGGAGAGCCGACCAAGGTCTTCCAAACGTCAGCATCTTAATAAGCTTGTTCCGGTGAACCCTTCTTCTTCTTCTTCTTCTTCTTCTTCTTCTTCCTCTTCTTCTTCTTCTTCTTCTTCTTCTTCTTCTTCTTATTCTTCTTCTTCTTCTTCTTCAAGTAAGTCAAACAGTTGAGATCAAACCGTTTTTCATCGGAAATTTTCAATGAGGTTGAATTCTATCCCTCTCTCGACCACCACCTAGGGATGAAACGCAGTTTGACATCGGCCTGTTCACGGAGACAGGCTAGATTCTGAGTATTGTTTGCAGCTATCTATTTTCGCAAAAAGTCTACTTGTTAAGGTACGCCCTGTCTTATATGCTTACGGGAAATGGACTCCTTGAAAGAGCGCGATATTGAGCTTTTGACGAAATATCAGTTAGTGATGAAGATTCATAGTAAAGTTCACTGAAGATTTGTAGATTTTCCCAGAGAATAAAGGCAGTGATATTGTTTCGGGTCTTGAGAGACGCGAAAGGACACAAGCCTTCTGCACCAGCCAAAAAGTATTGTCGATTTCTGAAATTTGTAATATATTTGGGGCCGTATGAATTTAAAATAAGTCCGGAGGGCAACCTTTACTGGCGAGGGAACAATTGACACAGCAGTCGGAAACTTTTGTCGTCAAATAGTCCCCTGATTTGGCCTGTGTTGAACCCAAAAATGTTCCATTTCACTTGTTTTCATGAGTGCGAAACCCGTTGTAATTCCTAATCGTATGATTTCGAAACTTGCACGCGTATCATCAGGGGACGCAGGTGGCCAGATAAGATCTGGGTGTCAACATGTCGAATTTGCGTCGAGTAAGACTACGCCCATAAGCTGGGTGCGTTAATCGATATTGCCTGCCTTCGAGTGGAAAGGTGATTTACGCACCGTTCCGATAAGTTTTTCTGGTGGAACTATGGAATAGCCCTCGTAGATACGGTCATACTTGTTGCCGCAGCTAGTAGCGGACGTTATCTGACCGAACAAGTTCGTCCTTTCCCTAATTTTTACTAGCTTACAACCCCCTATTTATAAGCTATCCCGTGTCTTCAATTATTACTTATCGCGAGGGCACCATTCCTTAAAATAAGTAATTAAGCATGCATTCGTTTAAAGTAATGACAGCAATAATTAACCGAAATAGCGATTACTCTTTGGTCCAATTGCTGTAGTGAGCTTAAGCAACGAAATCATTACTCATACTTCACTTCGAGTGCAAACGGAAAGGTGTGCTGTGGTAGTGCTCATTGTCTCAACCCTGCGTAATCACCCTGCTCTTGTATATTTTAATAGTTTTATTAAAATTAGAAGCAGTTTCAAGGTCTCCGCCTCGGAAATTAGTTGCTGCAGCAACATACTTCGGAGAGACTGAATAATCTGGTCCCATTAGGAGGACATGGGAATAGGTACAACCCGCCCAGTGAATGAAGGTAGACCTGCTCATGATTCCGGAAAGGGCAAAATATTCCCGTGTCCTAACCCCAACGATAACCCTAATATAAAACTAAACATTTATCCCAATCTTAACCCTAACCTTAACCTAAACCTTAACTCGGCAGTTATCACTAGCCCCTACCCTAACCATAAACTTGATCCTGACTAACGTTACCGTTAACTTTAAATTTAGCCTGAACCCGAATTCTTAACTTAATCCTAACCTTTACCTTAAACCTAGTATTAATTTCACTGGAAGTTGACTCAAAGGCGCCCGCCCGTAGCTCCATAATCCAGTCTTGTTACCTGCAAAAACTATCTGAGATTTGAAGTGGGGCCCAGCCCCCTGCGAGGATGGGACCTCCACACACAGTTGAGCTACGAGACTCCGCTTTTTAACCAATCACCTGACGCAGGACAGGAGGACTTCGGTGAAAGAGGATCAACGAGGCACTGACTGAATGTTGAGAGATTCGATGGTAGGACTGACTTACAGTAGATGTGCTAACTCCTGAAATGTCGACCAAAATTTCGAAATGCGTTCTCGTTTCGAAAAGATAAATTAAGTAGTGTTGTGAAACTAATCATGATGCAGCATAAATCTATAATGATCCAGTTACCTCAGGGTGTCGGCTTTCGAAAGAACTTATTTTCGGCTGCATGCAAGATCTATACTCTGCAAAAAAATGACTACATAAGTAGCATGCAATTTTCTCATTGATTTTCGATGCCCTTGAAAATTCAATTATACTTCATGGAAAACAGACGTAAAAATATTCATTCCTTTACTTATTCGGTAGAAAATCACGTCTTCTTCCAATTTCATACTCAAAAGAAGAGTATAATTCGGTTTTAAAAAGTTTCTAATTGTGAGATTATTTAATACCTTTAAATTTCCGTTCATGAAACGTCATGTATCTGCATTTACCAATGTGGCTTCTAAAAATAACAATATTGCACAAATCCACTGCTTAATTTTATGAACCTCATATGGTTTCCTCTTAACACCGTAGTGAAGTGCATGCAATATTGTTAACTTTACAAGCCACATTCGTAAATGTAGATGCATGACGCTTCATGAACGGTCATTTAACAGTATTAAAAAATCTCGCAATTAGAAACTTTTCTAAAACTGAATTATACTCTGCTTTTGAGTATGAAATTGGAAGAAGACGTGATTTTCTACCGAATAAGTAAAAGAATGAATATTTTTATGCATGTTTTCCATGAAATATAATTGAATATTCAAGGGCATCGAAAACCAATGAGAAAATTGCATACTATTTTAGTAGTCATTTTTGGCAGAGTATAGATCTTGCCTGCAGCCGAAAATAAGTTCTTTCGAAAGCCGACAGCCTGAGGTAACTGCAGCATTATAGATTTATGCTGCATGATGAGTAGTTTTGCAAAACTACTTAATTTATCTTTTCGAAACGAGAACGCATTTCGAAATTTTGGTTGACATTTCATGAGTTAGCATATCTACTGTATGTGACCCGCCAAACAGGACATGGGAATAGTTACGCCCCGCCCAGTGACCTGCGCACAATTCTGGAACGAGCAAAATATATCCGTGTCCTAACCTCATCAATGACCCTGATATAAAACTAAAAAATGCCCTCATCTCGACCCTAACCCTACCCTAAATCTTGACGGTGCAGTCAACACTAACCTCCCACCTTAACTTCAAACTCGATCCTGACTTGCCTCACCGTTAACTTCAAGTCTAGCCGTAACCTTAGATCTAACCATAATTTCGCTGGAAGTTGACTCAAGGCCACCCGTATTGCAGGCGGTTCCTATTCTCATGTCCTGTTTAGGAAGCCACATAAGTCAGTCCTGCCGAAAAAAAGTTTTTATAAGGGTTGGCTAGTGAATAAGAAATCTAAATACACCTGGGAGATACAACCATTAATATGTAGAGTCTGAGGATTGACAGTGTACTCAGAGCACTTCAATTGCCAGGCCCAATCCCGCATTGTGGGAAAGAGACTGAAGTCACCAGATTGAGGTGTTTATTGTACACAGAAGCCTGAGTTGTCCGCTCAGGCAGTAGTGGCTGCTGGCGAAGTCAGCACATAAGTCAGTCCTACCGATATTTCTGTCAGACGAACTATGGTGGAGGTAACAGATTAATCATTCTGTAGTATAACTGAAAAGAGCTAAAAACGCCAAGGACAGGTTAAACGTCTAATAAGTCGTGGCGGCGCTAGAACCAATACAAATATTATCACCTGAGGAGATGTGTGAAGTACTTATGTTCCTGATATTTAGTAGTACCGAGGACAGTAGCAATAACATGAATGAGATTAGTTTTGATAAGGTTGATGAATAAAACATTGCAGTCCAAATAGTAGTTGGTGAAACGAGAGCTTTAACAAATAATACGGAAAATATAATGGACAGTAGTAGCAGTAGTAAAAGTAGTAAGAGTGACTGGAATAATAGTATTGGTATTAAGAGCATTTTGAGCAATAGAAAACGTGGCATATTAGTAGCGGTACTGATCACGGTAGAAGTGGTAGTCGTTGCAACAGTAACAGTGGTATAAGTGGGGGAAGTCATATTCGTAATGGTAGCAGTAGCAATTGTAGTAGCACTATTTTGAGAAGAAGTGATATCAGCGACAATGGTGAGTGACGCATCAGTGGCGGGGGTAAACGTAGTCGTGATGACAGCATTAGTAGTATTACGACTATTGGTAGCATTGACAACAATAGCACTAGCAAAAATATCAATACCAATGCTTCGAAATGCGGAGGTAACAGATTCTGCAATAGAACTGTTAGCAGTATAGTCGATTGCAGTGATGGCAGTAATACCAGTGATGGATATAGTAGTAGTAGTAGTAGTAGCAGCAGCAGCAGCAGCAGCAGTACCAGCAAAACGACAGAAATATCACTAACGGTGACCGTAACAGTGCTGGTGTTGGTATTGGCGACAACAACGACCGAATTAGCAGCAAAATGTATAGGATTTTTCATAGTAGTAGGAATCTTTAGCAACCAGGCACCCGTTGGTGATGAATTTGTATTTTCGGAAATCATCATAATACGTTAACGCTAGCATCTATGGAAAAGGTCGATATCTTAACGACTCATTGTTCAGCGTTACATTTAAATACGTGCTTCTTAAGAGGACATTTGCGTACACGGAGCATTCGAAAGGCCATCTCATATGCGAGGACTTCTCTTTGCAGCCCTGCTTCCCCAAAGAAGTAATCTAGCATCCTCATCGCCATTCATATACTCCTAAGCAAAACGACCCATTTGTGATAATGATTCGTTTTCCAACTTGTCCCCTCGAAGCTACTGCTCCTTCGTTTTTACTAATACTTAAACCCTTTCAGAAAACATACCCGGCATCTTTATTGAGGAGATACAGTAGGTGGGCTAACTCATGATCTGTCAACTGAAATTCCGCAATGTGTTTTTGTTTCGAAAAGGTTAATTAAGTAGGGTTGTCAAACCAATCATCACACAGTATAATTCTATAATAATCCAGTTACCTCAGGATGCCGGCGTTCGAATGGACTTCTCTGCGGCTGCATGTTATAACTATAATTTGCAAAAAATGATAACTTATGTAGCATGCATATTCCTACTGATGTTCGATGTTCTTAAAAATTCAATCATATTTCATGGAAAGCATGCATACAAATATTCCTTGTCTTGCTCATTCGGTAGACAGTTACGTCTGCTTCCAACTCTATGCTCGAAGAAGGGCTGTATTTCGGTTTTAAAAAATTCCCGATTGTGAGATTCTTTAATAACGCGAATTAGCCATTCATAAAACGTCCTGTCTCTGCAATTACCAATGTGGTTTGTAAAGTTAACACTATGGCTCAAATACCCTGCTAAATTTTATGAAACTCATTCGGTCTCCTCGAAATACCGCAGGGAAATTTATGGTTTTTCGTACGCGGAAAATATACGGCTTGTAGTTTGGAAACCCTGAATGCAAGTGGAACGGCAAGTCTGGTTCAAAATTATTCGAGAACTGGAAAATTTTTTGAAAACCGAATGATACCCTTCCTTTGAGTATAAAATTGGAGAAAGACATAAGTTTCTGTCGAATGCGCAAGAGGATGGATATTTTTATGCACGTTTACTACGAAATATAATTTAATTTTTAAGGACATCAATAGTAAATGTGAAACATGCATGCTAATTAAGCAGCTATTATTTATAGCGTATATTCTCTGCATGCAGCCGGAATGAATTTTCTTCGAAAGCCAGCATCCTGAGGTTACTGAATTATTATAGAACTACGTTTAACGATAGTTGACTAGGTTTTGATGATAGGAAATGTTGAGCTGGCTCCTTTTTATGACCTTTGCGTCAGGAATGCAAACAACTCTCCGATTTTCCTGATAACCGTTGGAAATAGCGCCCCTGACCAGCAACGGGCCACGAAATGGTCTTCGATGTCGAGGTCACCAATTTCTTTGGATGAGGAGAGGGTGGGGGGGGCAATACGAATTACGTTTTTATGTTCGCGTGACTTTCGCAACCGTAAGTTACGGTTTCTGAGGGCCTCGCATGCGCGTACTAAAGTTAATATGCTGTGGACACGCACGCCAAACATGCCAGTCCGTATGACCTAAAATGCATGCATGCATGCATGCAACCATTCGCACCGAGAATGTTATCCAATGCGGCTTCCCGCTGGAGTCGTTGTTCAGTCTCGCTACTTGATGGTAACCGAAATTCGTGCACAGTTGGAAGGCAGTGTAGTTTTGCGTTGATTGTCCAACTCGATAGTGAGTAGAGGTGTACATTCGTTTGTCACTAGACCGTTTTCCCTGCAGAAGTTTTTCCATTTTGAAAACTAAAGCAGGTTAACTCACTCTCTCACATAGAGAACAGGAAGGAAAACCTACGACGTACCCTGGCTTCCAGAAGAGAAATTATGTGCATATAATGAAAGAGAGAGCGAGAGCATCCGCGAATAAAAATCCCCCGGGGCAGGCAGATGAAGGATAATTACTGGGTCCCAGGTACTTATAGCCACACCCTAGCCCTAGACTTAACCTCAGTCCTGACTCTAACCTGAAATTTAACCCTAACACTAAGTCTGTTCGCAGGACCGACCCTGGCCACACCTCAGAGGTTACGCATTGTCCTTACCCCAAGCCTATAACTTGCCTTTACGTTAAATTCAAGTTTAAACCCAATTCTACCGTAACATCTTGCCCTAAATCTCACCCGGAGTCTGAGCTTAGCCCTTAAGCCTACTCTAAAATGAATCTTAAAGACAGTCCCAACCTCAAACCCTACTCTATCCATAATAATCAGAAATCAGATCAGGTAATCGGAAATGTTTCCAATCAATCATTGCCATAAGTAAAACGAGGAGTTACGAGGAACCAATCGGCAAACCTTACAAGTCTGTATCTTAAAAAAGATACACGACCATCAGTGACGGCTTGGTTGATTGGGTTGTATTTAACAGTTGTTTTGTGTGATGGCGACATAAACGTCGTCAAGATCGATTATTTGGGCTCCATAGGAGCTGCAGAAATATTGTTACGGTTACTATGCCTTCTTCTGGTACAGGAAGGGCGACCTTTGTTTGGAAGTAGGAAGAGTCTATCTCCTAAAAGACGACCGAAATCTGTTCCATGGGTGAGTTGGCCGGTTCTTTTCCAACTGCCTTCCTGTCAGAATTGCCCAAAGACTGGAACAAATTACTCCTAGAAAGAAGAAAAACTTCACAATTGTGGGCTGTGAATGGTTTTCAACGTCCCATCTTTTATCAGAGTCAAAAGAAACCATGCTTTTCAATTGAATAAAAAATGTGTTCGGGCAGAAAAATCAGCAGATTGTTGACTCTTCACAGCGGCCCAAATGTCAAAAATTTTCCGTTCTGAGCAGCGGTCAGAAAATCACTTGCATCATCCAACAATGCGCACTGGTTTACCAACTGCTCCCTGTCGCTTCATGATGACACGACCAGCAAGAAATGAACATAAAATAGGTTAAAGCTGTTCGAAAAATCAATATGAAGGTAGCAAGGCCACAGGCTAGAACATGGAGTACAATCGATGAAAAGAATTTACAAACAAATGTGTCAGAAAAAAATGAAGGTAACAATCGGGATATGGCACCCAAAAAAATCCGTTACCTAGAAATAATACCTGTAACAGTGGACTTAAACGCCTCCAGGCCATATCAGCGGTTGCAGACCTACTTTCACGCACTACTTGGACTTTCCCCGACGGCCTAACTTGGGCTGGCCGAACGAACATCGTAGGAGGTTGCATGGACGATGGTCCCTGTTACCCAACCTTCCCCATTATTACACACGTACACCTGAATATGCGACATACATTCGCATTATGGCAGTTTATTACAAAACAAAATAACTTTTAAATAGGATAAGTCTACACAACATGGGGCAGGAACAATTCCCAGGCATCTGTCAAAGACAAGGCATTGAGGCCAAACCAAAGACGATACTGTACTTCGTCTATGTACGTTACCACAAAACTGCCTTTGACGACCCATTTTGTAATAACGGAACGGAGAGCGGACCACATTCGATCATTCGCCTGTAAAAATAAGGCCTTCCGTCGGTAAGTATCGTATATCCCGACCAGCCACCACCAATAAAACCCCTATTACCACCTGTCCCGTAAGACAGGCTGCTTTGGCTAGGCGAATTTTTTGGGTGCCATCTCCCGATTGTTACCAAAACGAAAAAGGCACGGTAGCGGACCAGTGAATACTAGGGCAGGGTGTTTAGCGATGGGTAGGCGGGTTTTCTGACCTAAAAGGCCATTTAGGCAAATAATCACCCGTCATTGCTACCGGTTGACTCTGCGTTTGCCCAATAGAAATCCTTTCATAAGTACCGTTCTAAGGTAGCATACAGATGGACCTTTTAAGTGGAACAATCTTCATTTGATTGCTAAATATGACCCGTGCTACAGCGTAAGTCCTTTCATTGGTTCATCACAGACGACACTTACTCAGATTTGAAATTTTTTCGTCCTTTAAACCAAAAAGGGGTATTATGACGGGCCTTTCTGGGGCTAACCATGTTTACCCATGAATGCGCTGAATTCACTGTCTCGTCAGAATCATTTCGAATTCTTTCGAAGAGGATGTGCACGGGGATTTCGTCTGCATTGTTGATAAAACTTCCAAAACAGAGGACGCCAGTCTGCGAATGGCTGTGGATAACTTCTGGTAAAATTCAGGGAATTTGTGCCATCGCAATCAAGTCCAACGATTTCCTCAAGATCACCAGATCTTCCAATGCAATTTTCTGAGCTTCAGAGAATTGTAGGGGGTCATACGGTAGGATCTGAGATACTTATTTTTGACATGTTAACGCTGTGATGCTATAACGAGCTATTATTCCAGTGTTAAAATCGCATCTTCACCCTGAGGACATCATTCAAGGAGATAGATTCCCAGGACTGTCTAGACAAGTGAAAGTGCCTGCCTCATAAACACGCCGACACATCAAAGTATGAGAGAAGTTAGGTCTAAACTCCTTTCGCTGGCCAGCACAATATTTGCTGACAAACAAATTGCATATCTTCCGCTGTCCCTGATAGTAGGATTTCACCGTGTTTTGCAACTGTGTTGAAATTTCACAGAGATTTGGGAGTTAATCGATATGCCCATAATTCTTGAGTTTTTTTACATACCTCAGCATTATCAAAGGGCGGACTGGGGGTTGCGTTGTGCCTTTGCACGCCATTTCAAACTCTTCTTAATTACAAATTTTACCTTGCGGCGCAAATCTAACGCAGCTAATCAAGCTTTGTGCATCGCTACTAAAAACTGGGCGTTTTTAATTGCGCTTGCACACTCGTCAGCAGTTTGAACATTTGTTAAATCACAGTATTCAATACTGAATCATTAAAAGTGGCTCTAATGAGGACTGCTCAAATTGGAAGGAGAAAAAGTCGATCGCTGGAAAAAAACACGTCAGTCGTCGGACTTTTTAGGCTTGGGCTCGAATTAGAGACTGCGAAAGATACGGGCACCGGACTTACTAGGGGTGATGTACTCATAGGGCGCAGGTGTTGCGCAATCACATGCACCTGCTAGGCTACCAACTCCCATGGACGTATCACATGCGATGCTTACTTGATCGCATCCATTCGGGAACCTGATTGACATGATTTAATCCCCGACCTTGGCTACTGACGTGAAAGGGGCTTTTTACTAGTACTGTCGCTGGGGTCAGAGTTTACCTGCGTAGTCTACAAATTCCTAATAAGCAGTCTCAGCATAATCTTATCACTGAATAGGGAGGAGGTGTTCGACTCGTGCACTGGGTATGCCGTGAAAAGTTCGCGTTCTACGCGGGAAATTCAGCCTCACTGAACTTGGTAGAGGGACGCTCACCGATCGTTTCTACGGAAGTCACTCGTCCCGCTGCCTTACGGGCTCTCTCGCTCTTTCTCTCGATCCCAACCAGCAGCCGCATAGGGGCGCATGATATAGACAGAATGTTATTACCAAAAAAGGCAAGGGAGACTGGAGTGGCCATTTCTGACTTTTTAGCCGTCATCAGCCAGTCATACCCAACCCCGAAGTGTGGCACACCCGAGGCTCGAACTCGCGACCTGTCAGTTATAAGTCCACGCCTCTAACCACTGGGCCACGCGCCCGTTGCCCTGCCGGTCTCCGATCGGGAATATACAATGACAAGACAACGGACCCCTGGCCCAGTGGTTGGAGGCGTGAACTTATAATTAACAGGTCAGGAGTTCGAGCCCCAGGTGTCCCACACTTCGGGGTTATGTATGACTGGCTGACGACGGCTACTAAGTCAGAAATGAACATTCCAGTCTCCCATGCCTTTGTCGGTAATAACATTCTGCTCGCTGAACTAGCAGGTGTGGTTAGGTCCCCGTCGAGTGAGCCAGGACACGACAGCTGACGCCATTCCTCCTCACTCCTGGTGCGTGTCCAGTCATTCTCCAATGTGTCCCTCTGATCCACAGTTGTACCGCATTCGGTAAACAACTCCAGGCACTTCCTGTTATGACAGCCAGTGTTTTGGTCCTGCGAGGTGGCAGTCGCGTTAGTCGCCATCTGTTTGGCCAGTGAAAAACCGGCCCCCCAAGTTTTGCATTTCTTAATGACCACGCTGCCAGCACATTTGTACTTACTGAAGTTTTGATTCATCCCCTGTTGTGTGTGTGTCAACTCGTGAACCCTACAGTAAAATCTTTAAATATGCTGGCAGGAATAAAAGTGGCGGACTTGAAGCACATTCTCGGCTCCATAACACACCGACTTCCCCGAGGGCCACAGCATTTCTCATTAGCAGTCGTTAGGGGGAAAACGATGTTCAGAGATTTCTATCGACCAGATGCAACCAAACAGGTTTCCTAGCATTTAAATTCAAGTGACAGATCACTTTTTATGAAAACCGGCCCCTTATTAGGGTTTTCGTTCTGAAAGCTGAGAAGTATTAACGCTTGCAAAATTAGCGCATTTTAGATTTTCGGGGACAGTTTCCCATGACAGTGAATTAACTTGTCTACTATCTTATCGTTTTTGTGTCTGAAAATTTCCGTATTTGTATCCGCTAATGGCGCGAGTGAAAGGCCTTCTCGCCGCCATGAGATGAAACAAAGCGTGAGCATCAAGCATGTCTGAAAAATATCGAATGTGAAAGAGCGATTATAATGGTAGAGGGACGCTCACTGACCGTTTTTGTTACGGAAGTAACTCGCCCCAGCTGTTCCACACTTTGGGGCGACTAGTTGACGACGGTTAATAAGTCAGAAATGGTCATTCCAGTCTCCCTTCGCTCCTTCGCTCGCAACATTTTCTCCTTAATAATAACATTCTGCCTAGAACGATCAAAGTTTTGCAGAAAAGCGGTACCGACAAAGATAAGGGTGAATGAGACGGTCGTTTCTGGCTTAGTAGTCGTTGCCAGCCATCCATCAACCCAGACCTTGAATGCACGTTCTTTGACAGTCGACTGGGAATATACAATGGTACAGGGGCGTTCACCGATCGTGTTGCGGTGAGCTTTACGGGCTCTCTCAAGCCCAACCAGCAGCAGCGCGGAGGCGCACGATACAGGCAGAATAGCATCACCGACAAAGACAAGCAGGACTGGAATAGCCATCGCTTGCTTATTAGCCGTCGTCAACCAGTCATACCCAACCCTGAGGTGTGGAACTCCTTGGGTTCGATCCCGCGACCTGTTGGATAGAAGTCTTACGCCTCTAACTACCGAGCCACGGGCTCGTTGCCCTATCGGTTGCGATCAGGAAGATGCAGTGGTCTATGTGCGCCTACCGGCCGTTTTTACGCAACTTAAGGCTCACTCTCTCTCTCTCGCGCCGAGGCATCAGCCGCACAGCGGCACGTACTACAGGCAGAATAGCTTTACCGACAAAGACAAGGGGGACTGAAATGTCCAATTCTGGCCTCTTAGTCGTCGTACCCAACCAGGATGTGTGAAACACCCGGGGCTCGATCCAGGCGTTGGACTTCCAACTAACAAGTCGTGGGATCGAGCCCTCGGTGTTCCACACTTCGGGATTGGGTATGACCGGCTGAAGGCGACTGATAAGCCAGAAATGGTCATTCCAGTCTCCTTTGTCTTTCTCGTTAATAACATTCAGTCGTACCTTCTTAAGCCCGGCGTTCTGCCATTGAGCCGACAGCCCGTTTTCCTGTCGGTCGTGAGTGGGAAGCCCGTGTACCGGCCGAGTTACGAGACAGGCTCTTCCCGTTATGCCCTTGGTGCTCTGTCTAGAGCCCTCGCAGGCAGTTACATGACGACTGGTCAAATATGCAGAGGGTCGGGTACGTGTTCGGTAAACGACCTGCTGCCGCAGTTAATTTGTCCAATCACGACGACCGATAGAACAATGGACCGCTGTCTCTCAATGGTGGTGCGTTGGACAACGTAACGCTCAAACACCAATGAACTCAGGCTTGAATTACAGTACACCCAGACCTGCGGTTAGGTAAGACCAGCTGACGACGGCTGATAAGCACGAAATGGTTATTCGGGTCTCTCTGGTCTTTGTCGGTCCTCCCCTCCTTGCATCTATTATTGGTTGCTTAGCAACTGCCTGCGACGGCTCTATCTTTAGCCCCAAAGCACTACAGAGCGAGAATGTCCCGTGGGCCAATCGGGCAATGTATGTATTTCGAAATAGCGAAGCTTCTCCATCACCAACATATTCAAACATGAAATTTATACACGCACAACTGTTCACGAAGTCTCCTTACCTCCAGCGTTAACCTTATGCGAAAAACACAAAAGTGGAGCGTTTATTGTTTAAGTGGTAATATTTATGGGTGGGATTCTCACAGATGATTCACTAGTTTTAGTCTGAAACCAGTGCTAAAAAGTACAGGCACAATGGTGATACTATCCCACGCAAAATGCGCCCAAGGGACCATTTCGTTGCCCCATAAATGTGCCCACCAACTCTCTCTATGTTTTGGCTATTATGTTTAAGTGGTTTTCGATCGATAAAAGAGACAAGGGAAGCAATTCCATTGCCTAAATTTGATAAGAAACAGACAAATTATTGATCCATAGCGCATGAGAAATTGTCCGTTAACGAGGTTCTATGTGCCTTCCGAGTGAGGGCAAGTGGGGCTGTTTTGTTCGATCTCCAGTCGCCAGAGAGGCTGATGAGCAAACAAAAATCATGATCAGAACGCAATCCCTATCATATTTTGGTCAAGACAAGACAAGAAAACTGCGCCGGATTCGTGCAAAATTTTAGAGGGGGTGCTGGACATCCGCCGGGGGGAAAATGGAGCACTTAACCGTGGGAGGACTGCAAATTATTTCGCGTGTTCAACGGTTATTTCTGCAAAAATAGTTCCCAAATCACCCCGAGACTACTACCAGAGGTAGTGAGTTATGATAGTTTGCACGCCTTGCGATTTCGCCCCGAGATCTTCCCAAATCCAAACAGGCTTCATTTCTGAGGAGTACTGTGGACGAAGACAAGGAGAAGAGGGGACGGGGTGGCCATTTTTTGCCCAATTAACTGTCGTCAGTCAGGCATACCCAGCTGGGAAGCCCGCTAAAACATTACCGGGAGGGGAGTGATTTGCAGTTACCGGTCCGCAGTAATCGAGGTGTGTTACTGGAGATTACTGCTCACTCGTCGCCAGGCGACCGCCTGAGTGGACTGCTGGCCGCGACTCCAGGCCTTACCATCCCGTCATCCGGATAAAACGTCAGATGCTACTCCTAATTGACATTATTTCTAATTACTTTGTTGTCGACTCCCACGCATAACATCGGTGTAGGTAAACAGGAATGAAGAGCAGTTGGAATATGGTAGACAAGACTGCAGTTAAGGTAATAACTGCAATGCAACTAATATAGACTGTGCCAGAGTTCACTGCACGCATGCTTTTTTTTAAGAAGTCAAGTCCGACGAACGCAGGCTTTCCATTATTCTTCATCAGGCCTATACTGTAATATAAGGTTAGAATGGCAAAAGGTAAACTTCCAACAAAAGGGTGTTCAGAGCTCAGTAGTCAGATTCTAGTTCTGTCTGGGGTTTAGCGAGGGGGGGGGAAGGTGTCTGGAGATTAGCTGTCCGTGTTTCGGTGATAGAGCGCGATGTGGTGGGTATGAACAGGTATGCTGGGTTTTTCTTTACCCATGGGGCCTTAGCGACTGTACAGACGCTTTATGCGAGAACAAGGCTAACATGGGCTTTATCGCTGAACATTCTTTTCTTTATTCTTTTCCAAGTATCGCTCGGGGGGTTTTGGAACCATGGTAAGATGTGATTATGTAGCCCCACCTGATGGACACAATATTGTTGGATTTGGGGCCCGGAGTTAAGGCTAGGGATTATGGTCAGGGGTTAGGGTTATGGGTTAGAGTTAGGGGTTAGGGCTAGAGGTCAGGATCAGGGTTGGGGTTAGGAGTTAGGGCAACTATTTCGCAACCACCCAAAATACAACCCCGGCCTCACTTGTAAAAACCCCTATTACCGGCGGTCCCGTATAACTGGTGGCTGGGGTTTATTTACTTCAGGTGGGACCATGTAACCGCATGTGATCGGAGCCATCAGCATTTGACAGCTTATTCGTTGTCGTCTTTGTAGGCATATCACGTCGCTGCTTGCGTTTCTCCAGCTGACGCAAGTACAGCTCTTCAAAGTCCCCAAACTGCAGTTCAGTGCGAATTTAAGAAACCTAGTGACCCGCACACTATCCCAACACGTAACACCAGTTTGCGTCGCCTGTTGGAAATTTCTGAAAACAAGATCTCTTCTTGATCAACCACGTAGTAGAAGCCCTGCTTCTACAATCACGGATGAAAACACCGAACGTCTGGAGAAGGCCTTCTCGCCAAGCCAGGTGAAGTCCATCCGGATGGCTGCACTGAAACTCAGCATCATTGAATGTTTCGGAGAGTGACAATGCTCCACCCATACCGACTTCGGGACCTTCAAACTCTGCCAACGGAAGCTCGTGTGAAAATATGTGAATCATTCCCCCATCGCCACCAAATAAATCCACGGCCCCTGGAAATCATTTGATTCAGCGATACATCGATCAGTCTTCTTAATGATGTTGGCCAAACCGACACACCTGTCAGATTTGAGGAAGAATGCGATCCAACAGAAGCTTCGGAGCATGAACGAGACCCCCCCCCCGTTTGGTGTTTTTGCGTGTCAAGCTGATCTAACTAATCGGACTAAAGGTCTGTAAGCGTCTGTTATGCCAGGATCAGCAAATCATGTCCCTCGCAGCCTGGTATGCGCTGGTAGTTCTCCAACACCTGGTTCCCTGCCAGTAGATGTGCTTGCACCTCATCTGGGTATACTGGTGGTGAACATGATTGCCAAGTCATTCTCGTCCTCTAACCTCGTTGTGGTGTTGCTGTTTTTGGTTAAAATCCTGGTTAGTTGTTGTGTGGATCTGGGGGGGAGGGTGGGAGTGGTGGCGTACAGCGCCAGGATTCGGGCCCCGCCGTGCCATCCCCCTGCGCCCTTAACCGCCTCCGGCCTTCTTAATTCTGTCTTGACACCAGGTTCAGGTGGGGGAAGAGTAAGTGCGGTAGATGCAGCGCAATCTACACCCACTACAAACTAATTTCCGCGCAAATCACCTTGTCTGCCTCAACTAGCTCTGGAGCAGACGGTGAACACCATTGGGTGCGACGGTCGCACTGTCAATCGGACCACGTTTCTCCCCCGTAACCCAGCAACACGACGACTGCTACAGGAGAAAATTGTCTTTAGATGCTGTAGGAGTTTGCGATTCCAAACGTTGCGGCAAGAAACGACTATGGTACTGTCTTGTTAAGAAGATGCAACCTCTTTTCACATTTCCAGGCTAGTGAAAGATCACCTGAGCATCAAGGTTCCCAACCGGAAGATCGTTCGCGGGGGTTTCTTTGAGTGGGCTCTGCGCTCCCCTGACCTCACACCGCTGTGATTTTATCACAAGCGGGCTGTATGCCACTAAACGCCGTAATCCCCGTCACAGCTTGAGAAAAGAATTGCACGGCCTTCGGCGACGTTGGGAAGGGATTCGGCAAAAACGCCAGAGAGGCCTGCGATCGAAGGTGGCTGAAGGTTATCGAGAATGGGGACGCTCGTGTGAAGGTATACGGCTAGTCTTTGGGGCCGTGGAACGTGGCGAGTAAAGTTGCGATGACTCCTCTGTTTAAGGTGAAAATATGCATATGTATAAGTACAGCGACTTTTGGTTGTAAAATAACAAGCACAGATGACAGCATTCCTTTTCTTCGGGCCTTCACGAAGACAGCTGACGACGACGACGACAGTTAAAACAACAACAGCACACATTCCAGTCCTTCAGCTCCCTGGGGTTGACGCGGACCCTCCATCGGTGACTCGCGTCGGCTAGATCTAAGAGACCCTAGGAGCTGCGGGGTCTGACCCTCTGACCATCGCGCCCTCCTCCCCTGCCGGATAAAAATATATGTGTCCTGTGACCCAAAAGAGACAGACTCTTCGCACAAAAATAAAAGTTTACTAAACATCCGCTTCAGTGGGTCACCTACTGACTGCGCAGGGGGGAGGGGGGTGAGGACTCTTGCAGTGATTGTGCTGATACCAGTCACATTCATCAAAGAGTCCTTCCGCGGAGTGAGAGAGAGAGGGAGGGAGCGCGCATGAATCACCGGCGCTGCCTGTTCTCGTCATCTGTCGCAAGGATTTACGCAGAAGCCTTGGCGAATGCAATCACTTAATTGGGGCGGCTTATTTAAGCACGACCTGCTATATATGTGTTTTAATCAAAGTCGGTTAAGGTTGGATTTAAGGAGCGGCTGCTTGGGCCGACAGCTTTTGATCTGTGGTCTTTGGGGGGATTAATTTGGCTGGATTGACTTCGTGAAGCTGGACTGTTCATCGCAACTGTGTAATTACCGTCCGCTTGTTTCGGCCTACTCACCTCCAGTGCATCCGTCATTGCTGATGAAGGTTCTCCTCTGTAATTAGACATCTGCTGAGGCAGTACACAGGTTATCAAGAGCATGACTAATAGTCATGTTCTATGATGGATTATCTGTGGCTGCATCTTATTCGGGATCAGCATTACGCACGACTACTCGATCGCATCCCGCGGACACTGAACAGGAATTTACGGTTTTAAAGTCAGGGAATGTGCGTCTGAAACCAGAAAAGAATCGAACCGCGCATTTTGTACTTTCCATAGAGGAACTTCAAAGGTTCTCTGTGGTACGGGAATGAGCGCGCGCCCATCCCATTGGTTCCTCGAAGTAATCATAATCCGTATCAGTGGCGGAGGTCACGAACAGGCAACCACCTACCGGACCACACTTGGATAAGACATGGTAGCTGAGGGAGCAACGATAGAGAATGGGGGGACGGATCGATACGAAACTGCTTCGGGCTTATTCTGCCTGCAATCAGACAATCATAAGCCTAAATCCATCGGTTTGCTGTGCGGCAGTTGAATTATCGTCATCGACGATGTCTACCGTGTGTACAACAGCACGGTGGGCGCAAAGACTGTGACTTGCGCGCGAACTAGATTACAGCGCTTACTGCGATGCACTTACTGTACTCCCATCCCTGCCCACTCAGCAAGATAAAGTCAAGAAGACCGGAGGCCAGATCGGGCGTATCGACGGACAAAACTAAACAACGTGTCTATGCATGCTGCACACGTTTGGTTCGTGCATTGGGGGCTCGGATTTCCCAGGAACGGCAAATGGGGACCCCAAACAGGTCATATTAAGAAACAGCCATTGCGGTCTGATTCCTCGACTTATCCGGCCAGTTGACAGCCGTGGTTTATGGTGAGGAGCACGTGCTGAACGCCGTGGGGCTGGAGTTCCCTGAATCGAACTCAATGCCCCTCCGTAATATGAGGTGAGGATTGTGTGGAGTGATCAGAAGAGCCTAACAGCCCGCCTGGGTTTGCCACACGCGACAAGTACAAGAGGTTTTCACACAAGCGGCGGTGGGGGGTATGGTTAAGAAGGAGCCACAGCGCCCGCCTCTCAGTCCAGTTCACGCAAACGCACTCAGGACTATCTGCGAGGCTTGAGCTGTACTATCGGTCGTTACTTCTCAAGCCAATGGCATTCAGTGTGTCGCGATATTTTCAAGTGGGTCAAATTCATCATAGTGAAGAAGGTGCTGAGGTGTCGTGGGGACGGACTGTCCCCCCCCCCGTCGACCTCAATCTCCTATTCCTCGACTGTGTGCCAGTTGACTGTCTGAGCCGGTGAACCAACCGATACTGAAATTAAGAATGGCAAAAGCGGGTTATCTACGCGTGCCGCACACACGCTCTGACCTCCACGCAGCATACCAGGGTTTCAGACACGCACGAGGGATGAGTAGCCCGGGTCCCACACGCGTGCGAGTGCCACAGGGTGAATTATGAAGGAAGAGCCATTGAGCCGGACTCATGGCCTACCAGCTGATCATTTTACACGAAAATATATGTAGAGCCGACTGCGATGCCTGAATTGCGCCGTCATCTGACAACCTTTTCATCCACGACGTCCGGCGCATCAGACTGTCTATGGCCAGAAACATGCGCTGAGTTCCGCGTCGAAGCAGTCCCCAGAATCATCCTCTCTCTCCCTCTCTCTGTTTCCTCTGCGTGAATCAGTCGATTGCCTGAGCTGGTCATTCAACTGGTGATGAGATTGGGTACAGTGTCTGAATCGGCCCGTCGGCTTGTTCTGCAAGCACAACTTGCCCCCCCCCCACAAAATGCCATTTGTTCACACGAAGGGGGTCATCTAAGAGGACAGTCGATGTATCTCCCTCCACACTTGACAAGGTGAACCTCCTTACAGTCTGGAGAAGCATTCGCATCGTATTCGGAGTTATCCACTTGTTCAAATCCGTATCGACCCCTTTCGACCAATCACAGCACGCTTATCTCCTGGATGAGTACTACCAGTCACATATTAGTCCTGAGATTATTTGCTAGTCAAAATACGGATTGCACTTTACTGTTATAGGGCAGACGCTTGAAAGACATTATCGAGACAAGGCTTGTAGTCAGTAGAAATTAAAGTTCAACACTTAGAGTCCACATTTGACAGTCTAGCACGGAGACACGGTAGACATGCCTACGGTAGTTGGACAACTGGCTAAAGGGGTCCCGAGTTAGGGTACCCGGTATGAACCCCAGAGGTCGGCGTTTCCCTGCCACCCGACTGCCAGTCCCTCATTCTCATACCATCTGCCACGATCTGCGTTCTTACGAGAAAGCTTGCAAACGGTGGCTGAATGCCTGACTTTTAATCTCACCCATAAATCATGTGAAAGTGACCTACCCGTCATGCGACTTGGTTCTTATAGTTTCATCCTACAATACTCCTAGCAAATTCAAGTACACTACCTGTTATGTGGACGTTTGCAGCACCAGACTCTACAGACAACAAGGGTCTGGTAGAAAGCTCATCTAACGTCAGACTCTGCGAGGGCGGTGTCTCTGTGGTGGGTTCGGAGCGCACGATAATTGGCGACTCTGGCATCCCTCGTACAACCCATTAAATGAGCTCAGAAACTCTTTAAATATCAGAGGTACTACTTATGCAACTGTCTTCTTTAGTATGATGGTAACGCTGATAAACCAAGACTACAATCTTCCATACGCCACAAACCTGCTCGTTCGGTTTTCGAAAACCGCAGTGGCTGATGGACTTTGGCCCAAATATTAATGTATAAAATTCTCGGTCTGTGCCTATAGACCTTGACTAAACTGATCCACTCCAACTTCGTAGATAATTTCTGAGGAAATTCAAAAGCGACAATTTCTAAATTGGAATGTCTAGCAGAAAACACACGGGGAATGCTGGGGGACCCACTGACGAGCCGAACCCATCGCAGCTGCGCCATGCAGTTGAAAAACATTGGCGAAACACACGTGTATGGGCTTTTGGCTAGTACCTGTGCTGTTAGTATGATATCACCATACCCTAAAGTACTGCTTCAGGCTTACTTTGCCTTCATTCAACCAATCATAACCCTGATCTGGGTCATCTGAACGTTAGGGCGCACTGCGCAGCGCCTGGAATGAGGGCTTCCAAGGAAAGCTCCAAGAGTAATGTTTACAGGATCGCAGTCGATGAAGGCGGCCCAGAAAACACACACACTCTCTCTCTCTCTCGTCCCAGTAAAAATTGCATTTTCCTCCTCTTATTTCTACCATTAGAAGTCACCCAAATACAGTCAGTTTGCTTGGTTATGATGCTGCGTGGTCAATCTGCCAGAGAATAATGCTGACCGTTTCCTGCACCTAACCCTGATGATGGCGAGGAATATGGGCTGAGCCCCACTCAAGGTATTGTATTGTGTCTTCATGGTTACTTCGATGGCCCAGACTGAACTGGAGAGCATGTGAAATTACCAGTAGACAGGAACTGCGCAGAAAACCGGAAGGAACTGCCGCTGATGATGAGCCTCGATTAGCCGAAAGAATGCCCAGTGCTCCACTAGGAAGTTTAACGATAAAATATGTCGAGTTCATTTGTTTTGTTTTTGAGAAATCACAATCATTTGAGGTAATTTATGACTTTCGGTTTGTGCAAGTTTTACTGGGCCCAGGGAAAGCATAACAACAAATCATGTCTGGAAACAATAGGACCGCTTGTAACCGACACAAACATCGCAATTTGATGGCATACCTGAAGTTTGGACGGTAAAAGAGTAGGGGAGTAGACAGACGTTATTACTTGTTATCACTGTCTCAAAAACATGACGCAAAAATACTGCCAGATGTCTTGGTGAGTGAGGGCAGATGTGCAGCTAAGTGATATCATGATATGATCATCTGTGCTGCCGTCCTGGGTGAATTTGGCGACTGACAATTCGTGTTTGTCTAGCACAGGCGGCCTGCGATGAAACTCATCTGCGAGCCAGTATCCTATCGCTTAACAAGTAGTTTTGGACTGTTTCATGAGCAGCAGTGGCAATACGCCCCTTTTAAATGTGAGACACGGTTTCATGAATTCCAGCTCGTACGGTGGCCTCAGATTTTTAACAAAATTTCGGCACATTCGAAGAAACCGGTGAACACGCGAATTTAATTTAAGCAGGACTGCGGAAACCCTATTAGTTGGAGTTGAAAGTACCTTAGGGCAACGGTATAGAGAAGGACCCCACTTAACTGTCAGTAGACTGTGGATCGTGTCATGTGGGGCCTTATCTTGGCATACACTTGCAGGCTGTTGCAAAAATTACACTGCCAACAACGATTACTTCCCACGACCTCACACCTTAACTCAAAATCCCTTATTTTGTGGATTTTACTTTTTGTTTATTGTTTAATTATTACACTCACTTCCGTTGTCGTATAATAGCGTAGGATCTGACTTTCGGCGTAAATCCAGGCAATTTCTGTGTTTATTTTGTCAGCTTACTGTCTAGTGTGCTGCCCCACCCACAAAACTCCCTTTACCACTAATCCCGTACGGCACGATCCACAGTCTACCGACAATTAATTGGGGTCATTCTCTATACCGTTATCTACCTTAGTTTAACGAAATCACACGCTGAATTTTTTAATCCTTCTAATGGCCTGATTACAGTTACGACAGTTTAACTGTCGATACTGACGATGTCGACCGCAAGCCCACAGCGTGGTGAATGAAGGGCAGTGACTTGCGCGCGAATGGGTTTATAATGGTGGTAGACCTACACAGTATCGTCCACACCCGCTGCTCCCACATTCAGCAGGCTCCGGCGGCCAGGCAGGGTCATGACGGCAAGAGGCAGATTCGGACGCCGTGAATAACTAAGATGAACAGTTCATCTACGCGTGCCACACATACGACGTGCCCCCCGGACACAGTTACCGGGGCTTCACACGGGACGCGGTGGCCCGGGAACCATCTAGGTGTGAACGCCGTGTAGACGACATGCAGAACGAGCCGTTACAACCTGGCCCACCAGTAAGTCACTCCACACGCACACACACCGCTGTCTGCGCGGATCGAGTTCATATATACGGACCCCGGAAATCGGACCATGCCGCAGATGTACGGAACAAAACGTAGGCCATATTAACTCACAGCACGCATTAGCCAGACTGCACAAACTACACGCGTGTTCCTAACTACTGTCGTATGTGGAAAGGCTGTGATAACGCACTTGGATGTAGTCCTCGAACGAGTTTCAGGCACGGCGTTTGATCCCATCGCTAGCTAGTTGACGGGCAGTGGAATAGAAAATGAGATTATGAGGCGACGTTTGGGAAGTCACTTTCCACTTCAAATCAGCGTATTCCTCGCTATAACGAACTCACAAACAGTCGAGGTCTGGACGGTTGTCAACTTACGGGCTATCTCGGGCATCTCAGGACGGAGAATTTAGTTCAGTAACTTCTCCCCAGCCTGATCTCCACCGCAGTGAGATCCCAGCGCTCCTCCTCATGTAGGTTCGTGTGTGGCACACGGGGCCCGTCGCCGGTAGTCCCGAGATCGTCTTGTCAACGGATCCTGATGTGTGTGAGAGGAGGAATGGCGGCAGATGTTGCTTGACTCTACTTTGCCACACGCAAGTCCAGCGTCCAGCGACGATCGAGATGTCATTGAGAGAGAGAGAGAGACAGAAACAAGTGAATGCACGCACAACGATCCATTGTATTCCCTCAAGGGAGGCCAGACATCACGAACGGGGACCACTTTCCAGACCGAACTCGGCAAGCTTCGGCTAACAGAGGGTCGTTGATAAGAAGTCGGGTAAATGTATGCAGAGAACTTATTCTTCCTCAATTCGACTAACCATACGCACAATCAAATGTGAAGCCTGCGACGGAGAACATATTGGTCGAATTGAAAAATCCACCCGTAAATGCATATATGAGCATTTTTGGCAGTAAACAAACAAGACCACGTGTCCTAAGTTGTCCTGCATACTCTAGATATTATGCACACACGCGGGACACAAGCATTCAAACAATGCTGCGGATTTCTCGAGGAAGACTCATGCGTTAGTAGACAAGTATAAATCAAGTGTATACAAAACTGTCAAGGAAATGGAGAACAAGGCATCCAATCCAATCGGGCTGACACTCTGCAGCAATCGCCGTATTGCAGAAGTGATAAAACAGTATTGCTTGTTTCCGGAACCTTTGAGTACATTTACTGCGCGTCTGGCGACTGCCTAGGTAACCGGCTTGGAAAATTTACGAAAAAGACTTTTAATAAATCAAGTTTGGCAAACGTAGACTTCCGATTATTCCTTATCAGGCAGTAAACAGTAAGTATTCGGTAGAGGGTTCAGGGCATAGGCAAAATGGCATTAGCGACAAAGACAAGGGAGACCGGAATGACCGTTTCTGGATTATTGGCCGTCGTCAGCCAGTCATACCCAACCCTGAAGTGTGGAACACCTGGGATTCGATCCCGCGACCTGTTTCTCCGAAGCCCCTCTACCATCTTGTATTCCCAAACGCAACCAACGCAACAACGACCCCGTGGCTCAGTGGCCCGGCGCGTTGGATTGCCAACCAAATGTTAGCGGGATCGAGCCCCCGGGTGTTCCACACTTCGAGGTCGGGTATGACTGGCTGACGGCATCTAATAAGCCGGGACTGGCAAGTCCAGCCTCCCTTGTCTTTGTCGGCAATGACTATCATGCGTAGCTGTGCGGCTACTGGTTTCACTCGAGAGAGACTAAGAAAAAAGGGGACAGATGGGTTCAGTAAAAACCATCGGTGAGCGCTCTCGTACCAGTGTTCAGGGGGTCCAGAGGTCAGGGGACCAGAGTCTAGTTCTGTCAGGGGCGTGGGGATGGGGAGATGATGGGGAAAGGTGTCTGGCATGTCTCTGTTTCGTCGCTGTAACGTGGCGTGACAGGTTTGAACACACACGCTGGGTCTGTCATTGACCATAGAGCCTTAGTACATATATAAACGCTTTGGGCCCTCAACCCTCTCGCCCATACTCAAGTTTTATTTTAGGATAAGAGGATACCATACTAGCAGCATAGGTACTAACTAAAAGTCCTGTCACGCGTGTTTCACCAGTATTTTGCCGCTGCATGGCACAGTTGCGAAGGGGTTCGGCTCGTCAGAGGGTCCCCCAGCATTCCCCGTCTGTTTTCTGGTAGACACTCCAATTAAGAAATTGCTGCTTTCTAATGTCCTCAGATATTAACTGCGAACTTGGAGTAGATCAGCATATCATAGAGTCTATAGTCGCAGCCCGAAATTGGATGTATGAATATCAGGGCCGAAGTCCATCAGCCACAGCGGATAACCGCGTAATATTCATTAACCGTCAACAGGCTGTTTAAACTTTTGCACACTACCCTCCCTTATGTTACTGTATAGGCCTGATGACAAATAATCGGAAGTGCAGGTTTGCCGAATTTGACTTCTTAAATATTCACACGGGTACCGTCGCTTAAGTACGCTTTGTTGCCTTTTCCAAAGAGCTTATATAATTGCGACCGATTCCTTATATATAGACTCGCATACACTAGATAGGTCGTACTGCCTGTATCGGAATTGTTATTCTCCTGCAGAAATACCGAATGCGTGTCCATCCT
>CACRXP010000239.1:212270-240706 GCA_902702965.1 Spirometra erinaceieuropaei | reverse complement strand
TCCTCTTTCCCCCTTCTCTCCTGCTTCCCTCTTACCCTCTTCACCCCCTTCTCCTCGTCCTCCCTCTCGCCTCCTTATCCTTTCCACCCCCTTCCTGTCCCACCCACCCTCCGTTTTCTCCTCCTCTTCGTGGATTTCTTACCCCCCAACCGTTGGACAGCTTTTAAGTCGTCTTTCCATATGCGCAATTTAAGACTGATCAGTCGAAGAATGCGTAACCAGACAGAGGATGCAAATGATATGTCGATGCAACTTGACTGTTCTCAGTCAGAAAACAATGCTTCAGGGATCGCAGAGGCCTGGGGTTAGACATGGCTGGCCGGTGACGGTCAGCGAACCAGAAACAGACACTCCAGTACCCCCGTCTTTGTCAGCACTCTCATTCTGTGCACGGAAGACACAGAACTGACTGCAGTGGAGATCAAAGGAAGCCAACGATGTCGTTAGCATACAAAACAAAAGAAAACACCATATTTTGACCCAACTGTGAAATACTCGGCGACATCGGTGAGAGTTGAATCTACGAGAACAAGGCTTGATTATGACCAACGCTTTAGCCGCCTGAGCTACAAGTAGGGCGCGTGATAGCATTTGGGTCAAGGCATCCGCCCAGCCTACAGCAGCGCATGGAATTCATCAATGATGATAGAATAAGCTGAAGGCAAAGGTCGATTGCGCTGTCCTGGTCGCAGATGTAAGCACAATGCAGGCGTTTAAAGTAAAATGGGCCGAAGGAGGTTGCTGAAGTCGTTAGTGGGGATAGTAACCGAGACTAAAACGGAAAAGGCAACCTGATGCATGACACAGTCAGCCGCAAGATTGACGGAAACCTAGAATCCCCACAAAAGACCTGGCTGACAGGACACGGGGGTAGTAATACCCCAAATCTAACAGAAAACCTAACCGTAACCTCAAAAGTAAGCCTAACCTTAATGCAATTTTAAACATAGCGCCAACTAAAAATATAACACTAAACGTAACCTTAAAGCAACCACAAACCGAAACTATAACTCTAAGCCTGGTCTTAACCCTGCCTCTAACCCTAACCCCAAACTTAGTCTCAACCCTACCCCAACTCTAACACAAATTGTAACGCCAACCTCGACATTAAATGCAAACCTGAACAGCAATTCAAACCCCAGATCTAATCGGAACCCTGAAACATGACACAAACCCAAAGCCCGGACTAAATGCTCAGCCTGACACTACCCCGGGCCCAAAAACTAACCCTACCTCTAAACCGAGACATCAGATTGCCCTTTTCCGTTTTGTCATTGGCCACTTTCCCACTGACGATTTCAGCATCCTCATTCGGCTCACTTTTCTTCCAATACTCAAATTACGCTTGGGATCAGAACAGCGTAACCGTCCCCTACCAAAGCTTTTGAATACCCAAGCAGGAACCCACCAGATGGTTACTAAACACACTTAGTCATTTGGTGTCTTTGACAGATTTGAATAATTTATGTTGACCCAGCTGTGAAAAGCTTGCCGGTTTTGATGGGATGCGTTCGACAGCCGGTAGCCCGATTTGACTGGAATATCTCAGTACTATGCCACGTGATGCTTAATATTGCAACATTACCTATGCAGTCTTTTCGGATTCAAAGCGCATTTCGGAATTTTGAGTAATATTTCGTGAGATAGCGCCAGGCCTCATGGCGCCGGTTTGTCACTCATTAAAGCCGTGTAACATTCCAGCGGACACTGCTCGATCAATTCATCTATACAACCACCCCCACTTCTCACGTGTAGACATAAATTATCATAATCGGACATCTGAAGGTTGGCGTTCGCTCGCATGTCATAAAATTAACCGGTGAATTAGAAAACTGCCTACTGGTAACAAACTGCCTAGGCGCAAGCGACGACGACGACGTCGTCCACTGTGTGCGTCAAGGCATGGGCAGACTTGCACTGCATCTACCTCAACCCCGATGCCAAGATGACGGGTGGTGAGCTCGGGTGCATTGACTGACATATCCATATACGCATGGCAGACACGACCTGCTCCCTTGCAATCGGTTAGGCTTCCACAGAAGGCGGGGACACGAACCTCACGCCCGCGAGTGCTATAGAGGTCACATTAAGCAGCCATCGAGCATGCACTTATCTCCACCAGTCGACAGGTCGATCTTCTCTGCCGAAGATGTCCGTTGTATGCTCCACAGTATAGTGATAGCAGGGACAGTAACTTGCGCTGGATTTTTTTTATAGTGATAGAAGATTTGTGCTTCATCTACCGCATATTCTTATCACCCCCCCCCCCCCCACTGCACCCGGTGTCAAGGCAGAGTCAAAATGGCCGGAGGTGTGATGGGGTGCGATCGGCTGGCACAACGGAAACACGCACCCAGGCGTACCATCACACACCTGGTCCACACCACATGAGAAAAACAGGGCAGCTCGGAACTCAACTGGCGCGGTCTGAGTCCGCACCTGGGGTTGCCTCCACAGCCCGAATTTTGGAATTTGTTATGAGTGACATCCCCAATAACACCATCTAGTCCCCGTGTTGGTTCAACGCATCTACCCCGTGGTCTGTCTTAGGGACAAATTCGCCAGTTGGTCACCCTTACACACGCGCCGAGATTCCCAGTCAGTTGGTAACTTTCCAGGCCACGGTTTTTGACGCCTAGTGATAGATATAAACGCGTAACCGGCTGATAGTGAAAGTGAACACAGGAGCTGACGGAGGTAAACAGTCCGTTTACGAGTCCCATCCACAGCAAGACCGCTGCGTTTACCGGGACACATATATACAATTTATGGAAAATTATATGATTGGACAATCAACTGGACACAGGAGCATGAAATACCCTTTTACACCGCAGTACTCCAGATGTCCGTGCGCCAAATCCCAAGGGGGTTACAATCCCCGCGTCCTGACACTAACCTTCATAAAACTAGTCTTTCTAACTTCCTTAGCTGTAACCCTAACCGAAACGTTAGTCCTACTCTATATACCACTAGTCCTGATTCGAACATTAAACCTAACCCCAACTCTTACTCCTAGACTTAGGGTCAGAGCCGCTATGATACTGGAGGTCCAGACCCCTCTGTCCAAATCGACAACCCATTCCATCAGATTTAGATGGTCCGCCAAGCACACTTGTCTATCAAGGCAGCCATTATTTCACTAGTGAAGTTGAACTATTTTAGTCAGTGCAGCCGGTACGCTAATGATTAATTCTCAGGTTGGTGTTGGATTATCCCTAGTCGCCAACGCTGTTGGCTTTAGTGAGGATGTTTAAAGCA
Source organism: Spirometra erinaceieuropaei (assembly GCA_902702965.1). NCBI lineage: Eukaryota > Metazoa > Platyhelminthes > Cestoda > Diphyllobothriidea > Diphyllobothriidae > Spirometra > Spirometra erinaceieuropaei. The sequence goes on along the minus strand of CACRXP010000239.1, from coordinate 237,448 downwards.
TCCGAGGTATGCGCATATAAGTATAATTAGGATGTGACACGGGAAGGTATCAGACAGCTCACTAGTACATCAGACCATACGCAACCCCCTTCAATGTGAGCATATTCTGAGCTAAAGGTTGAATGACATTCACTAAGTAGGCAGAAATTTTGTTACGGGTGAGAATTCGATCACGTATTGTATATGCCAGGAAAACAGGCCCATGGCATCGGGCATGGAATGCATTTCAAACCTGAAGGACCCTGAATAAGTCAAAAACCGCTTTCGTCTCAATATGTGCTGAAGAAGACTCAGCTGTCGTGGATTTGGATTAATTAAAACTAACTTAACATCGCCTAAAACAAACTTAAAGTTTATATGCATCGATTTCATTTTCACCTGTTTCGATGAAGACTTTAATTTGGAGGTCATCTGGACGTTCACCGAATTTGAAAGCGTTTTAAGTGATTAGTCTTTGGGTCAATATGAATAGATTATCTTTTGAAGCTTGTTGTCCTTTTCTAGTCATAAATGCCTGTCCAAGCCAGCAGGGTCATACAATTCTGGAGCTTCTCAAGTTTGAAGTTCTCGCACATGGTGTAAAACGTTCCCTGTTTTCGCTCTTGAATTGACCTCATTCTTGCAGGTCTGAAGACGTGCGATAGGCTGTAAGATTTCGGGGTGCCACGGAGCATCCTAGACTCTGTGCGGTGAGGTCATGTGCATTCAGATGTGGTCACTTTTGAATAACAATAAGCGCTGATTTCGAGAGGATTTGCATACCTCAACTTTGTCAGCCGGTGACCTTAAACTGGTGCTGGTAGGTAAGCGTTGTTTGAACAACAAAAGCGCTGTCAAATTGTGTGCGAAATGCAGTGACAATCCTCAGTTCGAGTTGTTTTCGTTCGGCCAAATGCGTTCCGATAAAGTGTTTAGATTTGGTCCTTAGAGTTTGAAATTTAAAGCTCCTCCTTGGAACTCTTGGAAAACAACGTGGAACGTTTAATTTTGGTCTTTAGAGTTCAAAATTTAAAGTCTTCCTTTTTCAAGAAATCGGAAAATGTGATTAAAATTCTCGGAAAACAACAAAGTATGGTTCTCTGCACTTCGCACGCGTGTTGGACATATGACCGGTCTTCGAGATCGTCACTGACCCGTCTAAGGACATCCGCACGCAGAACTTCGAGGTCTCTCCTGATTGTTTGACAACATGGCTGAAGGTCATGCCTGGCCCTTCATCATTAAGTCACCATAGTCACACAGGTAGTCAAAATGACGACGTAGGTTATGACATTTCCTCAGGGTTGACCGTGTACCATAGCCGGATGGAAAATAAATGGATCGTTCGTGGAGCTGTGTGGGAACGAGAATATAGACCACACACCAGGATCAATGGAGTATAGGGACAGGTATTGGCCGTTGATAGACACAAAATCAGTGCATAATTCTTATCTGTATGCAAAAGATTAACTTTTTCACCTGGCAACCACTTCTACTGTAGCGGGAAGACGTTGGGCAGCGGAATTGTGCAACAGTCCGGCGCCCGCTAGACCACGCAAAATGCATGACCAAAGTCTACGCGGCGACCCGCGTTTACCAGATATACCCGTGGAGACGATTGTGCTTAATTCCCCTTCCCCCTCCCTCCCTCCCACAGCAGGTCGAATTTGAGTGACAGACACGCGTCCAAGAGCCAGAAGGCAGTTTCTTTCCAGTAAATGGTGCCAGACTAAAGAGCAGGAAGTAATTTTAGGGTCTTGATTGCTATCACAATATTACCTTCTCTGGCATCTTTATGACTGCCACTGATTGCCGTCAACAGCACTAGTCCCTAAAACGCTGATTACACCTTTGTAATTCGCTCCTCGTCTAGTGTGTAAACAAACGGTCGCTCCCAGGTTATCTCATTTCCTTGACATTGTCCGCTCTGTACGACATGTACCCCATGGTCTTCGTAAGAAACCCTACGCTTACTTGAACGTTGCTGGATTCCGAGACGGTTCTAGTTTTGTCCTCGATGTTCGACCACGTTCCGCAGGTGGAGGCAAGCATGCCGTGACTTCGAACGATTATCAGTTGAATGCAAGTACGCTTCACCTGCTCTTCTACTCTTTTATTTGCAAATTATTTTCTTTCTGCATGTGGGGGGGTAGGATTCAGACATTTGGATTCCTTATGACAGTGGACGCTCACCGATCAGGTTACGGAACATGCTCGTTCCGTTGTGCCTTGGGACTCATATTAGAACCCTCGCAGGCAGTCGCACAGCGAATAGTAGTAGATGTAAATCAGGTGGTACCGAAAAAGACAAGGGAGACCGGAATGGCCATTTGGATTTGTAGTGAGGAAACTGTCCTTTCTCGTAGGCATATGTTAACCAATCAGGTGCGACAGTCGGTGCCTACGTCTGCACCCCCCCCCCGCACATTTCCACCCCGTTTTGCGCCCAAGAGCTCCTTGTAGGGCCTCACCGGAAGCGACTATGTCTGGGCGTCAGTGTTTGGTACGGACGTCTTTGTCCTCCTGAAAACCCCGTCGCAGGGTGAGCACGGTTAGGTTTTGTGGACTGCCAAAACCGCAGCTAAAGCGCTCTACGGACACCGCGATTTTTTTTTCGGTACGAAACCGGTCGCCTACTCCGACTCTTCTGGTCTTCCGGTGGGCAGCTTGAAAAGGGACTCTATAATCCTGGTGGGTTTCCTGAAGAAATGCCTTCACATTAACGAAAATTAAGTCTTTAAGCAATTCTTTGATTGGCAGTATGTTATTACCGACAAAGACAAGGGAGACTGGAGTGGCCATTTCTGGCTTATTAGCCATCGTTAGCCAGTCATACCCAACCCCGAAGTGTGGAACACCCCAGGCTCGAACTCGCGACCTGTTAATTTGAAGTCCACGCCTCTAACCACTGGACCACGAGCCCCTTGGCCTGTCGGTTTCAGTTGGGAATATACAATGGTAGGGGGCGCTCACCGATCGTTTGATCAGACGGTGAGCCAGAAACGAGATCGCATTACCCGAGAGGGGTTGCTTCCTTAAGGTTTAATTACTGGTGTTTGAAGAGTACTTAAAATTGGTAGATTTAGATTATGACAGATGGACGCCCACCGATAAGGTTACGGAACACGCTCGTTCCGTTGTGCCTTTGGGACTCATACTAGAATCCTCGCAGGTAGTCGCACAGCGACTAGTACTACACGTAAATGGCATAGTACCGACAAAAACAAGGGAGACTGGAATGGCAATTTTTGGCTTATTAGCCGTCATTCCCAACCACAAGTGTAGATCACTTGAGATTCGAACCCAGGGTCTTTGGTCATGGTGTTTGACACTCTACTATTGATTTTGTTATGCTTGAACAATTCTGCTTTTAAAGTTTTCGCAGAGCTACTGGTAAACACATGGAGCTCTGTTGTTCTAGATGGAGGTGTAGAGTAACGTTACGTAGAATAAAGAAGAAACCGTTTTTTAAAGCTACCTTATTCTCAGTTCTGCGGTCTTGTTAGTATCACGTGAAAATCTGTTCTAGAGACGGCACGTTATGTCCCATTAAAAAAGCCCCGTCTGTCGTCTAAAATAGGGACATCGGACCCAGTTCTGCGGTTGCACTGCGTGCTATGGCATGCATACAGGAGGTCCGCTTGCTGGAACACAACTAGCCCACTGTCAAGTCCGGTCTTTTCTGAGATACAATTTCTATAAATACCTACAAGGTCGGCGGTGAACCAGCCGCCTTGCGAGGTCGGTGTCGGTGTCGCAGAGGTGCCTTGGAGAAACATCTGCTGCTGATGCGCTTGATACAAAGCTGATTTTTGCCAATAGCAGCGAAGAGACGAGTCACAGGAGGCCGCCGTGAAGAAGGAGTCACGATTCCTGGGACAAGAGCTCCATTCGCCTGACGTTTTGGATTCCTGCTCGAACCCGTCATCCGTATCTGCCTTTTTCTCTAATGATGTTTTCGATCAGGAATCCGAATCGTCAGGCGAATAAAGCTCTTGTCCCAGTGATCGTGTCTCCTTCTTCAAGGTGGATGTTTGTTGTGTAACCGGCCCTCAGCGTGTGCGTGGGAGTGAGTGTGTATTAATCTTCCATCGTTTGATCGAGCAACCGCAACCCGCCAAACGATCTTGGCAACAGGGTTGGCAGGAGAAGGTGTTGACAGAAGGGGTGATAAATTAAGGTTTCGGAACTAGCGGAGGAGGGAGGGAGGGAGGGCAGGCATGGTGTCACCGCATCAGCACACCCTGCAGCCAGAGCCCCCGGACGTCGTCAAGACGGCCTGCTGACCACAGGATGCGCAACCATAGCAACAACAATAACGCCGCCGCCGTCGTTCGTCCAGCCGCGGTCATCACTGCTGCCCGATATCCGAGAGATTAAAATCTCATCTCCGGCGCCGGCTGTCTGGGCGCTGCATACGCACGTAGGCGTCAAGTTGCGACGGGGTGGGGGGGAGGCGTTTCAGGGCCATATGACGGGGAGTTGACCTCTGCCAGGGTTACGAGCGAGCGAACGAGACGGCGCGCGCACTGGTGTTGAGATCAACACTTTCAGCGATTGGAAATCACACCACGCGCCATTTGTGAATGGTGGAGGCGGCTCATGAAGCAGTATATGGATCGCGAGGCGGTTCGTTGCATTTTACCTTCTGGCAAGTAAGGAAGGTTCAACCATAGAAATGCTAATGTTCGACCGAAAACGTGGGCGGGTCGGGTTTCGTGTTATGAAAGTCTGGTGGAAAATGCCCTTTAATGATGCTCAAAAAAAATTACATAAACACAGCAAAAAATAATTAGATTGGCCTGAAATATCACTACATCCCGCCCTTTTAACTCAACTCCCCAGATGGAAATGTATCCCGTGAACGTGGCATCTGCCAACACTGCTTCAACGTCATTGCTGAATACTGTTCATTACCCTTGCTGAAACTGTAATGGTGGTGGTGTTGGTTGTGGTGGTAATTAAGGTAAGTTGCAGTTATGCAGAGACGCCGATAGACGAAATATTGTTCGAATTGCGGTTAGGGGTTAGAGATTATTTTAGGGGTTCGAGTTAGGGGTTGGGGGCCGTGAGTTGGGGTTAGGGTTAAGGATTGGAGTTAGGGATAGTGCTACGGACAGGGCTTAGGGGTTAGGGCAACCATTTCTCAGCCACACAAAGTACAACTGAGCATTCCCAATAGCTTTTCTTTTGCATACACCGACTTGACCTCGTCGTCTGTGCGTTCCCCAGTCCCAATTGTAAAACCCCCCAAACCCCCCGGTCCCGTATTACAGGTAGCTGGGATTTGTTTACTTAAGGTGGAGTTACATAACCACATCTGACCGAAAGTATGTATCGGTCTAACCACAAAAATTCATCGGGTAAAGGGGCGGGAGGCAAAGAATGCAATGTATACATACAGAACGTAAGTGCGCAAATTTTGCTAGAAGATGAAAACCGATGTGAGAAGAGATCAGGGGGGTTGGTGTAGACTAAGAATGAATGAGGACATGGGATTGTGCCTTTAGACTCGCTAGCTCTGGTAAACTGAGTCTGAAGGCCGAGAAGCCGCGAGAAAAAACCGACGCTTCTTCACCAACCTCGTCCCCCTCCCCAGGCAAATGTCATAAAAGGTCAGGCTATCAGTATCCATGCCTTTTTTCTACTAACTCAGTTTCACGTGATTCAGCACTCGCTCGCCTGCGTGTTTTTCGTCGGTTTTCTCGGTTTGTTGACTTGGCGAGGGGGGAAGGGGGGTGAAAGAACATGGGACGATGAGACGAGATACAAGCAAAAAAATGACACCCTCTAAACGAACTGCGTCCCCAATCCCCATACTAGGGCCTCCGCTAGAGACTGTAGAATGTAAACCTAGGCCCAATGTTTACGAGCCTTCTTTTTTCAGCAGGTCTTATCGATGCGTCATTGGCGTTCACCTCGTCAGTTCCTTCCGCTTTCGTTTGGAGTCAAAATAGGCATTAATGGACCGCTCATGACAGTCCAACCGTCGAAGATGATGTCTACTGTGTACCTTGGAGCATGTCGGGCACAGGGACGGTGACCTGCACGCTTGCATAGCATATGTCACACTCTCTTCTCCTTCATACACCAGGGCCCCGTGTCAAGACCAAGTCAAAAAACCGGAGGAGGGGCCGCAGACGGTGACAGACAAAGCTAAACAGCCTGTCCACCCTCAATGGACTAGGTTTTCAAAGGAACAGGAAAGGAGTGACTCGGTTTTCGCGTGAGCAGCGAGAACGTACATGCTCCATTGAGGAACAGCCATCGCAACCTGACACAACACCCCGTCCTTTGGCACACTCATCGGATGAGTGAACGAAACTGGTTCTAATATAAAGCGCCACTACGTTATGTTGCCAAAAAGTCAAATGACCTCTGATCTACAGTGCGTGACTGATCTCATGAAATGTTAGCCGAAATTCTGAAATGCGTTTTCGATTATAAAGGATTACTCAGGGACTGTTGTAATACTAATTATCTTGCGCCATAATCCTATTATATTTCGGACTCGGTGGGATGTCAGCTTTTGAATAGACTGCTTTCCAAACTCCTGTAGAAACCGCACTCGGTAAAAAAATGGCTGCCTAATTAGCATGCAAATTCAGACATATTCTCTAGAAACCACGAACAAAAACAGGCTTTCTTTCAGTCGCTTGATAGAGAATCACGTTATCTTTACATTACACACTCGAAAAATGAGTATAATTAGGTTTTAAACAGTTTCAAATTATGAGATTTTTTAAGATCGCGCGTATAACATCGCGCCTGTCCGTTTACCGCTGCTCCTCATGAAATGTACAACATAAATCAAATCCATTGCAAAATTTTTATGGACTCTATATGAAATCTTTTTAAATGCGCAAAAGAAGATATGATATTCTTTACGTGGAACGCATGCCCCTTTTAGACTGAAATCACTAAGCGCTAATGCAACGACTGATCAGGCAATCAGAAACTTTTCGTAAAACCTAATTATACTCCTTCCTCGAGTATGAAATATAAAAACGACGATCCTCTATCTGTACGGTTTCTACAGGAGTTTGGAAAGCAGTCTATTCAAAAGCTGACATCCTACCGATTCCGAAATATTATAGGATTTGGCGCCAGATAATTAGCATTACAACAGCCCCTACGTAATCCTTCCTAATCGAAAACGCATTTCAGAATTTCGGCTAGCATTTCACGAGATCGGTCACACACTGTAGTTACAGTCGCCAGTCAACCAGCAATACCCCATTCCTGGCCGAGCAGATGCAAGCCTCTAATTCGGACAGAGTTAGTCGTTCAGCTAATAAGCTGCCTTTCAGTCGCATCAGATGTCCATATCTGAACAGCTTTTATCGATTAACACAGTGGCTATGGTCTGCATACCCAAAATCGAGAGATTTAATTGAATACGAGCCAAGGCGCAATAAAGCGGTTGTTTAAATGCCTGGGTGTTTGACAAGGCTACAGATAGCTACATGGTAGCATTTATAAGTCATAACCAGCTGCTGTCTCGGTCTACCCCACCTTCGTCGACTCCCAGCAATTATGATTCCGAGTTTTTTTGCCCCGCCCCCTGGCAGGTTCTTGCCTGTCGATTATCGACAGTGACACCTCATTCAAAGCTCGTTTGCCTGCATAATTTAGTCGACGTCAACCTCCGTGCAAATGTCGATTCGGCTTCAGCTAGTTCAGCGTTCCCGCCGATTTGGATAATAGAAAGAAGGACAGAAGTTTTTTCCCGGTTAACCCAACGCAGGTCCAGTGTCATGATCCGCCCACTTGGTTTGACGGCATTGTGTCGTTGCAGGAAGCTAATGTGAGATGCTCGGTTTACCGGAGATTTTACATGGCGCTCCCCACGCAGCAATCAGTTCAAATGCCACCAATCCGCGCAATCTCAACTCCGAGAACCTAACGCCGAGGTGGCCGATAACTTTGGGGCAAAATATATGTGTGGTGAGACAAACAGTGCGTAACCACTGACTGTCTCTCTAATGGATGGCAGTTAAAGTCGCAAAATAATCCCCTGAGGAAGACGGCACATGCGATCGGGAGTCGGGGACTATTCGAAGGGTTCAGGATCTACGAGCATTTTTCTAACGCAGAGTTACGAGGCCGGCCAGTAGTACAGACAATCCCAGTAACACGAAACGCCTACAGAAAACCTCAAGATATTTGTGCATTTTGGCGCTGTACATTACCCAAAGCACTCGAGAAACCACCGGAAGATTTAAGGATACTGAACGATGATGGATACGGAAGGAGCACGTTCGGTGAACGTCCATCTGTCATACTACTTTTAGTGTTTGTATAATTTATGCGCCATCCCGTCGACGGACAGTTGGGTATTGACAAAGTCATTATCGGAACAGGGTTTCGTCCCTAATCGATCCTTACCATGGTGGTGCCAGGTTTATAACGTGATCCAACTCTATTTATGAGTTTACATGTGGTTACGGATGCAAGTATATTGGGTGCACGCAAAGGCAGTTGGCAGCTTGGTCAGCTGAACACATGCTGAAGTGGCTGCTTAAGGCGGAGAATAAGGTACCCAGGAGCTCAATCACAAATCACCTAGTGGACACGGGCCATAGGGAGAACCCAATGGTAGCATTCAATGTCCTGTTTCGGGCGACGACCGGGCGTCTCTTGTGCTTCGCAGAGGCCGCTGCAATACGGAGGAGAAAACCAGAACTCTGTAGGCAGTTGGACCCCGTGATAAACCTGGCACTACCATGGCAAGGATCGATTATGGACGAAACCCTGTTCCCATGTTCGCCCTCTCATTTCGCCCCCATCCCCGCCCCCCTCCCTCTCCCCGGCATGACCGAATGCCACCCGCGCGCTGCACTCTAAATCACGCCGAACAAGTTCTCACTGTAGTACTATTTTTTGACTGCCAAATTTTTTGAGAGAGAGAGAGGAATGCTTTATTTTGAAAATAACATTCAAAACTTTCAACAAAAACGGTTCTCCAGTACACAGTGATTACCATAGAGATTAACAGGTATTGGACAGGTGGACCTAATTATATATGAAGAAAAAAAAGGATTTTAAGGTGCAAGATCGAGTTTTAGCTTTTGTTTTTCAGCATCTTTGCAGGTGAGATACCGGGCTAGAAATGGCAGTATGGAACTCTGATAGGCCGAAGTGCGACAAGGGATGTGGCGGAAGCATCGACGCATGAGACGTAAGGATTTCGCAGCCAGTAACTGATTATGAAGGGGATGGACGGTGTCATTCAGAATTCGGTCAGCAAATTGCTCCACCGTATTTAAGTGTCGCTGCACGATGCTATTAACTAAAATATGATAGGAAACATCAGCAGCAGAGGCGAGCATTCGAATGACACGTTAAAAAATAATTAGATCTTTTTTAAGTAAAGCTGGAAAAATAACTGGAGAACAATAAAGAATGAGAGGAAGAATACAGCTATCTATGAATCGCCAAAATGTTGGCCTTATACTGCTCTTAACTGCAAGTGCAGTAGCACAGGTAAAATAAAAGAGCCCACGCGGATGCCATGTGATGCCCTAGTAAAATGCTCATGGCGCAGGCAGCTACGTAGCCCTTACATATCATCTGGGTTGAATTTTTGGCTTGCGGCGAGCTAAGTGAGGCCGAAAAAACAACTGGGGCCATGATTTGTGTGCCGTACATGGGGAGGTTTGGCGGCACACCTAGACGCAGACTCACGCCGCGCCGGCTATCTGCACCCCGCCCTCTCGCCTCTCTCTCTCTCTCTCTCTCTCTCTCTCGAGATAGGGTTTCGGAGGGCGACTGATAAGAGGGTACGGTAGACGCAGCGCTAGTCAACCACAACTTTAGGCCCACTCCCGCACAAGCTCCCATCGCTGCACCCCCCCTCCCCCCAGCCCTGTTGTGGGGAGCACGGTCGATAGTGTCGGCTGAACAACATGTGATCGCCCTCGTTGGTTGTAGAGCCCCGACTCCACGGCAAAGCGGAAATGTTCGCGCTCGTTCCGTAATAAGAATGAATAAGTATACGGCACGGTCATATGGCTACCAGTTGACATGACGCGAGTCACTTAGCGCAGTGTTGGGAGCACTGCTTGATCGCTCGGCGTTCTAATGTAGAGGTGTCTAGTCGGCCCTGGTATTTGGAGTTTAGCTGTTTATTGCGAACATCAAAGCCAAAAAATGGACATTCCAGTCTCATTCCTGCTTTTGTCGGTAAAACCTGTTCAGACATTAATCGCAAGTCGTCACGACGCCGTCAGATGAGACAGTAGACAGTCGGCCTCAGGGCAAATTTGCTAGCGTGCGCTTTCGTCCTCTGTTCGAGACAGACCAGTGCGGGTCATGTGGGAAGCATTTTTTAACACTTACTCTAGTTGCAAAGGATTTGAGGCAAACGTGTTTCAAGCTAATGCGACGAGGGGGTTGACTTCGGCAGGCAAATTAACTTTATAGCGGCCTACTTGTAGATAGGTATACAGATTCCTCAGCATGGCCCCGCTAGCAAGTGTTTCCTTGTCTTATTTTTTGCAATAATAAAGACTTAACGCTACGACGATGATGGAATTCGGAGGTTAGTGGAGACTTTATACTTTTCTGGCTCTAGCACAAGGATAAGAATCTTGTAATTTGAGATTAATCGGGACTCTATCAGCATATATACATCGTATTGGGTTGGTATGTTGGAGTTTTAAAAACCAACGTCTCACTTGCCCCTGAATGACCGTCAGCAGATGACGGTATAGCCTGCCTGGTACCACTGCCTCGTATGAGTGTATTGTTCGTAAGTTATCATTTTAGCTCCAATGATTAGTTGATAGTTGCGATGCAGTTTTGACACGAATTACGAACAACGACTGACGAAGGCTCCTTGCCCATATACATTACTTTTAAACAACACTTGTGAATGCGAGTGCGATGGCGTCGCGCACAATTGCAGTAATTATGCAGTAAGCTAGTTAGGGAGATGGAATTCTTTGGGAAACAGCAAACTTTATTCGGTAAATTTTCGAGACTCGTTCCCCAGCTCGTCTTCAGACAACGGGCGTGCAAAAACAATTAACCTCTGGACCGAGTCTGACGAAGGATTCTATGACTGGTTAAGGTCATCTTCTCGGGATTGCTTGAGTCAGTTTGAATCTATCCTTAACGATTTTCTATGTGGCATCTAGATCGATATGCCGGTTGATGCATGCCTCAGCTGAGCGCATTGCCTCCAGGAATCCGCGGCCATTCCTTTTTGGGTAGGCGTCAAAAATGCGAGTGTTTTCCCATGCAGATTTGTGTCCAGTGTCTAGTGTGTGCATGGTTACCTGCGATAGGTGGTCGCGTCTCTTTACCGCTAACTGACGTCCATGTAAACGGATTGAGACAGATTTCTGAGGTACCTTCAGAGGCTTTACTTCAACTTCTTGATCTCTGTATGGAGACAAATTTTTCCTTCTCCAAACAATGCTACCGGCGATTTAAAGGTGCTCTCATGTGTTCATCCATATTCGGTTTCCTGGCAGAGGCCGTACTGCAGAAATTAGACAGCATAGTCCTTTCCACAGTTAACCGAAAAATTTGGCTGCGATACGTAGATGACAATTTTGTCATCATCAAGAAAAATCAGTTGAATCTGCTCCATACCAACATTAACAAAACGTAGGTTGATGGGCAATTCCCATTCCTGGATGTCCTTGTACAAGGAAGAAGCGATGGATCACTTCAGACATAAGTTTATCGCAAAGAGGCGTATTCAGAGGTCATTCTACATTTTGAGAGTAACCACCCTGTCTCTCACAAACGGAGTACAGTCTACAGCCTTCTGAATCGAGCCAAAACCCAATGCTCTGATGAAACAAGTTATCATGCAGAAATGAAATATCTCTACAAACAGTTCTCCCAAAATGGGTACCCGCACGACTGTATACGTCAATGCATGAGGCACCAGCAACTCAAGGGAAAAGGTATTTCCAATGCTACGGCCGCTCGGGCACAAAAACAAACCACCTGGCAAACTCTCTCATACGTGAAAAATTATCTGAACTAGTCGAAAGACAATTAAAAAAGTAGAAGAAAAACGTAGCATACCAACCGCCAACTACCTTACGCACACAGCTTGTACACCCTAAGGAAAAGGTTCGCTACCTCGAAAGAAGAGGTGTTGTCTACAAAATCCCATGTTCTAGTTGTGATGCCATTTATTGTGGCCAAAGTGGAAAATCTGTCTCAACCCGTATACATGAACAACAGTTAGCGGTAAAGAGACGCGACCACCTACCGAAGGTGGTCATGCACACACTGGACACTGGGCACAAATTTGCATGGGAAAACACTCACATTTTTGGCGCCTACCCAATAAGGAATGGTCGCGGATTCCTGGAGTCAATGCGCTCAGCTGAGGCATGCATCAACCGGCATAACGATCTAGATGTTACGTAGAAAATCGTTAAGGACAGATTCAAACTGACTCAAGCAATCCCGAGAAGATGACCCTAACCAGTCATAGAATCCTTCGTCAGACTCGGTCTAGAGGTTAATTGTTTTTGCACGCCTGACGTAAGTTATGTCGTTCCCGTTAACTAACGAACTACGGCTTACTAACCTCACAAACGGAGAGAGGTAAGGAAGGCCAGTAAGTGAATAAAGTTAATATTCAAAATGTGCAACGACCTGACCAGAGAGAACGCAAGCGGCTCGAAGCTTACAAGCGGCGGAGTCTTCGTCACGTTAAAAGAAGTGCTACAGTAAAACAAACGTGACAAGATTGTCAAAGGTCAAGTAGTTAAGTACTTCAGCACACGCCCGTTGTCTGAAGACGAGCTGGGGAACGAGTCTCGAAAATTTACCCAATAAAGTTTTCCTGTTTCCCAAAGAATTGCATGTTCCCAATTATATCCCTTGGGATGCCTGTTTTTCAATTTATAAGTAAGCTTATTATCGCCATAAACATGTTCACGCTTAAGTCGCCGGCTGTGGAGCAGACGGTGGATAGCGTTAGAAACGACAGACAGACCGTATCAACGGGCAGGAAGAACTTGCGAATAAATGGTACATTTATGCAAGTTCCCCTTCACTTTGCCCAGTGACATCTGATTCATCGAACGCTGGCTGCTGGGCTGGAATTATTCAATTTTGAGAGTATTTGTTTACGCAATCCGGGGATCGTCAGAAAAATCTGTTCGCCGGAACGGAGTTTATTGTAGGCTTTGGCTTATTTCACGGTCAAGGTCTCACTGATTTTATTAAAATGAAGAAATCATAAGGCAGTCGGAGATTGGACAGCTTTTTAAATAACTTATTGTTGTGTAGTAGCAGCCCCGTCTCATAAATGCTAGTCGAAATTCTGAAATGTGTTTTTGATTAGGTAGGATTGCTTACGTTGTCGAAAACATCTCAAATACCATCAAGCGGCGATTGAGATTCGCCATTGAAAGAACATACATCTCAGCTGAACTTATATTCTGCAGCCGTACTAAGGCTATCCCATTTCCACGGATGAAGGATGCCTTGTAATTGCACGCCGCGTTAAATTGTGCTTACGAATACACATGCACTTGTGGATGCAAGTACATTAGGCGAATGCAAAGGCAACTGGCAGTCAGGTCAGTTGAGCGCCTACCTAAATGACTTCTAAAAAAGGAGAATAAGATTTTCCGGTCTTCTATTGCAAACTACCTCCTTGATGGCGGTCATTCGGTTGACCCCAAAACATCTTTTTGAGTATTAGTTCGAGCACGACCAACTCGGTTATTGCGCTACCTGGAGGCAGCCTACATACGGCGGGAGAAACCCGACCTATGTAAACAATTAAACCACGTGGTCAACCTCAGCTTGTCCTGATAGATCTGAGCTCCTTTTATTTACGAAATCCCTCGGCGTGTTAACTTCCCCATTTTCCTTCCCATGTTGCGTTTTCAAGTTACCCTTTTTATTGGCTAGTCTACGTGCAGTATACGATGGCCTTGCTGCTTTACATTGATTTTCTCGCTGGAATTCCAAATCTCTGTATCCTTCTCATTTGTTATCTCTGTTATGCGACGACAGGTTGCAGTTGAGAAGCCGTCGCGAAATTTACTGGTTCCAATAAATTCTGCTGTCTACGCCTGTTTTAAAGTCATGCCGGGAAAATATTGCTTCAAGATTCTGAAATGTGTTTTTGATTAGGTAGGATCGCTTACGTCGAACTGTAATACTGATTACCGTAATGTATAATCCCAAGATATTTAAATCACGCCAGTATGCAATCCTTTGAATACGCATCTTTCTGTTCTCTGGCATAAACCAAATTCGACATAAATGACTGTCAAAATAGTAGGTATTTTCCTTTCGGACTTCCGATACCCTATCAGATTATAATATTTTTCTATATAAGACACGCACACAATATCCATTCTTGCATTCGCTTGGTTGAAGATTCCGTCAGCTTCGAAATATGTAGTCGAGGTAAATGAAAATGTCGGTTTTAAAAGTTGGGACTATGATATTTTAAGACCGGAGAGGGTAAACTAGGAATGCGCAAAAAAGCGGACAATCCCGTTCTACTAAACCATAGTCTTTTTCTGGCATAATCACCTTAAAACTAGAGCCAGTTTTGTGTCCTTTTGTCGCGCTTCTCAACGACTTAATCGATCAGATGCACGTTTCAAAACGCGACCTGGTCGTTTCATATCGATTTTTTAACAAATTCAATTTCCTACTTACCTGTTACTCGTTGTTCTTGTTATAAAAGTAAATAAGAAACAACGGAAGAGCATAGGCAAAATTTTGTTGGCATGCGTGGGCATATTTAAAATTTTCCTATTTACACAATGTGCTGCATTGGTTGAATCTAACTCCTTAATCTTCATACCTCCACAATCCTTCTTTCCTTCATTTTCTTCGGCATCTGAGAAGAAATGCCTCAGATTGAATATCTCAGATGACAGATTAAATGACAAAAAATTCGAATTTGAAATTCACTGCGGGCGATTTGCTTTTCGTTACGCAGAAGGAATCTGCGACACACTGGACTAAGACTCAACGAAATTTTCGTCCAGACCGCCGAAGCATTTGTACAAAAAGATGCAAGCCAAAGTCACTGTGGGGGGGGGACTACCGATGGTAAGTTTGTTCGCTGCCATAAGCGTGTGCGCATGAAAATTTCCATGTGTCCGCGGTTTAGACAGCTGTCAAAGAGCTGTCCCGGTCAGGGAGGTCAGGCCCCCTTAACGTGAGCCAATGGAATTCAGCTAGGCAATGCCCCAGTCAGCCAATCAGCGGCGAGGAACGCGTATGGTAAAATCACAAAGCGTGTGTCGCTTGTGAGCCAATCAGCTGCCAGGCAGACGTTCCTGCCAGCTGAGCGACACTTGTGCGCTGCATTTTATCGTCACTAAATACTTTATCGCGCAGCCACACGATCGCGCAGCATCCAACAAAACAACCAAATAGAACCACCACTAACACCATCATCTCCACCAACGACAGCGTCAGACCCCACGGGCAATGGGACCCTGGCCCTCAGACGGCGCCCATTAACTTGGACGGACTGTTACCTCTTAGCTTTCTGGATTATATCCTTCCCCCTCTCCGTGTTCGCGGTCAGCCGACCTCAAGCTGTGCCCAAAGGCTCTCACGGTGCGTATTCAGTATGCTTATTGGCAATATATTCATTTATTAACAGTTGGCGATGATGACGACGATATTAATAATTTGTAAGTATTCATGGACAGCACGCTTGGCATAAGTGCCTTGTCTATAACTGAGTAAACCTGTGACTGCACCTTACGAATCGTGCCTGCAATGGATCAGAAGTGAGAGCGTTACGAGCCGAATGATGTTGCTCTACTGCCGAAATGTCCGCGCGGGCCTGTCCCTGCAATACATTTTATCCTGGTATGCGATGACTCGAGCTAATGGCAACCTCGGACGGGGTGATCGTTTTTCGGATCCGTCCCCGTTGCAATCGATCTGACAAACGCCGGTTTTTAAGGCGCGGGGTCTGACGTCTAAGGTCTGCAGGCTTCACATGCCTGTTTCATAGCTACTTTGTTGACACATCGGCAACGGGTTCAGGTCCTTGATTTCTAAGAGGTTTTCGACTAATCTCACTCACAGGGAGCGCCGTGATCCCAGGAACGACATGTGCGACTACGTGCTGCCTCGGTATGACTTCGGGTTTATTAATTGGCAGTCGATATGCATCTACTTCGGTATTCGTGACCCCTTAACTCCATTTTAGCAGGGAAACATTCATTTGTGGTCTACAACTACGTACAGACCAGCCGCATGCGACTGAATCCTCCTCACTTCATCTAAAATGATGTAGTACGGTTATGAGAATTCGGCGCAAGGATTAAAGGCTTCGAACTGAAATTCCGCGAGCACGGCCTAGGCTAACGGTAGTAAATAAGCCAACAATTATTATTCTGTTTCTTGCTAGGACTTCTCGACAGTCGGTTTCGGGGCCCATTTAGTTGGTTGTCGAGGCCGCTTTTTAACTAAAGTCAAGAAATTCCTCTGGATCATGAACTGCCATTTGCAATAGGATCATCTACAAGGACAATAGTCGGGAGTTATAGGCGATACGGCGTGTCCATCCTCGCTGCTGTTCAAATTCTCCAGTCCAGCGACGATTCCTATTTATTTGCCATATTCACGGATTCATTTACGTCGGTCTGCAATTGTTTTTACCTTAAAAGGTCTCCGACCTGATCGGATTAACTTCTAAGGCCGACGCGCCGGTGTAATCCACGCATTTTTTTCTCCAACTTGTCAGAACCCGGCAAAGCTGTATATGTCGGCCAATTAGGAGGTACGTAATTCACATCATTTGACTGGCCCCACGACTTCATCCGGTTGCGAGTTGAAATCCGCATTTAGAGGGGGGGGGGAGGGGTGCGCAAGATCTCGCGCGAGCGACCTGCGTGAAAAGACAGACGCTGGTGTGCTCGTCTTAGCCACGAGCACTGACGACCGTCTTATTTAAGTTCATCTCCTTCCCTTGGTGAGAGCCGCACCGCATTGGTACGACTCTCTCCGTCATTGTTTTCCAACGGAACTGTGTTCTTTCACAAGACTAATCTTGCACTTTCCCCCACTCGCTTCCACAGCAATTTATTGGAAATCCGAGCGCGGCGTATCTTCTCCTGAGTTTCTCATTTAAAAGTTGAGAGAGAAGGAGTAACACACCAATTAGCGTTTGTAGACACACTTTTCGAAACGACTTATTCTCCCCCCCCCCCTCCCCGGCTTCACCTTTGGATTTGCTTCCTCTGACAGACTATACCCTTTGCTTGCATCTTACGCCTTATCAGACTTCCATCAGCAGTGTGTGTGTAAGTGGTCAAGTGTTTCACGTGCGTCCTTACCCCCTCCGGTCTTCTTGACTCTGTCTTGACACCTGGTCCAGGTGGAAAGTAGAATGAGAGAGTGCGGTAGATGCTGTGCAAGTCTACTACCACTATGAACTAATTAATGCAGAAGCCATCGTCCCTGCTTCACTTTGCTGTGGAGCACGTGGTAGACATCATCGGCAACGACGGTTGAATTGTTGGTCAAGTGTTTGTTGTGGACCAGACGACGCCTACATGCGGGCTCGACTGTGCCATCCACCTGCGCCTTGCCCCACCTCTGGTCTTTACTCTGTCATCACACTGGGTCCAGGTGGGGAAGTGGGAAAGAGAGTGCGGTAGACGGTGAGAAAGTCTATCATCACTATCACGCGCAAGTTTCCCTGCCTGCTCTCACCCTTCTGTGGACATCGTCGACCACGAGTCGAAATGTCGGGTGCAGGAGAACTCGTTTTTGGGCAGAACCGCAAGGCTGCCTCCCGGGTGAGGGAGCTTGTTCCACCAATGCGGCCTATCAAAGCACTTTGATCGGTTTGATTTATACTGCCGGCTGGAGCGATATGAAATACTCCTGCAGGTAAACCACACTGCAATGAGGCGATCTGATCTGCGGTAGGTGTCAAAAAGCACAAAATTTCAGAGTGGGCTTACTGACAGACACGGCAACCTCCAGTCGCTTCATGCGCATTTACTTGTTGGTTTACTGTGGAGGTCTAGCAAGAATCCCTGGCGAATCCATGGGAGGGCCTATTTTGCACTGTTTCCTCAAGCCTATTTCGGCTTCGATAAGAAATGCAGGCCAACATACGTTGGCGGTTGAGAACCTATCTCGGTTTTAGTGCAGTCCTACAATCGCTCTAGCTTCCATTCATAAGTCTTTTAGCCACCTCAGCAAGCTCTCAATAAGTTGACCGCGCATAACTGGAACAACTAGCATGTCTTTTGACCAGAATAAATGGATCTGCGGACATTCTGAAAAGTACAGCTCATCGTACAAAGACTGCAAGAATCGTCTGAATGACGTTTTTTTCACGCAGGAAAAACACCTTCTGAAAACCCCTTCAGCGAAATCCAAATTTAAGAATATGAAGCGATCAGGAAACGGTAATCCGCATATTCGTTAATATCGGGAAGCCGGTAGATCTGTTTAAATCCAGGAATGTCAAATGGCGAAACCAATCTGATGGACTCCGTCTGTGGAAAGCCCAAACCGTGCACGTAAGCGTGAATACTTGCGTTTCTGGTCGTGACGGTAGTCAGTGGCGGCCCAGTGGGAGTAGAATCAATCTGAAGCAATTCTGTATCAGTTTATTCCCATTCCCAAGGTGGTTGCCTGTTCGTGATCTTTGCCAACCAGTACGAAGTTTGTTTGCCTTAGAAAGCCAATTGACAGATGGGCGTTTACCGATCACAACCGACAGGACAAAGTCCCCTGGCTCAATAGTAGAGTAACCCCGGGTTCGAATCTCAAGTGATCGACACTTGGGGTTGGGTATGATTGACGGCTAATAAGCCGGAAATGGTCACTCCGGTCTCCCTTTTCTTTGCCGGTACCATCTCATATGCAAATATATACACAGTTCTCGGCTGGGATCCTCGCAGTTGGCTGGAATGGTCGCTGACGAGGGATGACAACACGAGATATTTAGGTGACTCGAGATTGCGCATCGCAGTTGTCTGTATTATAACCGC
The DNA here is from genome assembly GCA_902702965.1 of Spirometra erinaceieuropaei. Taxonomy (NCBI): domain Eukaryota; kingdom Metazoa; phylum Platyhelminthes; class Cestoda; order Diphyllobothriidea; family Diphyllobothriidae; genus Spirometra; species Spirometra erinaceieuropaei. The sequence goes on along the minus strand of CACRXP010000239.1, from coordinate 218,489 downwards.
GTACTTAGGTGTTTCTGCTGCTGATCTAGGAGCCTCGCCCTAGGCGCTTGGGAGGACTACTAGGCCCGTGTGGTCCTTTCGGAAACGAACGGAACCAGGTGATCTGGCGACTTTGGCTAGGGCTCCTCTGTCATTTTCTTGGACACTTATATTCACCCGAACGCTGGGTTCTCCTGTGGAGTAGTCGTGCTCATTGCAAGTTAGTCTCCCATGCCACGTCTTTAACGCTCAACTTAAACTGCTACTTACTTCCGCGGACCCCTGACGCCCGAATAGATCCGCTTCGAATTACCATCCCAACAGTGCCCAGTCAGCGTACCCAGAGCCTGGATGACTCACCTCGCACCAGTCCGTATCGGACACGCGATGGCCGGTCCGAACACTAATCAGACGCAGGTCAACATGAGTAATTTGCATGCATGACCGTCCAGTCGGCCTCAGCTTTGAACCCCTGTCTGGCAGAAATATATGATGATTAGGTGAGACCAGCGTACGCATCAGGCGGCGGTAGCAACTAATGAGAAGCGCTCTCAAAATTACTAGGGTGGACAAAAGTGTTTTCGGCGTCTACGTTCATTAAACTTGTTGACAGAAGAGAAAGTTTAATCGGGATATGGGGAAAATTCTGAATCGTACGATCCTTTCGTTATCTCCTGATCAGTTGGGAGATGGCCAGCGTCTAGCAAATTAAATCTTGGAAGAGTATGCTATAAACGCAATGACTGTCAGTTCTAGCGCATATGAGTGAATAACGTGAGAGGAGGATGCGGATGGTCCCCTCGGGCACTTTCTCTGATGTCTGGATGGATGAGCTTCCGAACTCTCTTTCTCACTTATGACTTTAACTTGTCAGTGATGCTATTTTGCCTATATGCGCCACTGTGCGGCTGCTGGTTGGGCTCGAGAGAGAGTCCGTAAGGCACAACGGAACGAGTGAGTTCCGTAAGAACGATTGGTGAACGTCCCTCTACCATTGGAAATAGCTCCATTTCGCTCCCCTCTCCTACACCCTCCGACTACAGCTCTATGTTCTGTGACATGTATGACGTTTGACGAAATTTTGTTGTGATCACAACTCTCCCACCCCGGCCTTACCAGCAGATGTGGCCAGCAGACTCTACTGTTGATGGGTCTTTCCGGTTTAACTGTTCTGAGCTGTTATCAGACTGATCTGTTCGGTTTACAACTATAACGCGTCCTTGAATTCTATTCGATTCGCCACCGTCGCATTGTTTACATAATTGATTAACCACTTCCCAAAGTCACAATGCAACACCCCCCTGGGCAGGCTGCAAACAGGCTGTCGGGTTTCTTTTGTTTGCTCAACAATCTATCGTCGGACATAATCAAATATCAGTGGGGAACTGAACATTCGCTAGGCATGGTAGCCAATCAGCGGACGATGTGGCGAGACGAGGGGTGGCTCTGCAAGCCACCTACCCGACTGGTTTGATTCCCATGGGAGTTTCAGTCTCCGATCAACTCGAAGGCTGCACTACATTCTTGAGCGACTGCCTCGACGGCTGCAGCGTTGAAATCAGCCCTACTTTTGTCCTGACAAAGTAATTTGAGTAGACTTATTCGTGGCAGTTACTGAACTCAAATCGCTTTCCGTTCGCGCTCAATTTGCGAGGAGGGATTTCAGTTCGAGATTGGGCAGGTAGACGTTTCCTGTAGGAAGGGCGTGAGGTGGTATGCTGGCTAACGGTCCCGTTCTTAAGACAGACATCCGGTTGTTTGTGTGTTGACACATTTCTGCCGAGCATGTGATTTCTTTAAAAATGCGGACAACGCCATAAAGACCCCCGAAAAGGGGCAACCAAGTTGGCTTGCATCACCTGCCAATCGAACTATACAGTTGTATTTTATAGCGATTAGCCACCGACCTTTCAATGCAAATGGTGAGAATGACGCCATATGAAACAGTCACGAGACATCTTCACTACGAAATACGAACCATCTGCGTAACAGTCATTGGGCGATTTCAATGGATTTGGCCCAGCTAAGCTGCCTTGCGCGAAATGAGTTCACATGAAAATAAAACATCAAATCTTTGCGTGCATGTTAAGAACCGTGGCTTTTAGTTCCTCCAAAGAAATAGTCAAGAGGTTATTAGAATGGCCTAAAATTACTTTCAAGTTTTGTTCCTCCTGACATTTTTTGCCAACTTCCTATCGTCAAGCAGGGTTGAAGACTTTCGGGAAGTTCAAAAAAAACTCGGCAGGACGTTTTGCCATTGGTGTAGCATACTAGCATTTCGACTTTTCCATCGACTGACAGCCGTATTCAAAAGACTTCGAGACCTTTGAAAGAACCCCTATCTTTTCAGCTGTTAAAAAATCTACGGGATGTTACGACTTTGGTTTAACAGACCACCTCTTCGATTGCTCCTCTGACTAATCAGAAATGCGACTATTTTTTCACTTGCCGTTCCGTCCGGCTGGCACTTGCTATGGCAGCCGCTTTCGTCCCAGAAAGACCGTTAAAAGGCTAGGCGGTTTAGACATGCCAATAGGTATTCCCCGTACTACGCATGGCCTTGCTTTAAGTCGCATGGCGGTGCATATTTCCGTGTCCTAACCCTATCCCACTCACTCCCAGAAATCTATCGCTTGACCACCGGTAGTACGGATGACACTTACGCCCGCGACCTACTGACGCAACACCTACTGTGTGCTCGTTTTATTCATGATGGCAAGTGTAGCCTCGGGTTTGCTGATGATCCTCTGAAATGACCGCCTGTTCGTCAACGCCGGGACGACATTTCTGTAAACCCCGAATGGTGTCTACTTGTTGATCTTCCTCGCTTTAGATTTGTTTGTTTGCAGTCAAGAGTTGATGGTAAAGGGGCACTCACCGATCGTTCGCACGGAACTTACTCGTTCCGTTGTGCCTTACAGGTCCTCTCTCTCGAGCCCAACCAGCAGCCGCACAGCGGAATGCTATTACCAGTCTTCCTTGTCTTTGTCGGTAATAACATTCTGTCAAGAGTTGAACCAGTCATAATGTGTCAGTGCAGGTTGGTAGTCCTGAATTCTGAAGGATTAGAAGTGGCGGGTTTTTCTCACGATGAACCATCCACGCTGGGTGCAGCGTACTTTAGGTCGTCTGCATATCCACGAACAGGCCCCGTGGAAGCATCCACCATTTCTGTAAGACAGTGTCTGCATAGAAGGCAATCTAGATGTGGGATTGCAAAAGTTTTCGAAAGAAAATATTTAGCGCGCTCTGTTTAAATCCGTCCCCCACCCTCTCCCATTGCTGACGAAGACGCACCGACACCAATTGATAGATGCCAGAGAAAATCGAGCGACCGCCCATCAGGCCGAACGCCGCCTGAACACGCAACAGCAGAGTTTGAAACGGTCTGGAAGACCGAACGCCACACGCCGCGGGCCTGTGGACGATTTCCTGCGATAACTCCCTCCCCCCTGCCCCTGCTCCCCATTGACAGAAAATGTAATACATGTGAGCAGATGGCGGTTCGCAGATGAGACCTAATTCCGGCATTGTTAGCACAGAGCAGTTAAAATTCCGTCAGAATGCAGCAATCTGTTTGCGGAAGAGCTCCAGACGGTGACAGAGACAAAGACCCCCCAGGCTCTTATGGCAGGATGCGTCCCCCACCCATCCCCCCCCCCCTTCGAGCACAGCGCTCCTGTGTACTTAATTTTCATAATCCAATTTCGAAAAGTTAACCAGACCTGCCGACCGCCACCGCCGCCGCTTATGTGTCAATTCAGGCGAATGCAGTTTCGCGAAATATGCAAATGTATTCATAAGTTCTCTACAAACTGCAGAAGATCCACCCCCCCACCTCCCCAGAGATACGTGCACACCTCATTGCGCGTAGCTTTCACTCGGCGGGCGATTGCGTTCACGATTTGAGGCAGAGCTAGAACCATCTTGGTAATCATATCAAGCCCGCCTCCATCACCCCCCCCCCCACATGGAGGCTAGTCTTTGCCAGTAGTAATAGCAGAAGTGATCAGTGGCATGTTGCGTTCAAAACAAGTCCCTAGCACCCTGTGGGCGTGTCTTTCGCATCCGCCGGGCAGAAACCCTATAGGGAAATACGCTTCCCTGTCCACGGTTTCCAGAGGTTAGGAGCAGATGCTGGAGTAGGAAATATTGGTCAGATGTGGTTATGCAGCCGCACCTGAAGTAAAAAAAACCCCAGTCACCTGTAATACGCGACCGGTGGTGGTAATAGGGGCTTTTACAGTTGGCGCTGGGGAACGCACAGACGACGAGGTCAAGCAGTTGTATACAAAAGAAAGGCCATTGGCAATGCGCAGTTGTACTTTGAGTGGATGAGAAATAGTTGCCCTAACCCCAACAGTATTGTGTCCATCAGATGGAGCTACATAACCAAAACTTACAGAAAAGTTAATAAAATGACTCCACTACATTCATTACCATCGCGACTTTTTCGATATACATAGGCCTACAGCCCTATATTTTACACAGGTAGAGGCGGTCGTATTTCGTGTTAGCTAAAGGACGCAGGAGGTGCGGTTAGTTTCGGCGGAATTGCTTTTTCGCGTAGGGATTAACGACTCAGTGAGGCTAACGCTCGAAGAAGAGTGGAACTGCAAGATTCGTCATTTCTTCGGTATGCACAGTGATTGATGCAGACTAGGAGGGGCAGTTTCAGCCCCCGCGGACCTGCTCCAGTCAGTCAAACAGAAACGTGTCCATATTCACTTGCACAGATGAGGTCTGACAACTACAGTGCGTGACCGATCTCATGAAATGTTGGCTGAAATTCTGAAATGCATTTTCGATTAGGAAGGATTACTTAGGTGGATTTATGATACTGATTAGCATGCGGCATAGTCCTATAGTACGTCGGACTCACTAGGATGTCGGCTTTTGGATGCCCCCCTTTTTGGCCTCCTGCAGAAACCGCACTTTGTAAAAAAGGACTACTTAAGTAGCATGCATTTTTCCTATTGGTCTTATAAATTCAAATATAATTTATAGAGAAAATGCATAAAAACATGCTTTCTTTTACTTCTTTGGTAGAAAATCACATTGTCTTGATATTTCATACCCAAAAAAGGATATTTATGTTTTAAATCTGTTTCTAATTATGAAATTTTTAAGACCGTGCGATGTCCATGTATACAGGACCGCACATGTCCGTTTACCAATGCTCCTAATGAAATGCATAACGCAGTCAGGATCCATTGCGAAATTTTAGGAACTCTATGTGGTACCTTCTTAAAGGCACAGGAGAATATACAATCTTCCTTAAGCGGAAAGAGTGCACTTTGTAGACTGAAATCGCCAAACGCTAATGCAATGGTAGATCAGGCTGAAAATTATTCGGGAATTGGAAAACTATTTAAAAACCTAAATATACACTTTTTGAGGTATAAAATATCAAGACAATGTGATTTCCTACCAAATGAGCAAAAGAAAGCATATTTTGTGCATGTTTTCTATAAAATACATTTAGATTTACAAGACCATCGAAAATCAGTAGGAAAAATGCATGTTACTTAAGTAGTCATTTTTTACCGAGTGCGGCTTCTGCAGAGAGAGCGAAAAGAAGCTCAATCAAAAGCCGACATCCGGGCGAGTCTGAAATACTATAGGATTTTGCTTCATGATGATCAATATTATAACCCCACCTAAGTACTCCTTCCTCATCGAAAACGCATTTCAGAATTTCGGCCAACATTTCATGAGATGAGTCACGCAGCAGCACCATCAAAACCAAGTTCTACGGTGCCTCCACCTCGGCTGGTCGAAGACTGATGCAGAAATTGATTCGCATAAGAACTGACTCTCATCCGTCTGGTTAATTGAAACCGAGGTAACTGGATTTCGCTATCCAATGTACATGTGTGTGCGCGTGTACTTAACTTTGGCTAACCGGCGCAATAAGTGAACTGTTTAGTAGAAGATGGAGGGGGGAGATAATAGGACCAGCGCCGGAAGGCCCATCCCTAACATAGTTAATCTGGCGAGGTTGAATCTATCACAACTGACGAGATACCTCAATCCTTCTCAGAACTGCAATTCGGGCTGCCTCGTTCCCCCCCCCCGTTATGGTGATATTCGTTTCATCCCCATCTGCAAGAGATTCAGGCGTCGTACTTCTGCAGTGTGGACGAGATTGTGTGTGGTACGCGTAGACAACATGTTTACTTTTGTAAACCACTGTGTCTTGAATGTTCCTTGCCTTCGTCGAATGGCTGGGGAAGGTGG